>CM042561.1:3302141-3419641 GCA_023630585.1 Cranoglanis bouderius
GGATTAAAGTCGTAATATTCATAATATTTCAAGACTAAAGTCATAATATTCGTAATATTTCAAGACTAAAGTCGTAATATTCGTAATATTTCAAGACTAAAGTCGTAATATTCGTAATATTTCAAGACTAAAGTCGTAATATTTCGGGATTAAAGTCGTAATATTCGTAATATTTCAAGACTAAAGTCGTAATATTCGTAATATTTCAAGACTAAAGTCATAATATTCGTAATATTTCGGGATTTAAGTCGTAATATTCATAATATTTCAAGACTAAAGTCATAATATTTTGAGAATAACGTAAGATTTCAAGACTAAAGTCGTAATATTTCAAGACTAAAGTCGTAATATTTGTAATATTTCGGGATTAACGTCATAATATTCATAATATTTCAAGACTAAAGTCATAATATTCGTAATATTTCGGGATTAACGTCATAATATTCATAATATTTCAAGACTAAAGTCGTAATATTTCGGGATTAAAGTCGTAATATTCGTAATATTTCAAGACTAAAGTCGTAATATTCGTAATATTTCAAGACTAAAGTCGTAATATTCGTAATATTTCGGGATTAACGTCATAATATTCGTAATATTTCAAGACTAAAGTCGTAATATTTCGGGATTAAAGTCGTAATATTCGTAATATTTCAAGACTAAAGTCGTAATATTCGTAATATTTCGGGATTAACGTCATAATATTCATAATATTTCAAGACTAAAGTCGTAATATTTCGGGATTAAAGTCGTAATATTCGTAATATTTCAAGACTAAAGTCGTAATATTCGTAATATTTCGGGATTAAAGTCGTAATATTCGTAATATTTCAAGACTAAAGTCGTAATATTCGTAATATTTCAAGACTAAAGTCGTAATATTTCGGGATTAAAGTCATAATATTCGTAATATTTCAAGACTAAAGTCGTAATATTTGTAATATTTCGGGATTAAAGTCGTAATATTCCAAGACTAAAGTCGTAATATTTCGGGATTAAAGTCATAATATTCGTAATATTTCAAGACTAAAGTCGTAATATTTGTAATATTTCGGGATTAAAGTCGTAATATTCCAAGACTAAAGTCGTAATATTTCGGGATTAAAGTCATAATATTCATAATATTTCAAGACTAAAGTCGTAATATTTCGGGATTAAAGTCATAATATTCGTAATATTTCAAGACTAAAGTCGTAATATTCGTAATATTTCAAGACTAAAGTCGTAATATTCGTAATATTTCGGGATTAAAGTCGTAATATTCCAAGACTAAAGTCGTAATATTTCGGGATTAAAGTCATAATATTCGTAAGATTTCAAGACTAAAGTCGTAATATTCGTAATATTTAGAGAATGAAGTCATAATACTATGACATATTGGTGCATATCAAGGCAACGAAAACAAAGAAATGTGCTTCACAAGTAAAGACACTGTTAATCTTCAGGGGCATCAGCGGGTTATTATTAGTATCAGAAAGTTAAACTTTGCAGGACATTCTGTTTATTTAGAACAAAGCTCCACATGAAGCTGGAGGAAAATTGTCTCTTTCGATGCTATCGATGGTTACGGATCGATAATTTGGATAATTATTCATCTGCACAAACTTTTTGAACGGCACGATGTAACCGAAGTGGTTGAAGACGACCACGGCCTGCGATTTCTCTTTTAACAAAAGAACCTGTAACATCACATCCTCAACGTTTTAAAACATGAATGCGTTAAACATCATTAGGACTTCACTCTCAAAATATTGAGACTTTTCTTTTTTTTTTTTTTTCATGAAATATCGCGTCATTATTCGCAAACTCTTATTTTTAAACGATGGCCCTAAAACACCGTTGTAATTTTGGGACGTGCTGTCATAGGAAAATGATCAGCCACGGGGTCATAACGTTTCCTCCGGCTTTACACCATCACAAAGAATGAATGAAAATCTACATACTGAAAGAAAGGCAAAGCAAGAATATCCACGGCCAAACAGATGTGCGTCTTTCACATGCCGTGTCCGTTCCCCTTCGGTGAATCCCCTTCATTACGGTGTAACAGCTAAACCATATTTATTGGCACCCCTGCACATGTTGCGATGCCCACTGAGCTAGAACTCTACCAACCCGATACCGAGTGCTCCTACTGGCCCAAACATTCCCTGAAATTTCAGATCTACAGACGTTTTATTTATACATGTAGCGGACATGTGTAAGGACTGAATTTTCTCTCTAATGCCGAGTCTAGTAGCTTACTTAAGGATCACTAGCCTATTTTCCGTTCTAAACGCAGGCATCTCTCAAGCGTACGATCTGAAAAGAAATGTGACGAAGCTGTAGTTTGTGAAACGCTAACCATGTTGCTGCAATGCGACGACGCTCCTCTTATAGCGAACTGTAATGTTCACGGTCAACAACTCAACATTCACATTGAAATAAAATCATCATTTACGCTCAGCAATAATAAATACATCATTTAACAAGCAATAGGAACAAGTTGAATAAAAACAAACAAACAAACAAGCACCAGAAATGTACAAATTGTAATAAATTAGGTGGAAAATGTCTTTCTCCCCCCCTTTATCAACTGTCCTAAACCTGTGTTTTTATCTCTGTTCACCATGAGGGGGCGCCAGAGAGCTTATTCCTGACCACTGACACCAATGCAAGATCATGGCGTATAAACCGGAGTCTGTGGGTGTAGAAATCTTAAGAAAAATACTTTTCTTTAAAACAAACAAACAAACAAACAAAAAAAAACCCAAACCGTGAGAACCTGATCCGCTGATTGGAGCCGCCTCGCCGTATCCCTGCTCGGAGAGTGGGTGAAGGGGTCAGGTGGTCTGAGCAGGGAAGATCTCGATCTGCTAGAAAGTTCATTTTTTTTAAGTGGAGGAAAGAAGTCGTCGAGGGTGGCTTCACCACCGAGTCTCCACCCTCATGAGACTGGCCTCGTAGGACACAAGTCAAGCACCATTTTAGAAAATCGGTTCATCGCTCACACGCCGCCACCGCCGGGAACGTCCGAGAAAGCAGGAATGGAAGTCAGAACGGAAGCCTTATTACAGGACGTTTCTCATCATCGGCTCGACCTCCTCTTCGGTTCCAGGGTCAGTCTGTGTCCCTGGAACGCGGAATCTGAAATGCTTTACGTGATACGCTTATGCTAAAAGTGAAGCCGGGACAAACTCCATCTGCCCATCAGTCGTCTTCATGCTTCTGACACATTCAGTGTTTAGAAACTGTGCTCTTTAAATACCCTGTTCACCCTCACAGACACACAAGGGTCTGTGACATTAAAACATCGGTCTCTCTCTCTCTTACTCTCTCTCTCTTACTCTCTCCATTGATGCTACACGAAGAACGGTTTATGTCTGCTGAGCTTGAGAATTTTTCCCAGTCTTTGTTTCGCCGTGGCCATGCCTTTCTTGGGCCGTTTCCCTGAGAATGAAGAAGGGGAAAAGAAGATTAAAAAGGGTTTGCACTATCGTACAACATACAAGTGGTGCTTGAAAGTTTGTGAACCTTTTAGAATTTTCTATATTCACGACCTAAAACATCATCCGATTGTCACACAATCGGTCCTAAAAGTAGATAAGGAGAACCCAATTAAACACATGAGACAAAAATATTACACTTGGTCATTTATTATTATCATACATATCTGTGAGTGGCAAAAGTATGTGAACCTCTAGGATTAGCATAAAAAACTAAATAAAATGTGTACCTTTGGTGGCCTGGTTACTGATTGGTGGGGAGTTTGTAGCAGGTCTTTTCATTGGGTGCAGGAGCGGGGAGAGTGACGTCTCGCAGTACTGATAGCGTGACTCTGGGCTTTCTCCACCCCTAGGTGAGTGTGTGTGGCTGCCCCAGGCCTCGCTGCTGCTGCTGCTGTTACCACTGCCCTGACTGTCCATGAAGCTCTGTTTGTCCTGTAACCTCTGGCTCCGGTCAGTCCGCTTCTCCCTGCTGTGGCGCTTTAGCACCTGCCGCTCGTCCTGATCCGACAGAACAGCATACAGGACATCGGTCGGGAGATCCAGAGTGAATATTTGTAGTGTTTATTTGTAGGATTCGGAGGTTACCTGACTGCTGATTGTGGAGTTGCTGTCTGAATCAGGGTTCTCCTCTCCTGCTTCCTTCCTATCTGTGGAACAGAAAGAGTCGATCAGAGGTAGACAGACACTACACATAACGTTCCAATCGTACCCTAGTACAAGATCAACGTCTTGGGGGTCCGGAGTGGCGCATAAGAATTGTAGCTGGGAGTCAAGAGAGCAGTGTGTCCGGGGAGGAAGGGGCATACTCTCTCGCTCCTGTCAATCACGGAGACACTAGCCAATCGCAGGAGCCTGTGAGCTCATGCATGCGGAAGAGGGCAGATAGCACTTTGCTTCGAATGCAGTTAGAAGAGATTGGCTTCACGTGTCTTGCACGAAATAAAGAATACCAACGGCTTCAATGACTCCCCAAGTCAGTTTTATTTAGAAGTCCTGAGAGGGTATAAATTAAAAAAATATTAATGTAATGCTGGGGGAGATGAAACAACACGTAAATGAGAGACGGGCTGAAAAATTCAAACAGAAATCCTTTTCGAACGGTCGGTTTTAAATGCTGTTTAAAATCAACGTCCAAAACATGCGCTGAATATCTGAATATTATTTTACCAAGGTGTCATTTAAATAAACATCCACATTACTAAGACTTGATGTAAATTTATCTTCAACTGCCAGAAACAGGCTTCTGCATATTTAACACCTGCTCTCCGGATATATTTGCATTAATACCGTCATGTATTGAAGATCTGTAACACGCAGTTCTATGCAGGCGTTGCTTGTATCGTACAAATCAGTTTTACATGCGCAGACCTTCAGTAAATCAGGGCCTGAGTGTATTGATGATGAGTAAAGCCTTACTGTAATCAGGGGAAGGATGGCTGGTGCAGGACCACCAGGACTCCTGGGAGCTGGTGCCCTCCTCTGACGGGTGAGGGTACAGCAGCCCTGCCATAGACAGCATGCCCTGAATAGCGTCCTCCTCTGCGCTCGGTGAGGTAGAAGGGTCTCTGCACACATGCACATATTGAGAGCAGTCTTTACTACAAAAAACTATTAACCAGAGGTATTTAAACTGTGAGTATTTAAATGGCAGCTTCCGACTTGCCGACCGTTACACATTCTGCCTAGGAGCTCTGCATTTTACATTTACATTTATTCGTTTAGCAGACGCTTTTATCCAAAGTGACTTACAAATGAGGAAATACAGGCAAAGCGATATATCAAGTGGAAAACAGTCTTTAACCATTTTTTTTTTTGAAGATGGTGACAGATTCTGCTGTCCGGATTGAGGTTGGAAGTTCATTCCACCTCTGAGAGACAGTCAGATTGAAGGTTCTGTAAAGGGACGGTCGTTAACCGACCGCAGGTTGCGTGAGGGAACAGAACCTTCAAGGAGAGTGTTGAGGTAGGGAGGTGCTGCTCCAGACAAGGTCTTGTATATGAGCATCAGGGCCTTGAATTTCATGTGGTCGGCTACAGGAAGCCAGTGAAGGGAGATAAGGAGTGGTGCGACATGGGTTCTTTTGGGCTGGTTGAAGACGAGGCACGAAGGGGGTTTGATGGAGCTGGCTGGGAGGCCCGAGAGTAGTGCGTTGCAATAGTCCAGTTTTGAGCTAGAAAGAGCCTGGACTACTAGCTGTGTAGCCTGTTCGGTGAGATTCGGGTCTGATTTTCTTGATGTTGTACAGAATGAACCTACACGACCGTGCAGTTGTTGAAATGTGGTCTGTGAAGGTCAAGTTATCATCAAGAGTCACCCCAAGGTTTCTGGCTGCCCTGGTTGGTTTGAGTGTGGTTGAGCCAAGCTGTACGGTGAGGTTGTGGTGGATTGAGGGGAAGGCAGGGGTGACGAGAAGCTCCAGTTTTTCCAAGTTGAGCTTGAGGTGGTGTTCCCTCATCCAGTTTGAGATGTCAGACAGGCAGATGTTTAGCACAATAACAACGGCAAGCGACAAATGACTGTGGATATATATATATATATATATTTTTTAATTTTATTTTTTAACAGATAGCCTTTAAGAATGCCTTCGACAAAAGAAGAACGTATTGAAATCATTCTCATGGCTGGATCGGGAAGCTGTCGCAAGGTTGCCATGGACTTTATGAGGAAACGTGGCGAACACATCATATGCACTACACTGTTGCCAAACTTAATAACTAATTCAAAAAGACTGGAAGTGTTGCGGACCAACGAGAAGTGGACCGACGTCCACGGACATCCACTGACCAAGGCACAACCGACGTGGTGCTGGCAAACATAGTCCCCCATGTATGGAGACTTTTGGGACACTCAAAATCAAATAGATTTAAAACATCGTTGTAGCCCTAACATTTTGATTTTTACATTTTGAATTAATACTAGACAGTGGTTTAAGCCATGGCTAGTTTGCGCTGCTCTCCTGCGAACTTTCAGGAGTGATGTTAACCAGTAATGCGATTTGTAAAAGGATTACAATACTGTATCATAAAAATTATTTGGATGCTGTTTTATTTTATTTTCAAGTTAATAATAAGCAATGATCTGAGGGGGTGCATGGGGAAAAAGTGGGGCTCATGGAGGTGGAGTCTGAATACGTCTGCTATAAACACTATTATTACATTCTGACTGGGTAACTTGATTTAACTTTTTTAACGATTAGGATTTAACCTGGATTGACCTGACAACCTTATTTATGAATAACCAGGGTGCCGTTTAAGACACTGCGGGTTTTAGCATTAATTAATAAAGAATAATTGTTCAAGATTTAGATTCATTAGGCTGGACGTAGGGTTCGAATAAAATTATAGGGTAAAGCCACAATCAAAATGAGATGAATATTAAAAATGGAAGAACAACAAATACTTAATTAGCTGTAAACTCCGATCTACAGCCTTGTCTACTCAACCCGATCGAGTAATATTTAAAACAAAACAAAACAACACAACAGGAAATGAGCGAGACGTTAAAGAAGTTGTCTTTCCACTTGAGCGGTGGGAAAAAAAAACAAAAAAACAAAAAAACAGGAAACCACCTCTGACCTTTTATAAGGTTTGTTGTGGTGTCCGAGTTGCTGGCTGGCGTGGGTGGAATCTGTTGCGCTGCTGGAGTTGCACTTGCTTGTTGTGCTCTGGGGTGAGACGATCTTCTTTCTTACCACTTCCTCCTCTTGGTCTTCTTCTTCTTCCTCCTCAGTTGACGAGCTCTCAGAGTTTTCTCCTGACGACTGCTGCTTTTGCTTTGGGGCACACGCACGCGCACACACACACACACACACACACACAACATAAACAGGTAAATACTGTATACGGGACTAGAGCTTTCATCGAGTAAGATACAATCTAAACTAGAATGAATAGTTCAGAATTCTCAAATCTGATTGGTTGGAAGGTGGTGATTAATTTTCTGTAACAGCAGCTCTGACAGTAGCCCGGGTTCATATTAATGCGCTCGTTCTGATACGTTATCGTTTCTATAATGACAGCTCACTCAGAGGCACTCGAATGGCGCGCGCTCCGCGTAAACAGATAAAAAGACACGTATAACTGCGTGATATGTTAATGATAACTGTTGGTGATACGGGGAACTTTTCTGTGAGGAGACGTTCATTTAGTAGTTATGGAAGGAGTCTCCGGTGTCAGTGCTTTGTAACAGGTAAAAGAGACGCTGGTGATGGAACGACTGTATCATATGCGATAAGAGGAACATTAAATGTAACTATAAATGGATAAAAAAAAAAAAAACTGTGGTATAACAGGATTTTGGGATGTGCCGTTACAGGAAACGCACCACCCCGTTGTTGATTATTTTCCTATAACGGCACGTCCCGTCATGATTCATTCCTCGCTATTAGTGAACGAGAGAGAGCCAATGAGGGAGCGAGTGTTTATAGCTACTAGAATGCAAGCGATAACAAGAATTACCTCGTTTTGCAGACAGAAAGGTAACTATAAACGGATAAAAAGTGTTGTTCTTAAACAAGCACGTATTGCACGGCACTTTTCCTGCTCGACCGCATCAGAACAGCTCTAAAGCCTGTCGTAGTGACGGCTTTAAACGCTTTTTTTTTTTTTTAATTTTTTTTAAACGCACCTGCGTAGTGTAACGTCGCTCTGACTCGGAGTCTGACGAAGCCTCGGCGCATCCTGATTCACTGTTCCTGAGATCTGAGCTCTCCTTCTTACACAGCTCTGAAAACACATGACAGAAAACACACGTCGTCGTTGTCATAACTGATGGCTTTAAAAAAAAAAAAAAACAAACTTTTTTTTTTATTTTTGATATGAAGAATTTCACGTCACCTCTAAGAGGACTGGGCTTCTCCTCCATCTCCTGCTCCTCGTCCTCCTCTTTCACCACCGCCTTCACCTTTACCGTGTACCTCTTCTGATCACCTGGTTCCTCTTTGGCAGCCGTGTCCTTTTTCCGGACGCGCCACCTGTCGTCTCTGAGCGCACACACACACACACACACACACACACACACACACACACACAAAGCAACGAAGGCTGTTTCAGCACAAATGAGGAACAACTCAATTGTACATTTCAGCAAAATGATTAAGAAAGCACCGGAATAACTCTCTCTCTATCTATACTTATGTGCTGGAATATTAGTGTATGACATCACTAGTATTTCTAGGGCTCTATGATGGGAAGCAAAGAAACCAACCCTATTTCAAGTTCCTTTCGCAACTGAACGTCCTTGCAGGAATTCAAGGTAAAGGTTGATGAGACGAGCTACCTGCACTAGACTTTGTACGATTTCCATAGAAATGAATAAAATGTGTGGACAGAAGGCAACAAATTACCAGGAAACAGGGATTATGTCTTGAGGACTACTTGTGCTATGATAAGCTGACAAGCTGGTTATCCATAGCGAGCACAATACATTACGGGATGCATTATTTCAAGAGACATAAGCAGGACGAATACGCAGGTAGGCAAACTAAAAGTGCTCGATGAGTAAAATTCCATCAAATCCATTAATGTGTCATGGGTCACTCCTACGGCTGGTGATATAACCTCGAGATCGTGATACATTGTCAATCTCAATTGGCTCACGTGCCAATTATAACATGTGCTTCCTCCTAGACACGTGAAGCCAGCCAGCGAGCTTCACACACTCAGAGGAAAGCGCTATCCGCCCTCTTCCGCATACATGAGCTAACAGACACCCGTGATTGGCCAGGGTCTCTGTGATTGACAGAGCGTATTGACAGAGAGCGTATGCCCCTCCCACCCAAACAGAGAGCACGGCCGATTTTGCTCTCTAGACATTTTTATTTCTTTTCACCTTTTAAGTGTCAAATAATTTATTTGTGTGATAGAACGCATGTTTTTTTTTCCACAAATGCAACACTGCTGTTTTGCTGGTAGCTCGTGTGTTCAAGTATCATGCTATGCTATTTCTGTTATATTGACCAGCGCTTGTAACTGGACTTTCTATGTATTTCTGGCGGCCCGGTTGTGGACAACACAAAGAAATTTACAAAGCGAGCATAAGTTAACGCGACAAAATCGAGCCGACACAACGGAAATGCTCCCGACCACTAGGGGGCATCGTCGGCATGGGAAAAAAAACAAAACATATTTCTGGAGTCGTTGCTCGACTTTTTATTAGACCACGGGACATGACAAGAGATTCTCTGTGCAAGTTAATGTATGTAATTGGTTTCAACTAAATACTGTTACTGAATGTTTTGATATGGCGACTGATGATCTTAATGGGTCACTTCATGAAACGGGCAGAACGTACGCATGCGGATAATTGTCCAATTCCGCAGGGGGAAATTCTCCCTAGTGGTCGAGAGCATTTCCGTTGTGTTGTGGCTTGATTCCATTGTGTTGTTCACTTGTGTTTGTGTTGTGCACTACTGGGCCACCGAACGTCCTGGGTATTAAATCGAACACTGTCTCCATAGTTCTATGGTTTTCCAGAAGTTTTTAAGGGGCAGCAGATGGTTATTTCTGTAACTAATCTGTTGGTTATATATTTTTTGCTAATAAATCTATCATAGGACTTGCACTGAGCCGAATTATCCAGCTTTTGCAGGATTTTTAAAACCGTCTTTTATTTTAGTTCTATTATTCGCATACGATGGAGGAACACCGGGAAGTAAAGTCTCCCTCACCTGATAATGCGTCCGTTGCACATCACAAGATGCAGGTGGTTGTCCAGCTTACTCTCAGCAGCTGCGGCAGAGGCCGTGGACACCTTGTTGAACTTGACCTTCAGGCTGAAGGAAGAATCCTGAACAGGAGAGACAGGAGAGCAGAACGATAGCTTCTTCTAGATGACACCTTTCTGATTCCTGTGCATTAGTCTTTTTATATTATATATATATATATATATATATATGTGTGTGTGTGTGTGTGTGTGTGTGTAGATTTGTTGACGTACCTCCTCAAAGGGGCTCATCTCCAGTCTCTTCAGGACCTCCTGAGTGTGCTGCTCAAAGATGTCCAGGTTGGATGGAGCTTTGGGCACGTGAGAATGGTGATGGTGATGGTGGTGATGATGATGATGATGATGATGATGACGACGGTGGTGGTGGTGGTGATGATGCCGAAGCTGTCTGCCGTTCTTGCGCGTCTGGGAGCCTCTCTCGTGAGACGACCTCGTGGAAGGACACGCTAAGCTTCCATGAGATTTCACGGGCTTGCTCCCAGCATTTCCACTCTGATCCTCCTACAGGAGAAAAAAAAAAAAAATGAAATAAAAACACAATTTCAGAAGATCAGCCTCGTGTCATCCAAATTTGCATTAAAACCTCCAGCAAGAGCATCATACTGACAATCAGCTAAACACTAGCTTGTAGTCTTTTCCAACACACAACTGATGCTGAAGCTAGAATTTTTAAAGTACTATCTCACACTTCTACCGACTTCAGAACTGAACCATGATGTTCATGCACTGTTCATGGCTTATAGCACAACGAGTGGAACTGTAAGGAGTTTATAAGACTGATAGAAACGTCAATATCGCATTAAAAAAAATAATAATAATAATAAAGTAATTTTTAAAAATATATTAAAATACAAATTCTAATAGTAAAAAAAAAAAAAGTAAAAGGTGTTAACATACATCACAAACCGAAACGTACCAAGCCTTAAGGAACAGGTTTTGCCATTTATTATGAAATTTTATCCTACTTAATGTACTAAAGGCGATGATGTTCGGTTGAAGGGGTCCAGCTGACAATAAAGGTTCAGGAAAGCCCTGGCCCGTATTAATTGTGCCCATGTAATTAATCGGATTTTTACAGTTTTGTTGCTGGAACTGAACCGGCTGTGTGGACACGGAAGCAGCCGCAGAACAGGTGAAAAAATCAGAAGTGGTCCGAGTGCTGAAAGGTACCTCTAAGTGACGGATTTCCTTGGTGAGCTCCTTAATGAGATGGTTGGGTCTGATATGATCGGGGACTTCGCTGGCAGGCTCGGTGACCTGGAGTGGAAGAGCGGAAAGGAGAAGACAAATGATGGGTTTTGTGGTGAGACGGGGCAAGTCTGAGCTTCGTGTCCTGCTCACTGGACACCAGATACCAGCTCTGACCTGCTGCCCTTTGGCCCCTGCTCTCCTCCAGGTGCAGATTACATTACTGAGATAATCACAGAGCGAATCCGCCGAGAACGGGGCAGACGGCACTGAGCACTGCGTGATGCGCGCCAGTTTGACGTCAGCAAAGACGATACATTATTAGCCGTGGCTTACCTCTCTCCTTAGCCAGTTCTTCAGTGCAGTAATTAAAGCTTTCACTCCTTTAGTCAAGTAATCAGGAGGCAGGTAGTTATCTTCTCGCAGTTCTGATGAAGAGAAACAAAAACCGGTCGTCAGATCCGTCTAGGAACATCTGGGTGATGCAGCGTTATCCGTATTGTCAATATGGACAGGGATACGTTGTGCTTTTTTACTCCAGGAATCTTAATATCAAAAATGACTCCTAACTGGACTAACCCTAACTCTTAATAAAAAAATAAATAAATAAATAAATAAAAGTAAAGTTGGCTTATCTTTTAAAGCCATTCACAAATATATCCTTCCCCCTCCCCCCTCGAGTTGTTTTGCTAGCTTGCTAATATTACACTTGTGTGTGTATAGCACTAGCATGGGGTTAAATCACCTTGTAACAAAGCAAGTCTGTCGAAAACTCTCACGTGTAACCATTATTTCTACATTTTGTTCCCTTTTTTCATTCTCTCTCTCTCTCTCTCTCTCTCTCTTTTTAATTTTTTTACTATTTGGGATCAGAACCAAAACAACTGAACGTGCATCAGAAATCCAGAATGAGAGAAGATCGTTTATGTTATGAAGACTATCATATCACTATAAATAATCTCCATAAAAGAGTTGTTAAACACTCTTACACACCTTTGAGGGTCTCCAGAAGGTTCTTGGCCACATACCAGCATATAGCTTCAAAATAAGGAAACTTAAAGAGTTCGGGAGTCTTTAGCCGCCGCTCCATCTCATAACACCTGACACAAAAGCGTGCAGAAAATGAACACACACACACAAATACAAGCTGTACTACAACAACTCATTACCCAATATACACAATATGGCCAAAGGTTTGTGGACACCTGACCATCACACCTGTATGTGCTTGTTTTACATAACATTCCAGATTTATTCCCCCTTTCCTGTTATAATAAGCTCCACTCTTCTGCGAAGGCTTTCCACTAGATTTTGGGGCGTGGCTGTGGGGATTTGTGTTCATTCAGCTTCAACGGCATTAGTGAGGTCGAGGTCGGGCGCTGATGTTGGGTGAGGAGGCTCCAGTTCCAGTTCATCCCAAGGTGTGTTCAGTGGGGTCGAGGTCAGGGCTCTGTGTAGGACACTCGAGTTCTTCCACCTTCTTCCAACCTTAAAGCGCCACGTCTTCATGGAGCTCGATTTGTGCACGGGGGCATCATGCTGGAACGGGTTCGGGCCTCTTAGTTCCAGTGACGGGAAATTGTAATGCTACAGCGTACAAAAACGTTCTACACGATTGTGTGCTTCAGACTTTGTGGCAACAGTTTGGGGAAGGAACATATTTTGATGTAATGGTCAGATGTCCACAAACTTTTGGCCTTATAGTGTAATTCAGCCTAAAATTTACTTGACCGCTTGTTCGACCAAGGCTCCTCAATTTGGAATTCCTACTCAGGAAGTCGAGATGATGTGCTCAACCATCAAGTTCAGTACACATGAGTCATATCAGCATGTCCACTCACACCATCAATTAACACTTCTCAATTCAAGGTTCAGAGTTGAAGTGAATGCAGCTTAGAAAGATCGGAATTAAAATCTAAAATATATCCTGAAATATGAACTCTCTCACCTGAGCTGCATGCCGATGTTAAGGTTATGCAGAAAGTTCCCTCCGAATGCCATGCAGTCCTCAGAGGTCAGAACTCCATGGATCCATCCTGGTGAAAGAGACGGAAAACATCAGCGGCTGACCGATAGATCACACACACACACACACACACGCACACACACTTACGTTTCTGAACAAACTGCAGCTGTCCCTACTTTTCCAGCTGTCAGCCATTAATATCCTGCGAGGTGCCAAACCAAAATCAAAAAGATTTAACAATACACTAAAAGGACACACAGTGTGTCACAGTGTGTGTGCTGTGAGTGACAAAGGGTGTGCGATGAAGACAGAAGAATAGAAGATGCCATTAACTGCTATGTAGCTGATTTGATCAGAGTTTGAACTGCATGTGTGTTTATGGGTGAAAGTGTGTTGGGTGTATGTGTGTGTGTGTGTGTGTGTGTGTGTGGTGGAGGTGGCGAGTGTTGACTCCCACGGTGTCGGACCCCAGAGAGAAGAGTAGAAAAATCACACAGGGGCTTCCTGTGGACCCGCAATTAAAGGCAGCTGCACGTCTTTAAGTGGAAAAGCAGAGCTTTCTCTCGTCTCAACTGCCACGTTTTAATACAGTGTCCTCCACTAATATTGGCACCCTTTTAGTCAATACTTTGTGCTACCTCCCTTTGCCAAGATAACAGCCCTGAGTCCTCTGCTATAACGCCTGATGAGGTTGGAGAATACATGGTAAGGGATCTGAGACCATTCCTCCATACAGAATCTCTCCAGATCCAAATTTCGAGGTCCACGCTGGTGGACTCTCATCTTCAGTTCACCCCACTATGTTTTCTATGAGTTTGAAGTCAGGGGACTGGCATGGCCATGTCAGGACCTCAGGTTTGTGGTCAGTAAACCAGTTTTGTGTTGATTCTGATCATTGTCCTACTGGAAGATCCAACCACCGCCCACTTTAAACTTTCTGGCAGAGGCAGTCAGGTAAAATATGTAAAATATCAATGGGAATATACTTCAGATATATTTTTCTCATGAATTCATGGGGTGCGAATAATTGTTGCACACCTATATTTAACAATTTTTTTTTTGATAAACCTGTGTTTTGTTTGCAATTGTTTGATATCCATGAGAGCACAGTATTTTTGTGAATTTTTTACAGCCTTCTTCGCTCATATTTTTACCAAGGGTGCCAATATTAGTGGAGGAAACTGTATATAGCCTTCGTGTTGTTAAAAAGCTTGGTAAATTTAGCTTTGTATGGTAATTATGTTGATTTCAGCCCAATTTTACTAATAAGACGGGATAAACAAGACAGTTGACCTGTCTTACGAGTCATTTCTCATCGCTAAATCGCGCAGACATAACTCATGTAGATCTTTATATTATATATATATATATATATATATATATATATATATATATATATATATATATATATATATATATATATATATATATATATATATATACTTATACAATTCAGAGACTACAAATACAGCTATACAGATATGACCTTGCTCTGTGCCTCCATGTTTTCCCGAGCCGAAGCTCTGGAACGTGTTTAGATAGGAGCTTGGGAAAATCGAATTCCGAGTACATCAGATTGAGGCATTTGTCCTGGACTTGTTTCGATATCTCTTTGTTGTTCATGCTCTTTGTTTAGGTACGTTCTCTAATAAACTCTGGGTTCTTCCAGGAACAGGTGTATTTATATCGAGATTACTTTAACTGTACACGTCCAAATAATTCTGGGACTTCTGATGGCACCAGAATAAATTTGGGGGGGTGGGGGGGGATACTTTTACAATCACAACATTATCTTCATCTTCAATATTTTGGGTCGTTCGGTGTAGATTCATTACATATGCGTCCAGTTAAATCCGTTTCAGTTCCAGGTTGTACCAGTACAAAATATGGAAAATTTTAAGGGGGGGGGGGGGTGAATACTTATGCAAGCCACAATGATACAGCGTACTCACGGGCGGGCATAATGACCAGTCTGCAGCTATAATGAATGGTGTGGAGAGAATGACAGCAGCGGGATGTGAGATGTGAGACAGGAGATGTACCTGTCGGGATGAACAGGGTGGTTCCTGGCCGGACGACGCACTTGTAGCACTTGTCCACTTTCTCACCGAAGAACACCTCGCTCTGGTTCGGCGATGAGCTCCACTCCTCGTACAGCGCGAGGTTGGTTGGGGTAGGCTTGATCAGGTAAAATATCTTCTCGCCCTGTGTGAAAGGCACACCACCACCACCACCGCCACAATAAAGAAGGACCATAAAAACTAAAATGGAAGGCTGCCTTATTCTTTGTCAAACCCTAACAATATTTCTAATTTTCACTGAAAAATAAACTAGTAATTAGTCTGGTTGATTTATTGCCTTACTGACTTTCCGAAGGCGTCTAAAGCCTGTACGGATGGATGTATATCCGTCCGAAGAGGCTATAGGCGCCGTTGGAGCGTCGGTGGAGCGCTTCGGATGTCACAGAGTTAGGCAGATTATCAGATGAATAAAAGACTCCCTGTGACGTGACCTACCCAGAGCACGTGGTACCACACTGACGTGCCCCCGAAGTCTATGTGGAAGTCCGTGTAGCTGCCCTTCACTCCCATCAGGCAGTACTTCTGTACAAAGGGTTTGGGGAAGTAGGAGTCATCAGGCCAGTAGTTCTCCACCCAGGACATCTTCTGTGCGATGTCGGGGACTTCCACTAGCTCGGACATCCTGACAAACAAGAGGTTGTTAAAATAAGTGGCGGCGGCCATTTTGTAGCCTTGCCTGATGCACATCATAACGTCTTCCTATTGTACACCGTATTCGTGATGAAGTCCTTTGAGCTCAGGACTCCATAAGGTTCTCCTCTGCATTAACACAGTGTAAAGCAGACACACACACACACACACACACACACACACACACACACACACACACACACACACACACACGCGCAGATACGTACTTGGTGTCGGAAAACTCGAGGCTGATGACGTTGAGCACCTTTGGCCGTTGACGACTGTAGTAATACTTGACGAACTCTTTCAGTTTCATCTTGCTGTCCGCTTGCCTCGCGACGTCAATGACGTCTATCACTTTGTCGCCACCTGTGAAGAAAGTCGCGTTCGCAGATGGGTTGTTATTTCGCCGTTCCACAGTACCGCTGAGAGCGCAAATGTGTATTTAACGATTATGGAAGGAGTCTCCGGTGTCGGCGTTTTGTAACGGTCAGAGGTAAACCTGTAACGTTGAACTGTCCGACAAGAGGGAATTTATGTGAAGGAGTGAGAGGGTTTGTAGCTGCTGTAACAAAAATGATGACAGGAACAAACTGATTTCCACGACATTAAATGTATAAAAGAAAATGCAAACTAATAAATAACTTGTTTTGTTTTTTTTATTAATCAAAATGCTACCGTGAAAACAGGATGTGTAAAAAAAAATTTAAAAAATCAGCTTCCGGGTAGGAAAAGTATCTCCAGTTTGTTGGTGTAATAAATTTTAATAAAGATTTCCTTCTGTATCATAGACAAAGTTTATTGCTTTATCCAGAACACTCTTTAAGAAATCCAGATGGCATGGGTTTAAGGATGAACAAGCAAATTGGAAAAATGTATTTGTTTTAACAGTTTTCACTCCGTCTAATCAATTTCTCTGTGAAGATTTAGCCATGTAGACTTACTAATTGGGCCAGTCAGCATGTCGTCGGCTCGAGTACGGAATAGACCCGAAATCCAGTCTTTTTCAGCGTTTCCGTGTAAAGAAACAGAAGGTTGTGGCTAAACCGGTTACTATGAGGATAGAAGCGGCAGCTGGCAGCTAACAAATCAAGCCTGTCAGGGAGATGGTGTGAAAGAGGCCCCCACTGAGCAGCTGGTGGACGCCGAGGCTTAAAGATCACGGGGACAGCTGGCAGGAGCAAGATGTCAGTCAGAGCCACGCTCACCTCTCCTCACCTCTCCTCACCTCTCCTCACCTCGCCTTGCCTCTGGGGCAATTTTACTAACGCTGATCTCGGATCAAAAGGATGTGTGCGGCAAAATATTTTGCAGAGAGTGTTAATGATAATTTTACATCCTGCATGGCATCAGCTGTGACATTAAGTAAGTAAATCAATAAGCAAGTAAATAATAGGTAGGTAATAAGTAAGTAAATAAATCTTTATATGTATGGCACTTTTCTAAAACTTAGTTACACAATCCCCGACAAACCACAATACTCTAAGACTTGCTAAACGGTAAGAGAGAAAACGATACAAATACACTTAAGAAAGGCACAGTTAAGAACTATTAAAAGCAAGATAATAATAATAATAATAAAAAAAGGCTTTTAAGCAGCTTCTTAAAAAATACCTCACAGAATCTAATAACCTAATGTCATGAGGGAGAGTGTAGTGGCACAAACAGCAAATCACTGTTTCATTTTAACTTCGTCACTGGGATGGCAAGAGGCACTTGGTAGGAAGATCGGAGAGACGTCGCGTCGTTACAGTTCAGAAATATATTCAGGTTTTTCCTCCACGTGTTGCTTGCTGCATGAGCGCCAGCAAACTGAAATTGATCCAGGACGAAAAAAAAACAAAAAAAAAACAGGAGCTGCCGAACACCACTTCTTTTATTTAAAAATAAATAAATAAATAAAGCAGGACTGAATGAGCTTCTTGGTAGAGAGAGAGAGAGAGAGAGAGAGAGAGAGAGAGAGAGAGAGAGAGAGTATATGTGTAACATATGTGATTACAAGTACTAATTTGTTTCTTGGACGATCCACAACATTACAGTTTAAACTGTTAAAAAAGCGCTGTGTTGTTCATTAATAAATCAACAAGCGTTGATGATGTCATTCATTCTATGATGTCATCCTTTTGACTGTAGACAAGTTACGAGTATAATAAAGTGTAGGCGAATGGTTATTTTTTTTTGTTTGCTTGCTTCTAGGTTGCTGTTATGTTTTGAATGGGGGGGGAAGCTTAATCGCAAACTCTGCTTTATATATATATATATATATATATATATATATATATATATATATATATATATATATATATATATATATATATAGAGAGAGAGAGAGAGAGAGAGGTTATGAAATCATCATTCTTTTGAACGTAAACAGTTACGATCAATAGAGGGCAGAAGAAATTTGGCGTTTCTGGGTCGCCGTTTTTAAAATATTACGTTGTGTTGAGCCGCTTCCTTAACCGTACAGGAGTTTTTTTTCGTGATTGTTGCGGCCAAAAATACTTGATTTTGTCGTGGCTTTTTTTTTCCTCAAAATTTGCGTTGCAAGTTTTGTGTGCTTTTTTTGTTGTTGCAGAAAACTACTTGAATTAGCGCAACTGAACGGAATTGCTGTCTTTCGCGGTGACGTCTGTTTTAGCCGTACTCGTGTTTCGACGCACGCGAATCGAAGAGGGCTTCGGCTGAATGCGAGTCGTGATGACGTCGCACGACGCGTCTCGGCCCAAAACTGCGGGGAATCTGCGGGAATTTTGAAAAATCGCAAGCTCCTCCGAATATTCCGCCGTTTGCTTCACTTTGTGTTCGTTTCTGCGGTCGCAAAATCCTGGAGGGACTGAATAACGGGTTCCTATACGGCCGAAAACGTTTAACGCTGAAATTGCGTTCTTTTCCGGTTAGCTCTTTGCGTAGCGGGTACTGTTTGTGACAAAAGTGAGTGCGAGAGAGATCTGGTGTCATGTGGTCCTTGCTTTGGTACTATAAACCATGTTTTAAAATGTCCTGCTTTTTGTTGCTGTCTATTAATTTTTAGAAACTTTTAAAAGCATTAACAGTTACGAAATACGAGACCATTCTGAATGAACTATGTGTAAAAAATAAATAAATAAATAAAAATTCCAAGGTTTTACGTATTTTTATACGTAAAATCTGCGACAGCTGTGGACAGTCGGTCCAGTTTTAACAAACATTAATGAATGTCAAACACTTATGAGCTATTTATTACATTTTAACTTGATGCAACTTACGAAATGTAAACCGCTTGCTTCTTCTCCCTACAAAGAAAGCCCGAGCAGTGCAGTAGAACAATAACAAAAACTACACCACAGAGATGGTAGTTTAATTTAACAGCAAAACACTCCCTGAGCACAAAATATACAACACACTCGCTCACACACACACACACACACACACACACACACACACACACACACACACACACACGCACGCCAAGATTATACTAATAAAGTTCACAAATTAATCCCTCCAGCCTAACACACTGTATATGAAAGTTCTGGAAACACAAACACACTTTTTAATGGTCAACATCTGGTGTTGGGAAAGTAAAAAAAAAAAACTTCATAGACAAAAGAAGTGTTTCATGGAGATGGAGGAAACGGAGACGCTGAAAACGACGAGCGTTCGATGCCTGCTGTGCTAACTGAATTAGCCAGGTAGCTAATCTGCTCTCTCTCTCTCTCTCTCTCTCTTCAGCAGTGCATTGAGGACATGAAGCTGGAGGCTTTTAAGCCGCGCCACAGACATAACGTCAGAGTGGAGGGTTTATCGAGTGACGCCAATAAAGCATCTGCTCAGAATGAAAGACGTTACTGATCTCCGTGGCATTTTATTCCTTAGTTGTGTATTATATGCGGTGTTTTTCCTCTTTTTTTTTTCCCACGTGGTGTTTCTACAGCACAGTTTGGGCCCTACAGACACGCCTGATTCGCTTCATGCGGTCGAGTCGATTCGCAGCCGAATCGTTTTCTCACTGCAGACAGAGACGACCTCGATCAGACGTGCTCAGGTGTTCTCGGTGGTTTCGGTCCAGTGGGATTCCTGCACAGACGGACCTCACAGAGACGGAAAAAACACACCGGGGATCTGTTCAAATGTACTTAACCGGTCTGTACAGCATCTTGTGGAGTTTGTTGCGGCCAGAAACGCTCGATTTTGCTGCGGCTTTTTTCAAAATTTGCGACGCTGGGGTTTTTTTTTTGTGCCGAGACCTTTTAGCTGTACTCCTGTTCGATGCATGTGAATCGAAGAGGGCTTTGGCTGAATGCGCGTTGTGATGCGTCTTGGCCCAAATCTGGGGGTGGTTTGGAAAAATTGCGAGCTATACTGTTTAAATATAGTGTTTCAAGACCAAGACCATGGCCGATGGAGTCCGAGTCATGACCGAGTATGACGGTGGGGGGGGGCGAGACCAAGGCTACGCGACGCTACACATGGCCGAGTCCGTGTCGAGACCGAGACCGGATGCTCAGACGTGTTAACGTTGCTGGATGTTGTGCAGTACTTTGCAAATGTTTTAGGCACATGCACAGAAATGCTGTAGAGCAAAGATGCCTTTTCACGTAAACAGCAGTAAACAGTAGTAAATGAAATAAGTCGATGTTTGGTGTGACAAAAAAAAATAAAAATCGTAGCTAGTCTCCGGTACAATTCGTGCAGGTTTTATAAGGAAATGAGCTGGTAGGTTTTATTGAGCATCTTGCAGGACCAGCCACAGGTGTTCGAAAACTATATTTCCGGCCGAGACGGAGACGAGTAAAGTTTCACCCGAGTTTGTGACAAGACCGAGACCATGGATTTGTAGTCTCCGGACCGGTATCGAGTACCGCAGATCTATCTATCGGCACCCTGACTCTCGGAACTACAGAAAAGTGCGAGTGTGTGTATGTGACTTAAACGTTACACACAAACCCCCCCTGTCTGCAGCAGACGAACATGAGCTGCCTGTAAAAGGTAGTGAGCGTGTAACCAGACACCTCGAATTGCTCTAAATGCGCTGGAGAGGTGAGGAGGTGAGGACCCATCGGGCTGGTGTAAGACTGCCACACCGCCTCTATCCACACGCTTATTTCATTACGGCTCAGTAAGAGGCTGCGCCCGGTCGTCCCGCGGCGGTCACATGACACCCGGCCTATTCTCCATTACACATAATGAATATTTAAACCGCCTGTAATTACACATAACGTGGATGAATAACACAGCATTATCTTTAATGTAAGAGAGGAACTGCTGACCGTTTTCTCTCTCTCTCTCTCTCACGCTCACACGCACACACACACACACACACACTCCTCTTACCAACATATCGTTCCACGTCTTTGACAGAGAAGTCTGATGAGGGAAGCTGAAGTCCAAGCCCTTCTTTCTGAGTCACGGCGATGGGGTAGCGGAAGCCGTGCCTCTCCAGATAGCGCTGCGTCACCTGGCTCCCGTGCATCTTCGTCAGGATCTCGTCGGCACTGTACGGGGAGACGGAGCGCGGGTGACATCACGATTTGTACGCCAGAAATACCCTTAAAAATACTTCAAACAGGAAGGAAGCTACTGAAGGAAAAAAAAACTCGTTTCGGACATTTGACCTTGCTGTGACCTTGACCCTGTTTGGATCAAGTCCAAAAATCTAAATCTTGGTTAAACTCCGTATAACTTTCTTGAGATGTCGAGGCTCTCAGATCCACCGAACCCGTGTTTCCACCTGTGTAAAGAGCCAAACTGTTCATAACTGGAGGAAATTTACTCATCCTTCGTTATTCGTAAAGCGTTACATCCGACACTTTTTTGTAGGCCTGATTACTCTTTCTCCCCCCCCCCCCCCAACCATTTTAGCCGTAAGTTTCAGCGCATCCCTAATAAACATAGTTGAATACATACTCGTCTAACCTGACACACCCTGATGGATTTTATTGCACGCTGATGCTCTTAAAATAATGCTCTTCATTCACCGTGACCGAAAGCGAGGACGCCACGGCAGCACGTCTTTCCAAGCGGGGAAATCAAATCGAGACAGGAGCACAGAAGAGGTCAAAACATGACTGATCTGAGAAGCGTGGTAGGGGGCGGGGCTAGCAGGGAGTCAGTTGATATCAATATCAAGTTCAAGTTCAGTTTATTTGTATAGCGCTTTTAGCAATGGACACTGTCCCAAAGCAAAGTATATAAATTCAGGACATAGATTTTAAAGTGATGAATCTACTGCAAATATCAGAGAGCTCAAAACAGCTATGCAACCGCCAATCACACCAGATAGAGGTGGGACCGATCCGATATCGGAGACCGGTATGGGGTCAATACCGGCAAAAAAAAATAAATAAATAAAAAATGGTGGATCGGATATAGGAGGGGGAAAAAAAGAAGAATGAATTCAGTATAATCCTGTAACAAAAGGAAAAGATGAGTTGGATTCGGAAAAGATTGCTGTTGTTGTTGTTATTTTTCCTGGAACTGCAAATGTTGACATATAAAGAGGCGTTATTGTATTTTTTTTGTTGTTGCTAGAATTGGGTTTATTATATTTATACTTTATTATATTTGCCATGCAAGTGAAAGAGTTCATTTTTTTAAGTGATGTGCTTCCAAAAAATATTTTTAATATATAATTTAAAAACATTTTAGTTTTAAAGAAAAAAAAATATATATATATATCGGATGGGTATGTGTATCAGCTGATACTCAAGATTTCAATATCGGTATAGTTACTGGGAAAAGAAAAAGTGGTATTGTGCCAGCTCTAATTTCCCGATTCGCGTGATGAACAGCTCATCTGTCGTTTTTAAAGAAAAGAAAACCACTCTTTTGGCGCATTTGAGTAAGTAAATAAATAAATAAATATATACAGTATATATATATATATATATATATATATATATATATATATATATATATATATGTTTGTCCCAGCCTTATCTTTTCATTCTGTCTAGCTAGTCGGCTTTTATATTACCAGCAACAGCATTTCGGTTGTTGCAGTTGTCAGTAAAACAGCTGTTTCTTCTTCAAACAGATGGCTGCTGTATTTACAGTTCGCTTGTGTGTCATGCAGTGTTCCAGTGTTGGCTAGGGGCTTGTTTATGAAGGTGTCAGATGGCCACAGCTTTATTCACGTACCTGGCGAAGGTCCTGGTCTGCAGCTGGCGCACAAACACCAGGGTCCCGGCCTGCACGGGCTTGCTGCCATCGTCCGGCTCCGTGTAGTCGTGCCTGTGCCAGTTCTTTCGCTTCTTCACTATGAATTCAGAAGGACAAGTGGGATCTCAACGTTGGAACAAGAGTCTTTAAATCACACCAACCCACTGCATTGCACTGAACCTTGCACTCTACTGGACATGGCAGAAGCGATTATACACTACGTGGCCAAAACCGTCGCACCCATATACGGTTCTTCCTCAAACTGTTACCACAAAGTTGGAAGCACACAACTGTATAGAATGTCTTTGTATTCTGCAGCATTACAATTTCCCCTTTACTGGAACTAAGAGGCCCAAACGATGCCCCCGTGCACAAATCGAGCTCCATGAAGACGTGGTGCGTTAAGGTTGGAAGAACTCGAGTGTCCTGCTCAGAGCCCTGACCTCAACCCCACTGAACACCTTTGGGATGAACTGGAACTGGAGCCTCCTCACCCAACATCAGCGTCCGACCTCAACCTCACTAATGCACTTAAATCCCCACAGCCACGCCCCACAATCTAGTGGAAAGCCTTCCCAGAAGAGTGGGGCTTATTATTACAGCAAATGTGGAATAATTCTGGAATGAGATGTTCAACAAGCACATATGAGTGTGAATGGACAGAAGTCCACAAAACCTTTGGCCATACAGTGTATACTGGGTATTAACTTGGACTTGTCTCAGTCTTAGGTATTGGTCTCGGTTATTCCTTCTTTTAGAAAACAGCCTAAGCATCGGTGCAGTGAATAATAAAGCCATATAATTAAAGTAAAGGCTTGGCCTAGAAAGGAGTCTGATATTTTTTCCAGTCGTTCTTGACTACAGCTCTATGTACAGCATTACCTTATTACCATTATATGCATATTCTCTATCTCTATTCATTTTAATTTAGATCTGACTGGGCTACACAAAAAATGGACAGGGTTAGGAGACGCAATAGCAGAGATGTTATCAGTTGAATTGGACAGTATCGGTGAGTTATGAGGGCACTTCAGTGGAGCAGTTCAAAGGACCGTAAAGCCCTCAACCTTCTTGACCCACAAGAGTCCGGTTCAACCCCCCATTTGATGATTACACTGGTTAATTAGCCTAATAATGTCCGCCTCCCAGGGGACTGGGAAATCACTGGTGCTTAAATCAGAAAGGGGAAATCAATAAAGCGAGAGGGAGGGGGAGGGGGAGAGGGAAGAGGAGGAGCGATGAGACACGAGACGAAGAGAGGGGAGGTCTTACTCAAGGAGGGTCCGTGTGGAACTTCACAGTTGGGGCAGTGATAAACGTCAATGTCCACTGCATGGTGCTCTTCGACTTGAACACAGCTGGAACACAATGAAAACGTAGCGTTAGAACGTGCGTACGTAAAACCACTTATAGTTGAATACAGGTCACGGTGTGCTCCTCATGGATGACCCGTGGCTACATGGAACATACGTGAGCGTTGGTATGAAACATTTAAATCTCTAATCAGAAATGAACCAAACATTCTACTTACAGTACAATATTAACAAAATTGTTTGAGAACAATTGTACCACAATACACACGCTTATGCAAAGCTACATTTTTTCCAATCTAGATACCTTTTAGACTGTGCATCCTTTCCGCCATCATTTACATGACACTCACAATATCAAAAGCATAAGCCTGCCCCTCTCCAAGCACCGTTAGTTCCTGTAGGTACCTATATTGTGCAGGTAACAAAAACATACAACTGGAACTACTGGTATTTGAAATCACGGATTCTCCGCCTACGACTCGCAGAGCGCCCGGTATCTCTTGTACACTTTTCTGGCAACGAGCTTCAGAATCTTGAAGTCTGCAATCTGATTAGAGCTCCTCAACCTCCATGTGTACTCTGTATTATTAATGAGAAAAATACATTCTGAACTAGAGGTCGACCGATCGTTCGGTTTCGCCCATTAATTCTGAACACTGAGATACAGACATTTTCGGATCAAGATCTAATCACGGGATTAAAATGAATAAATAAATAAATAAAAATTCGTGGCATGCGTTCTTTATAATATCTAAGAGACCTTTGTTTGAAACAAGCCGTCAGTCTGTGTGTAAAACTGGGCTGAGCAAGAACTTCTACCCCATGTACTTTCAGCTCTTTGTTGGTACCAATATTGAGCGGTCGACAAAAACTAGACCTACTGGTGTTCAGATGAAGCCACAGATGCTCTGCCTACAGCTCACAAATATATGCCCGATACCTTTCGTACGCTTTTCTGGCCACGAGCTTCAGAATCTCGAAGGGTGTAATCTGATTTTCAAAGGGAAATGCATTGTTTTTTTGGGGGGGAAGCATATATATGCCTTTTGATTGCTGGGATTCGGACGTTTTCAGAGTAAGATCGAATCACTGGATTGAGAGATCAATGTTCAAGGCATCCAATCTTTTAAAATCTTTAAGAAAGCCTTGTTTGGAACAATCAGTAGCGAGTAAACGTGGTTGGACGTTTACAAGGTCGGTCTAAGAGACTCTTTCTGTGAAAGATCTTGGACACGTTTATTGAAGAACCATATCAGGCTCTGTAGTGAAAGCTAGAGCTCTTGGTACTGGATTCATGGCGACTGGAAAAGGGTAATTTCACAAAAACAAAACAACCCCCCCCCCCCAAACACTAGCATATTACAGATTAACACCATGTTATGGAAATCAAATAAAAGCCTGTATCCTGTGTTAGCGCTCCACGGTATGAATTTAATTTGCTGAAAGATGTCAAAGATCCGGCTCCCATGACCTGAAAGTAACTCTGGGCCAGCCGGGTGAGCTCTGGCTGATTGCGGTTACAGACAGACAGGCCTACTCCAATCAGTGCTCCAGATGTGCAGTTATATTTGGGTTGCTCCAGGGAGAGGAAGTGCAGGAGTGCAGCATGTGGCACGACAGACTTTGGGGAAAAGAAGCAGAGATGGAACGGCGGTCGAGGTGTCCACATCAAAGCTTCGGCTCGGCCCTCCCACTAAGCAGCACATGTATGTGTGTGTGTGTGTGTGTGTGTGGAATGGGGGATGGTGGTCAGGACAGTGTCAGATGCCTCAGGCGGGGTGAAAAAAAAATTCCCCGACTCGTAAACTCGTAAATTTACCAGCACTTTGATAAACCAGTCGTAAACAAGAAGAAACACCCGGAGAACTCTTTTTAAAAGCTTTATTTGCTGTATAAAGAAAAAAAAAGTCTGCACATGGAGATGTAAAAATAAATAAATAAATAAATAAATAAATAGAAAAATCTGGCTCTGGCGGAGAGATCGGAAGCGACTGCAACACTCCCACATCCGCGTTCCCGCTCGGTCGACTTCCTTCGTCGAGGCCGCGCTGTGGATTCTGACTTCCAGCCAAATCCCTCTCCCTGCCTGGGCGTCCTGTGCTAACAAAGGATCAGTGCTCTCGTCGTCATGACGTAACGAGGACGTGCGCTCGGGATGTGAGTCACCGCGCCGGTTATGTCACGCCGACCTACTGCGCCGCTTCGTGCTGGGGGGCAAAAAAAAAAAAGGACGCGGAGAAAACGTGTTTCTAAAAACAGCCTCCGGGATGTGGGGCACCGTCGAGCGGTTCGCGGAGACGATGAAACACAGGAAACTTTCCCCGATCAAACAATTCGATTAGGGACTAAGGACAAAGGATGAAGGACTAAGGAGACACAAGACCGAAGGTGAAAATATAAAAAGCGAGCACATATTGAATTCATGCTCTCTCGCTCTCGCTCTCTCTCTCTCTCTCTGGGAGATGTCGAGGCTTTTCGGAAAGGACGGCTTGCATCATCGCCGTGTTGCTGGCTCTACAAAAGCTCTCCAGCGGAGAGGCAGGGTGATGCAACAGGCTCTGAAAGTGTGTCGGCTGAGCACAAAGAAACTGGCAGAGCCTCAGCGGGACACGGCGGTGAATTGCAGGGGGGGAAAAAAAAAGTGTGACGAGAAGACAAAGCTGCCTCTAAAGCTCGTTACTCCGATTCTGCAGTTGACAGGACTGACGCCTGTGATGACGAGAGTAATGGTGTGGCGTTCGATTATACGGCAGCGTGAGGAAACCGACGCTGTAATTTGGAAGGGAAATGTTTACCAAACATTGTGTATAAAGGGCCTTTCCAATAACCCTGTTTCGGCGTTACAGCGCGACACGTTAAATCTTGCCTGGTGATTGCATTAGCCTGTTATTGCACCAGGATTGCGTGCTGGTTTCGTGGCGCAGGATGAAAGATTGATGTTTTCTTGGCTACAATCCCAGGAGTGTTTAAGCTTTTATGCATTTTTTTTTTATTTTTACTTCCAAAAACACTCTTTTGAGGGTTGATTGGATGAACGCACTGGCTGCGAAAGAAAATACCCCAAAAAACAGCAGTACACATACAAATCCCTGGCTCCTCGCCTCTTTAAAACCTTTAAATCTCGAAGAATGGTGTTCATCTGGAAGAAAGAGCAATGCTTTGACCTCTACAAACAAAAACACCAGGAGAATCTCCGAAATGTTTTATCTCCTCAAAGTCTGATAATCTTCTGACCTGACCATAGTAACTCATTAGTCGATTTGATTTGGAAGACCTAACAGAGGAATGAGTCCAGGCAAAATAATGAAAGGAATGAGGGCCTAGAGCTGCTCAATCAGCAGCCCGGTAGATTTCTGGAACAGATAAACCAAATGACCGGGGTGAACTCAAGACAATGAGTTTTACACACACACACACACACACACACACACACACACACACAGACACACACACACACACACACACACACACAGAGTAGATCCATAGACTCAGTGTGTTAAGGAAAGCATTTCCACCAATGGCACTCCTACTGATCTATCCAATGGTTCCCCTCGGGTGAGAGAAGAAAAAATGTGTCTCCATAGTGATGACAGGCAGAGAGGCAGAATTCTCCGAATATCAGCTCTCTCTCTCTCTCTCTCTCTCTCTCTCTGTGAGATTCCCTAGCACATATAGACAATAAAAATGCCTCAGGGTCTCCAAAGTAGCGCAGCTATCTGAGGTTTTACCCCATCATGAGTTCAAATCCTAGTCCAAGTCACCAATGGTCCAGAGTCCAATAGCCTGGAGTCTAATCTTGAAACGTTCCTCACAGCCAGCAAAGTCGGTTCTTGTAATGCCGGGAGCAGAACAGAGTAGTTATCCTCATGCGTGTTTACTGTCTACTGTTAACTTTATACACATCATAAATAAAGCATTCTTATCAATTCGTTCGAAACTATTCTCTCAATCTGATACAAAAATACTAAAGCATAATAAAGGAGACTGCTTGTCAGACCCTCTGAGATTTAACGCAAAATCAAGCAAACTCCACAATATTCGGAGGAGCTTGAAATTTTTCAAGATTACCGCAGGGTTCCTGTGGGTTTGGGCCGAGACCCGCCATGTGATGTCATCACAACGCGCGTTCGGCCAAAGCCCTCTTCAATTCACGTGAATCGAACGTGAGTACAGCTAAAAAGTCTCAGTCACCAACGAACATCACTGCGAAAGAGCGTGCAAAACTATTTTGTGCGATTCAAGTAGTTTTCTGCAAAAGACAAGCACGAAAAACTATGCTGAGACCTGGCAACCCTGTCCACCTTGGCTATAGAGTTAATTAGCAATGTTTACCACTACAGTATGAATATTCTAACGGATCTGAAATTTGTGCATCGTTACACCCCTAACAATAACACCATGTCTGCTTAAAAATGTCTTTTTCGTTGTTAAACACTGGAATTTCAAGAACGTGCATTTACTTCCATGTATGAGCACCAAATTTATTTGAATGGGGACTAAAGGCAGGGAGTAGATGTTTGGTGCTTGTTGGCGCAATTGTGGCTCTGTACCCGAGGAGCAAGAACGTCTTAGTCTTCAACATCACAGACTGGTGGAAAAAGCAATAGTTGATGTCTGACAGGGAAGGTCCGAGTTAATAGAGTGGTGAAACGATTAAATTGGGAGAAAACGGTATCGCAAAAACCCTTCATCGGGTGATCCACATGGCCAAAACAAAATGTCACCAACAGCTTGCCCAAGTCATCATTGCTGATGGAGTGGTGACCAAGGTCGGCTGCTTTACCCGAGTCAAACACACAGACCCCTTGTTAAGCAAAGGTGTAAGGTTTCGGCCGTCGCCACAAGAGTTTGTGAAACCCGAATACGTAGCCCAAGCAGACCCTGACAATGGCCTCGCGAGCAAATCCATCAGTCTTGCCTAGAAAAGTGCCACAGACACCCACTTGATCTATGGCTGCCCCTACAGGCTAAATCCGGCTTTGTTGAGGGAAGTCGGGGATGAAATCCTCCACCAAAAAAAAGAGCTCACTCATCAGACAGCCGAGGAGCAGGAAGTGTAGCATAATGGAAGAGGACAGGAAAGATGAAGTGAGGTCCACAGGTTCCACTCATCCTGTGCCGAGATCCAGACAGCCTGAAACTATTTATGTTGCTCGAGGTAATGAGCGGAGGAAGTGCTGCAAAGGAAGCAGGCCATCATTCGAGCGGTAGCTGGGGACTTCCTACAGCAGCCTTCACGCTGTGCGTGCGGTGTCTGTGGGCAGGCGAAAAGTCAATTATTCTGCAGGTTTGACAATGTGTGCTTCTGAACTGCATCCTGCAGGTCGAGAGTACATTTCACACAATGCACACTCTTCACCTCGGGTACGAAAAGTCAGATTTCCTGCTTAGAGTGGTTTGTTGTACAGCTCGCACACGTCTCTCACGTGGAATCCACGGCAACCACGACTCCTTGTTCAACGAGGATTGCGCCGCTTAAACATATCAAAGTCAGAAAACACCTAACCGAAAAGAAAACATCTGTACACCTTTTCATGGATTTTTTCAGTAAAATAGAAACAAACAAACAGCAAAACAGCTCAACTTTACTGAGCACAATGTGGTTCCATGGTTACTTGGGAATTGTGTTTCAAGAAATGTCTGTCATTTTGCAAAATCTGATTCCATGCTCATTTAGATACCAACACCGATACCACGTGATACCACTGCGTGACGTGAAAAGATTACACACACACACAAAAAAAAAAGTCTGGGTGTGTTTCACGATTGGTCATGGCTGTGCTCTGTGGAAATACTCCAGCATCTACTCCAGAATCTTCCTCCAATACAAGTAACCTGAGAAAACAACACGGTGTTTAAACAGTATCTTTAATGTGAAAAAAAACAGCAAAAAAAAACAAAAAAAAAAACAGTATTTTTAATAGAAAACAGTATCTTGAATAGAGAGCGTGAGGACGGCCCACTTGAGTACGCGAAGCAGTTACCAGAGGGCGTGGTTATGAGAATGAGTGCAAGATGCCATGATTTACGTGTACATAAAAGTTTTCACAAGCCTGGAGCAGTCAAGTCAGGGCAGTTCAGTTCAGCGAGCACTGAGAACATTCGCATGCCGCACCGCTTTTCACCTTCTTTCTGAAGCTCTCGGTAGCTTGCGCTCCCGTGGTGTAATGGCGCTGCTAAGCAACCTGGAGGTGTGCTCTCCACGGCGACGAGGAAGTTTTAGCACGGGATGCATATACAGCACTGCAAGTCCTTTTCAGTAGCTCTTAGGGCTGGGCGGTATGACGGTATATACCGTTACCGCGGAATAAAATGTCTACCGTTACAGATTTTTCTATTCCGTGTATACCGCGAAATGTGAATAAGTGGGCGTGGTTAACTTTGTGCATAGCGCTCCTGGACGTGAGAACGATCGAGAAGCTGTACACAAGAGTAGTTGTGAAGAGGAAAAACATGGAGGAAGATCAGCATGCCGGTGAAGAAGTCCCACAAGCCAATCCTGAGCAGGAGGAGGAACTCGTTATGAAAAGAGGCGCGACATCGGTGGTACGGACGTGGTTCGGGTTTACAAAATCTGACAAGGAGCAGAAAAATGTTATTTGCGAACTGTGTCGCGCGAATGTTCCCGCTAGCAGCGGTAGCACGAGTAACCTGTTTTATCATCTTAAACTGAAGCGTGTCAAAGCACACAGTTGATTTACCGGAATGACAATTTTCTTTCAAAGCCGGAAAGGGTGAAGCTGATTGGTTGGTTCTTGTCACATGACCTGCGGTGCGCTTGCGGCAAGAATGTTTTCTCATCTGTAAGATTAAATTGGTAAATGCGACACGCTTGTGCGTTTGAGGTGGTTTTCGGACAGAGCGGTGAAGACATCGATCTGTTATGTAGCCTAATCATTTAGCAACGCTGCCATGAAAGAGATTTACGACACAAAAATTTAAATAACCTCTTAATTATTGGGGAAAATGACATTTTACGTTAGAAATCCTGATCTTCTTTTCTTACGATACATTGTATTAATATTGTAGCGGTTTAATTTGTTGTCACTGCAAAATAAATCATTACGTACAGGATTTCTGAGGGTTTTTTTCTTGCGATTGTTGCAACCAAAAATGCTCGTGTTCGTGATGACGTCACATGACGCGCCTTGGCCCAAATCTGCGGTAAATTTTGAAAAATTGAAATCCCCTCACAATATTGCGAGATCCTGGAGGGGCTGATAAATGTATTAAAATGTAATATCACGAAGCCTGTACCAGGATATGTCTCGTATCGTTTCGAGTCTGAAAGAGAATTTCATTGACGCATCCCTTTGTACAAACCGGTGCTACATTTATCTGGACTATGGAAAGAGAGCTCTGTTGTTTTTATTCGTCTGTACGGGCGTATACAGTAGTTTACTGCCCTTTTTTGTATTCAAAACGGGCCACGTGCACAAAAGCTGGTCGGTGAATAAAGGAACTGCGTATCGTGACTACGATTCCGTGGCAGTGCGTCACGCTGAAGGCTTACGGATAAACTGCATTATCGTTCTCTTCCAGTCAGCGACGTGATCCGCATTTACGCTTAACAAACTAAACATTTAGAGTCTGCGTTTTCATCACTCGGGGACGCTGATAGATGAAGCTTTGATGTTGCCTCGGGCCGACGAAGCCTCGATCAATCTTCTCCTCACATACACACACACACACACACACACACACACACACACACACACACACACACACACAGAGAAAAATAATGATATGATTATGCTCAGAATTTCATTTCACACTCCTAAGCAGGATTATAAACGAGATCTCATAAAGAACATACGAGGCTTGGAAACACGTCCACGGCCTAAACTGTGTATAAAGGCGACGCCGTGCACTCTCGTACGCGCGCACACACACACACACACACACACACACAGGTGAAGTCTGCGCTGTTGTACTGTAAAGCAGACATTAGACTGAGTCCCTCATCACTGTCAGACATGAATAGCGAAAAGCGCTCGTAATCCTCTGAGCTCGTCTTCCCCAGAGGCCGCCGCCGCCGAGTGAGTCGGTGAACGCAGTCAGATAACAGACCGGTCTCGGCCTCTGGCTAGACAACCTAATCCTGCTGGTCGAGACACAAAACCGCTGCCTTAAAGCAATACTCTGGCAGATTTCTCCCTAATCTCTACCCAACCGCATCCATGAGCATTTAACACCGTCGAGAAGCCCCTGAAACGACAAAGGAGCAGAAACGCCGTTTCCTCCGAACTCACCTACAGAAATGTACAACTGTGTAACAGATTCAAACTACGATTATTACGCTGAAACAACGAAGATCTCAAGATCTCAGGATGTGACGCGATATGACCAAAAGATCACGGGATTCGGGATGCGTTATGGCTTCTGGAGGACAGGTCCTGTTTAGCGGGCTGTCTGACGGAGACGTTCACAAAACGTCTCTCACAAAAACGAGTGAAACCAGCTGGGGGGGGAGTAAAAGTTACACCTCTGTCAAAGCTCTGACACTGGAGACTCCTTCCATACATGTTTATATGTACGTCTCCTTACAGAAAACTTCAGCATATCAACGAGTTTACGTTTTCTTTGTTAAACACCAGCGCTTACGCTACATCAAGCATCTGCCGTACGAGTCCCTGGGAAGGGGTTGTTACTATAGAAACACTGTTACCGTTACTATAGAAACCATAACGTATTAAAACGAGGGCGCAGATGTAAACCTGCGATTTGAATTACGGCCTGAAACACATCCAAACACGTCAAAGTGTATCGGACCGCTTCATGATTGACACTGGCGAGGTGATTAACATAAGATTATAGGTTAAGTGGTTTAGAATTAGCTTCAGGTTTAAAAGCTCACTATCACACCAACGTTTGTCTGTCAGTCCTCTTCGGTGTGACTCATTTGTGCGGATCGGCATTCGGACTCGGGTGCGGACCAAAAGTACCGGTCCGAGACCATCCTCCTGAGGTGGCTCCAGCTGAACTCCAGCGTGGTTCGACTGCAGTGAGAAAGCGATTCAGTGGTGAATCGACCCAAATATGGGAAGCGAACAAAACATGCCGTGTGCTTTGGGTTGCGGGCGACAGTTTGCTATAGATATGAACCGAGCCAAAGGACAGAGCTGCGGGAATGCGACGCGTTCTGGAGATTCGGACCGATGAATGTTTTAAACTAGTCATTACTATAATCATCCAGTAATTTACTGAGCGCGGTTCCGTGTTTTCTTCGTGCTCGGGTGATTTTTTTTTTAATGATTTCCACGCACACTTGGCAACGGTTTGTTTATTCTTTCCATATTTCTGACCAAGGAATGATGAAAGAGTTCTACGAGTTGCATTTTCAGCCCTACACACTCCTCTTCAGTCAAGGGGGGTTTTTTTGGGTTTTTTTTGGTTGTTGTTCGCTTTGCGTTTAATTATGTGCAGTGAGAAAACAAAACAAACCAAACGAAACAACAGTATCGATTTCACTCTGATTCAGACTCGGGAACCGGACTAATAGGTGTGAACGCACTCTAACGTCCATCTAAGACTACGCCCACGCAATCCAGGCAGCTGAAGGTCTAGTGTGATCACCCCTTTAGTTAGACAAAGAACAATAAATACTGGTAATAACGTTTGAATATCGTTCACTTTTGGGAGCCGCAAGAGTCGACTCTTATTGTTTCGCCGAATCAAAGGGTCGACACCGGAAAGAACCGAAATTCCCATCACGACTAAAGTCATGTCGGAAAAGATCGTATTTACGACTCGAACGCACGTGAACGCCACCACAAAGTCGTAACTCCGAGCGGGGAAACTCCGGATTTTCTCTGAGCACCCAGCTGGGGGCGTGTCCGTAAGAAAACATGGTGGAATCAACGGATACAACGTCTGGAGTTGACGGTAAATTTGTTGAAAGCTTATTGCCTGCACAAAATACGATAGCGTTGTACAGTTACGATATAATATATAACGACAAAGTTTACAGCGGCTTCATGAATTGATTAAAAACCTAAAAGAGCAAAGCGCAATCGTTGTTCTTCGTTTTCTAGACTTAGAGTTTAAAAACCTTGATGTATTTTTTTTTTTTTTTTTTGTAGTTAAATAAAAAGGAACACCGCCATCTTGCTCCGACCGAAGTGACTTCCTAAAGTACGGAACTTCCTGAACGCACAATAATATCTACTGAAAACATCTCAAAACTAAAAAAGCCCACGTGTTTAAAACAGGTGTGTGGCCCTTTAAGAGGCGTGGCCTGATTCCGGCCACTAGGCGGCTCCCACCACGTGCCCATATTTGCAAAAAGGGAGCATTTAAATGTCCCCCCCCCCCCCAAATCGACCCCTCCCCTCTCCAAACCCAGCTGCCAATCAAAAACACTAAACACTCAGCTATAGGAAACGCTTCATCGAAGATTTTCATGGAAACGACGCGCGTGGAGAAAAATCACAACACAAACCCCCAGCGCGTGGTGTTTAAACCGAATCGTCAAGCGCGTGCGAGATTTATCACTGGAAATGCGTAAGCGTTAAAAATAAAATAAAAAATAAAATAAATAAAATACACAACACACAAGTCCTGAATTGGTTCAGTAAACCGGCTGCTCTTTGTTTAGTGCCCCCTTTCCGCAGGTTCACCACCAACAACACCATGAGTGTGTGTGTAACTTTTGGCACACTGAACTAGGACATAAAGCACTAGCAAAGCCAACATCAACCTGAACTAAAACATCTCCAAGTAACAAATAATAAACAACGACACTATAGGCTAAGACTGTAAATAAATTTGGTATAGAGTACATTTGCATCAGCAAAGTAAAAGATTCAGAGTTTCCACGACTTGGGGATTGAAAAACAATAATAAGTGAATGTAAACAATCAGTACAAATGGGTCTCATCTTTAAACAAACAAAAATATCTAGATATTTTTTTTTGTTTATTTGTTTAAAGATATATATCTTAGGAAAATGTATCCTACAATGCAAACATAGTCTTATGAACACATAATACATAATATACAAGTCAAAAGGAAATCAGCTGATGAAAAGAAACTACTTTACAGCACGGAGATTTGTAACGAAATAACCATGATATGTTGTTGTTGTTTTTTTTTTTTTTAAACAAATACAAAAACTACTCACTTGTCTTACTTAGAAGTAAATCTATAAGCTACAGTGCTAGCTGGTGGATTAGCCTGTTTAGCTAGCTCTTTAAAGCCAGTGGGAACAAAAAAAAAAAAAAGTAAACAATATTCACCAAAAACGACACCGGAAACGACATGACGCGAGTGCACGAGTAATGTAAGGAGTTAACGGTGCTCGTTTTTTTTAACGGTTAAGCTTTCAAGAACAGCCTAACAACAGCAATAACAACAATAACAACACATGAAAGCGTCTCAGCTGTAGCTCAGTCTCTCTCTCTCTCTCTCTCTCTCTCTCTCTCTCCCTAACACACACATTACATGTATAAATATACACACATTACTGACACCGTGAGAGCCGAACACAGGAAACCGACCACATCTTCTCTATTTTTCTGCTCACGCGTTGTTGTTGTTGTTTTTTTGTATCAAACGTGTGAATCTCTTACCTGCCGTGAAACCAGTCCTTACAAATGTCGCACTCTATCATAAACCGGCTCACGTCGTACGGCTGCCGGCAGACGCAATACAGCGGAGCCGCCGCCATCTTCACACCGACTGCCTGCCTGCCTGCCTGCCTGTCCCCAAACAACGCCGAGGCTGGAGAAAAGGTGGGCGGGGCTTCGGTTTAATTATGCGGAAGTGGCCTAAAAAAAAAAAAAAAAAAGAAGAAATCACGCATGCGGCACGAAACGAACGTAGCTCTGACGTAATACGAAAAACAAACAAACAAAAAAAAAAACATCCGACCTATTTGACGTCCAAATTTCACCAGAAATAACTCATATAGAGGAAACATTTATTGTTTTTTTTTTCATTATTATTATTAATGTATCAGAAAGGCACAATAAAAACGACAGAAGAGGAAAAAATAGAAACCTTCCTAATAAAAAAAAAACCCAATAGAAACCCTTGTAATGGTTGTAATGGTTTTAATGGGAATTGTATTGGTTTTAATGGAAACTGTAAATGGTCCCCGTGGGTCTTTACTGGTCATTTCTGCCTTCTATTGGTGACGTTATGTCTAGTGGATACAATCAAGGACCGATAAAGGTTTTAATGGTTAGCTGATGGTTCGTAATGGTATTTGTAGTGGAAACCATTAGAACCTCTGTAGTGGAATGAACTTCCCAGAGCAGAATCCGTCTCTACGAGACATCTTCAAAAAGCGTCTAAAGTCCCACCTCTTCCGTAAACACTTAACTAACCCCTAACTTGTCCCCTGGTCCCCCTCCCCTGTTAAAAAATACAAATAAAAAATCTGCACTTACACTGGCTCTTACACCTCTACTCTGTGCGCTTTGCTCCTCCAGAACGCGAATTCAAATCTTGTAAGTTAGCACTACTCCGCTTGATATATCGCTTTGCTTGTATTTCCTAAGTCGCTTTGTATAAACGCGTCTGCTAAATTAATGGATGCAAATGCGAAGTTAGAAGCACACGATTGTATAGGATGCCTTTATATGCTGTAGCATTACAATTTCCCTTCACTGGAACTAAAATGCGCATCAGCACGACAATGTCCCCGTGCACAAAGCGAGCTCCGTGAAGACACGGGGCCGGTTGCACCAGTGGGGACACACGCCCGGGCGTAAGACTAGGCTGGACGTAAAATGCGCCTTAAGTCCTATGTAGAATTAATACCTGTTGCACCATCTAGGCGTAGCGCTACGTCTGAGACTAAATCTTACGTCTAGTCAGAGGTGTAAAGTGAAAAGTCTTGACTAGTTTCCAAAGTGAAATTAGAAACGTTGATACAATGGTGCGACTAATATACAGGTTACACGATCGGCGGGCTTCCGGGTGTGAAAGAGTAACGAGAGACCGCACCAATCCTCTGGATGTACTATATGGAGATAGCGATAGAGTACCTTTTTGTGAACAGGAAAGGCTTTCATTCAGTGAATGTTATGCCATTGTTTTTGTTTTCATACTAAAATATGCATATACTTATTGCAGAGTTCGGTCGGTTTTTTCTTATTTCACGATCTGAGTAAATTGAATCGTGGCTCATCACACCACCCTTAGCGTGGATTATTTTCATATACCCACATGGTCTGGTGTGTGTTATTCCTTACCGCAGCTCTGACAGTAGTTCCAGCTGTGATTCGTATTAATGCACTCGTATTAATACCGTATCATTTCATAGTAACAGCTAATCACAGGGACTGGTATGGCAAAAAAAAACATTTTGTTATTTAACAGAGCAAAACATACCGTTTTGTGTGAGGATACGTTTATATAACATTGATGGAAGGAGTCTCCAGTGTCAGTCTCCGCTCTGTAACAAGACAGGAAAGTCTTCGGGACAGAGCAACTTTGTGCTTTCCGGTTTCTCACTAACAAGTATGACAAGTATTTATTTATTTATTTATAATAAGAACAGGAACTAACATTCCACAACTATATGTGTCATTCGTTAGTAAATAAAGAAATTGCGTCTAGCCCTGCTATTTTCGATCTGGCTTCCTTCTCCTTCCTTCCTCTCACCCACCCCTCCTCTCCTCTCCCTACCTTCCAAACCTACAAACCTTCCTACCTACAAAGTTGATTCACACATCAACTTCGGGGTGATAACAGTAATTCTGCCCTGTATCAAATACGTTTCCTGTTATCAAAACGTAACAGGCGTTACCTTGTTTTTTACCCCGCATTTCTATGATACCAGTGGTAATATTGCAATGGTAATATTTGCATATTGTTGTCACAGCATATGTTTATCACCGATAAATATATTCACGTAAAATTATGTCAATCAAATAAACCTTGCACCAAATGTAGCCAGTGATAATGCAGCCAATCATAATCAAGCCCTGTTCAGGGCTTCAGCTCAGGTAGAGAATAATTGTGTATTAAGTATTAATAAACAGGAAGTTACCCGAACTTGGGAATCTCTAAGTATGTCATGTTTGATTTGGTTTGAAAATCAAAGATACGGTAATAAATCGATGGTAACGGATTCCGGGTCTTGATCTCTATAGCCTACGTTATGATGATCTTCCCAGTATGACCAGTATTATACCGCCTTTAAAGCATCATCATCATTTTCACTCATCATGAACACAGCTTTAATTAGAGTTTAGTAACACTTACTTTTCCAGCCTTTTGTTGCCCCCCCCATCCCAACTTTTTTGGAATCGGGGTTGTAGAAGGGGGTTATTTATAATCGCGCTATCCGGTGTCACCCGGACGAGGACGGGTTCCCTTTTGAGTCTGGTTCCTCTCAAGGTTTCTTCGCCATGTCGTCTTAGGGAGTTTCTCCCTTTCCGCCGTCGCCTCTGGTTTTATTTATTAATGTAACATTTATTTATATCCTGAATTTATATATTTCTGTAAAGCTGCTTTGTGATCATGTCCATTGTTAATAGCGCTACACAAATAAAATTGAATTGAATTGAATTTCGTGAACCCGTTCCCAGGGGCCCACTGTCTCATAATCTGTCCCTGCTGGTAGTTCTAGATGTAAATGTGCTGGGGGAAAAAAAACCCAATAGAAACCCTTATAGAATGTGTAATGGTTTTAATGGTTATAATAGGAATTGTATTGGTTTGAATGGAAGCTGTAATGGTCCTTGTGGTTCTCTACTGGTAATTTGTTGTCTTCTACTGGTGGCATGTTGGATACCAATGGATACCAATAAGAACCCACATCCTTAATGTGTCCTACTAGCAATAGAAACCATTTGGTAATGGTTAACACCTGATGGATTGTAATGGTATTTGTAGTTGAAACCATTTTAGAATTTACGTGATGGTTTCTGCTGTTTGTTTCAGCAGGGCGGGGATATGCTCCGGATCCATCGCTACCCATCCTGACCAGGATAAAGACGCAGGCTGGAAATAAACGAATGTTTGTTATAATTTTAACGGTGTGATCTGTGTTGCTCTTTCAGGTTATCCTAACGAAGGTGCGAGCCTCTGATCACGTTTGGTAAGGCGTCGGACTACTGATCACGAGTTCAAATCCCAGCACCGCCAAGCCGGCACCGTTGGGCCCTTGAGTAAGGCCCTTAACCCTCAATTGCTCAGATGTATAAATGAAATAAATGTAAGTCGCTCTGGATAAGGGTGTCTACCAAATGCCATAAATGTAAATGGTAACTTTGGTATAATTTATTCCCAATCTGGCAACTTTCAGACCTTTCTATTTAGACAAAGAGACAGAGCGCCACCTAGTGGAAACACTGAGCTCTAGCAAGTAGTAGATTTAAAAAAAAAAAAAAAAAAAAAAAAAGAAAAGAAAGAAAAAAAGAGAAAAAAAAAAAGAAGAAAAGAAAAGTTCAGCAAGCCTGTTGAGGACTGGGGTTTCGGGGCGTCGACATGTTTTGTCCTGAGCCAATCGGAATAGTGTTTTCACACTTTGTAAACAACACGTTTACACGTTACACGCTGTTTGTAAAACGGTCTACTACAAGTCATGGACGCGCCACTTCACTTCTCTCAGGTAGGTGAGGATATGGATTAATCCTTAAACGCTGACACACACACACACACACACACTCACACACACACACACACACAGGGCAGTGATAGTAGGTAGATCTTGCACTGTTTCTCGGGGAGCTGCTACACATCCGGCACTGTTTACTCTCTTTAACACGGAGTACCCAAAACAAAAACAAAAAAAGCAAACGCGCACGCGACTGCGTAACGCCAGAGTAGTACGACAGGTTACCATAGTTACCGCACTGAATATAAGGTGGTTTCGGTAACATTGTGTTTGTTTTTTTTCCATACGCTCGTGGGCTGTTCTGTTTTCTTTTCTTTCAGCAAATACATTTCTCTTTCTCTCACAAATGACAGAATTTTGCTGCTTATACACTGTTTCAGCCCGAATACCGGCGTCTACCGTCGACACTCCGAACGACTTAACAACTTTTTATTTAACTGTTTCTGTTTAAAACAACGCTCCGATAAGCGTTTTTGTTATTGCGCAATTCTTTGGCGGAACGTTCTGCCTCCTGAGAGGATGTTGTTAGCTACATGCTAACCATACTAGGGGGTTCACAAACCCCCTGATTTTTTATTTATTTATTTTTTATTTATTATTATTATTATTTTTTTTAAATAAAACAATTAAACTGTAAAATAAATTCCACGGACTTCCCCAGTGCAGATAAAAATGTAATAAATAAATAAATAAAGTATTTAAATGTGATAAACAATGTCGTGGCAAATTATTATTATTATTATTATTATTATTATTATTATTATTATTATTATTATTATTATTGGGTTGTTTGGAATAAACCCATTCCATTCAAGTGAACAGTCAAACTGGCTAACAACTTAACTTAAAAAATATAATAACTTTGAAAATAGTGGCTTGTGATTTATAATGACAACATAACCCTTCCCCCCAACCCCCCCCCAGTACTGTCCTTCATGGACCACAATTTGAGAACCGTTGAGCTTGAGCTGTGTAACCCTGCTGAAAAAAAACAAACAATAGAAACCTTCACAGAAATTCTAATGGTTTCCACTACAATTACCATTTGCAAACCATCAGCTAAACATTAAAACCATTACGTTACCATTATTGGTCCTTAATGGTATCCGCTAGACATAACATGCCACCAATAGAAGGCAACAGATTACCAGTAGAGACCCATTAGACCATTAGAGTTTCCGTTAAAACCAATACACAACGGTTGTGTGATGGTCTGTTACCACCGGTAATCAAATAGTTGATTATTTTCCTATAACAGCACATCCTGAGGTGTTTTATTCCTCTTACACCACGGCACTTTGCCAATAATGACGCATCACGCTTTCGTTGAGAAGCTAGTTCCTGTTATCACTTACGTTATAGCAGCTATAAACAGTCGTTCCCTCGCCAGCCAGAATTTCTATCCGTAATTTATAAACCCATGGAATAAACTCTAATCATTGGCAAATCGCTGCAGTGTAAAGTTAATAAAACACCTTGTAAGAGAATAGTCAACTTCCCATGGCGTTGTGGATGCGAACCAGCTGGGTTTTTATTTATTTATTTATTTATTTATATACTAGCATGCACATTTTTTCTGTGTCTTGCATAACGTTTGACTTGTGGTGCATGCTAACTCATGGCATTGATAGTTTGAGCATGTGAAATGCATGTGGCTTTGCCGGCATGACTAGTGGAAGTAGCAACCACACTGACATTGTGGAGACTTTGAACAAGTCATTTCAAGGCATTGTATAATGCAGCTTTAAAAAAAAAAAAAAAAAAAAAAAAAAAAGTACACGAGTCTAATAGGGTGTGAAGTAATAATTATAAGATTGTTAATATCATTTATCGTTTAGGGCGAGATTAACATACTCGGTGATGTGATGGTGCAAGGTCTGTGATGTCACCTTGCCTTTGTTTACTTTGAACATACTTCGCACGTACATTTCCTCCAACATGACTACAAGGTATAAGACGCAGGGGCATAGGATGTGTGTGTGTGGGTGTGTGTGTGTGTGTGCGCGTGTATGTGTGTTTGTGTGTGCTGTGTCACTGCTGCATTAACGGCGCTCGTCTAGACCTGCACAAGGAGGAGGAGGAGGATGAGGAGGGGGAAGTAACTTCCTGCCAACACTGTACAGTTAGGAGCACATTTGAAGTCTCTTTCTGGGAGCTCCAGAAGTCTTCGGCTCTGCGTGTGTGCGGTAGTCGGCGTCTCGGCAGTTCAAGAGTGCTGAATCACTAAGCGGTTATCGCGGTCTCGATCGCTGTCAGGTTCTGAAATTAGAAGGACTTCAGTTGAATTAGCAGGAATTAAAAAAAAAAAGGCCTCCGGCTGCATGTAGCCGTTGTGGTTGAGCTAGCCCTGACGCGCTCTGTCACCTGCTGCGGTTTTTCAGGAGACCTTGCCTTCTCAGAAATGAGATCTTTCGTTTTCTGTTAGCGACTGGCGTTTAAACCGAACCGAAATGGAACGGAAATCTAAGACAAACAAAAATCACTGGGTCTCGTTTCGGGATAAACCTCTTGCCTCCATGTGTTAAACTCGAGGCTTTGTGAAGACTTTGTTTTTTTGTGTTAATACAGTATACACACATATATACATGCACATGTGCACGCACACACTCACACACACACACACCGAAAACCAGCTGCTTCTTTCACAGTGCATGCTTTAGATATAATGCAGCAGGTGGCTTATTTTTTGTCAAAGCGATGTCACAGGAAAGTCTTCACGACTGAAGACCTTGCGGTTTCCCGGTAACGAGTTTTTTTTTCTTTTCCTTTCCGTCTTATTAAAATGATTTTCAAGTGAGAGGGGAACTATAGAGACCCGCTATAAACGTAAACGATAACAAGAACCTGTTACGCCGACGTACCGCGACGTTAAACGTAATCATAAATGGATAAAACCTACATCAAGGCGTTCTTTATTAAATGAAGAAAAAAGACGTAATCGGAAAGTTGTCTGCTGTCGTGAAAGAGGAATGAAAGACGTCGGGGGTTGTGCTGTTTAGGAAAATAATCAACTTCGAGGTCCTAGCGGTAACTCGGCTTCGTCGCACCTCCCTGTCGTTCATTATTTTTGTTTTGTTTTTGACACATGTCTTTGTACTGGGGGAGGAAACCGGGGTACCCGAAGGAAACCCTCGAAGCATGGGGAGAGCACACGGGGCAGAGGCAGGAATTGAACCCCCAACCCCGGCGGTACGGGGCAAACCTGCTAACCACTAAGCCACCGTGTCTCCGTCTCCTAACCCAAAAAAGGTTGTGTTGATGAAAAAAACTGACTTGTTAACGAATGAATATGAGGAGATTTTCTCCATCTTGAATTGAACTGATCTGATTGCCGACATCCACCAATATCCATATTGCAATGTAAAAAAAACCCCCAAAACACCCCACCAGTGTGTGTGTATGTAGAAAATCGTTCTCAATTAAAAATGGAAGTATCCAGCCAAACAAATGCCCTCAAGTGAAAATTAAGAAGCTGCTACTCATGAACGTAATCAGGTGTTAAAAAAGTTAAAAAGTAAACGTTTTGTTTTCATGTGAAAAGTAACTTTTATTACTAATCTAAAACCGTCAGAAGTTGTCGTTGTTCTCGACAGCGACGCCGTTTTTGCGTACGCTCTTCAAAACACTTGCCATTAGCTAGAATTGGACTTGCTACCTAGCAAACTATGTTAGCTACAAGAATCGACGCTAGGCTAAGCTTTCGTTAGCAAAGAATACACGCTAACCTGGTTAAATACAGTGTGTCCGGTTAATGTTAGCAAGTTAGCAAAACTTACCTCGACGTGTTTTTAAAAACAAAAAAACAATTATAGATAGAAAGTTCATGCCTTCTAGGGAGGTAAAGGAAAAACGCCTCATTTCATATACGAGTCTTTGCTTACTCCAGCACGTCGAAACGTACATTTGATTGACGTCTAGCGTACACTCATTGGCTGGATTGGAGACCTTTGCTGATGAGCACTTTGAAGATCTACATAAGTGTTTCCCCCCTCCTGCCGGTACGTGATGTGACGTCCCACTTTAACCTTGTCTTCTGCTACAGCGAAGACCGAGAATGTCCTCATCACCAGAAGTTACACCGATCTTCAGTTCATCTGCATTACTGAGAATAATAAAGTCTGGCTAGTTAGCTGATACTAGCTAGGACAGCGTGTTATGCTTAAAGTGGAAAAAAAAAGAAGAAGAAGAAGGAAGAAGTGTGAAAGCGCCCCGATGGTGTAATTCGTCATCATAACAACTCGACTCATTAGGATTTCATTTTTTCAGACGCTTTGAAGTGAGTGAAACTTTAAAGACACGATCGCCTCATCGTCGCTGTGGTGAAAAACGCCGAATTTTAACTCCCAAACCTCGACCCCTTTGTTTCTTTGTTGTTGTTTACTGTGATGTTCGGCAGGAAGTGAAAGCGTTTCTCATCAGCAGCTGTTAGTCAGCCGTGGTTAAGAAAAACCTAACAGACAGCCGACATCTGGGGCAAATTAACGTCATAGTTTCCTCTCTTCACTGGAAACGAAGACGCGTCAGAGAAGAACGGATGCCACATGTACTGGTTAAAAATATAACCGGTCCCACTCCGACGCATTTCTTTACATTTAAACGTAGCTCAAGCACACTTTTAGTCTTTATTTATTTATTTATTTTTTCGTTCTTTCTGAAAATATCTCGAATATGGGCGTATTTCTCAAACGTGTCTTATTATGGGATTATTGGAAACCAAATCTAAGATTATTTATGTTTTTAGATGGAATTGTTCTTGTTCAATCAGCACATCTATTTGGCTTCTTTCTAGAACTAAATGCTTAACATTAGAAAAAAAAAAAAAAACGATCTGCCAATACAATTACATTTATGGCATTTGGTAGACGCCCTTATCCAGAGCGACTTACATTTATTTCATTTATATACATCTGAGCAATTGAGGGTTAAGGGCCTCTGCTCAAGGGCCCAACGGTGGCGGCTTGTCGGTGCTGGGATTTGAACTCGTGACCTTCCGATCAGAAGTCCGACGCCTTAACCACTGAGCTACCGATAGAAAAGAGCTGTTTTTATGCTTGACACTGGTAAAATAAAAAAGTGTCTTCATATAATCATACATTTGGTGCCTTGTAATCTCACGATAGGAAATACTAGATAAATCCGACTGTATTCCAAATATTTTCACTTACTGCATACAGTATTAATGCACTCTTACGGTTCCCATAGCAACGGTTTACACACAGACTTGTCAACCTGCGTTGTTGTTGATACGGTGACGTCTTCTGTCCGGAGACGTTTACTTATCATTGATGGAAGGAGTCTCCAGTGTCAGCGCTTTGTAGCGGTCAGTACGTTTCCCGACACGAAGGAGCAACACGACAAGCTGCGTTTGTTTTTATTTTTGTTGCCGCTTCAACGTAATTGATAACAGGAACTAAATTGTTTCGCCCCGTTCCGCAAGACTAAGCATATAAAAAAATATATATATAACTATAAAGGGATAAAAAGCATGACATGTCATTTTGTGACTAAAAAAAGATGTAACTGTTGGGAAATTGCTGTGGTATAAGAGGAATGAAACACTTTATGATGGGAAAAATGATCAACCTCGGTATATAACAGTGACTCCACTTCAAGTCGTTGATTTTCTTTTCTATAACAACACGCTCAAGTGTTTTGTTTTGAAGTGTTATGTGTTATTGTTGAGCTGTGATATTAATATTATCTTGGCGAACACTGGGTGGCAGGTGCTATTGACTGCTATTGACAGAATGTTTTTATCGTCCATTTGGTTGCATCCTGTGTCGGATTTATTTAGAGCCCAATTTTCTTTATAATAAGCGTTGATATGATGAATTCAAAACAGTTAACCTGACTAACAAGTGTAGTTTGATTGAAAGATTTATACATTTAGACTAATATAGGGATATTAAGTGAACTAAAGACTGTTTTTGTAGATTAATATTGCAAGAACGACTTTTTTTGTGCCTAAATTGGCTGAATAGAAATGAAAATCTACTTCGAAAAGGCAATATTAGTTCAATTCAGACTGAAACGCAGTTTCATGAACCTCTGTTCGTGTTTTTTTTTTTTTTTGTTTTTTTTTTTGCTCCTAACACATTTACGTAATCTGAAATGGTCATACTTTTAACATCCTTTTAATCTTTAATCTTTCTAACTCTACATAGTGTAGTGTTTATATATTTCTGTAAAGCTGCTTTGGGACAATGACCGTTGTTAAAAGCGCTATACAAATAAAATTGAATTGAATTGAATTGAATAGAGTTCTCCTCGTACAGTGGGGGGGAAAAAGTATTTGATCCCCTGCTGATTTTGTACGTTTGCCCACTGACAAAGAAATGATCAGTCTATAATTTTAATGGTAGGTGTATTTTAACAGTGAGAGACAGAATAACAACAAAAAAATCCAGAAAAACGCATTTCAAAAAAGTTATAAATTGATTTGCATTTTAATGAGGGAAATAAGTATTTGACCCCTTCGACTTAGTACTTGGTGGCAAAACCCTTGTTGGCGATCACAGAGGTCAGACGTTTCTTGTAGTTGGCCACCAGGTTTGCACACATCTCAGGAGGGATTTTGTCCCACTCCTCTTTGCAGATCCTCTCCAAGTCATTAAGGTCATTTTCAATGCCCTGGCTGAGGGAAGGAGGTTCTCACCCAAGATTTGACGGTACATGGCCCCGTCCATCGTCCCTTTGATGCGGTGCAGTTGTCCTGTCCCCTTAGCAGAAAAACACCCCCAAAGCATAATGTTCCCACCTCCATGTTTGACGGTGGGGATGGTGTTATGACTTGGGGTCATAGGCAGCATTCCTCCTCCTCCAAACACGGCGAGTTGAGTTGATGCCAAAGAGATCTGACCACACCTGACCACAACACTTTCACCCAGTTCTCCTCTGAATCATTCAGGTAAACTTCAGACGGGCCTGTACATGTGCTTTCTTGAGCAGGGGGACCTTGTGGGCGCTGCAGGATTTCAGTCCTTCACAGTGTAGAGTGTTACCAATTGTTTTCTTGGTGACTATGGTCCCAGCTGCCTTGAGATCATTAACAAGATCCTCCCGTGCAGTTCTGGGCTGATTCCTCACCGTTCTCGTGATCATTGAAACTCCACGAGGTGAGATCTTGCATGGAGCCCCAGACCGAGGGAGACTGACAGTTTCTTCCATTTGCGAATAATCGCACCAACTGTTGTCACCTTCTCACCAAGCTGCTTGGCGATGGTCTTGTAGCCCATTCCAGCCTTGTGTAGGTCTACAATCTTGTCCCTGACATCCTTGGACAGCTCTTTGATCTTGGCCATGGTGGAGAGTTTGGAATCTGATTGATTGATAGCTTCTGTGGACAGGTGTCTTTTATACAGGTAACAAACTGAGATTAGGAGCACTCCCTTTAAGAGAATGCTCCTAATCTCAGCTCGTTACCTGTGTAAAAGACACCTGGGAGCCAGAAATCTTGCTGATTGATAGGGGATCAAATACTTATTTCCCTCATTAAAATGCAAATCAATTTATAACTTTTTTGAAATGTGTTTTTCTGGATTTTTTTGTTGTTATTCTGTCTCTCACTGTTAAAATACACCTACCATTAAAATTATAGACTGATCATTTCTTTGTCAGTGGGCAAACGTACAAAATCAGCAGGGGATCAAATACTTTTTTCCCCCCACTGTATCTGCGTAGCTTTCCTCCGAGTTCTCCGGTTTCCTCCCACCTCCCTGTGTGTGTGTGCGCGCGCGCGTGTGCATGGTGGCCTGTGATGTATTGGCATTCCATCCACACCAGCGTTCCTGGGATGTTACGAAGCGCTTACTGAATGTAAACGAGTGATTTATTGTCAAATGCTGCCATCTTCTGGATGATGGATGATATTTGTGGATATTTAGTATATTTATTTAAAAATTGTTTAAACAGCACATCCAGATTCTTTAGTAAAGTTCAAATTGCATGGCTTTTTCTACCTATCACTTTTTTATTTGATGACGTCTACATGATCAAGTCGGTACAAAAAACCCATTTTAGATTCCCAAACATTAGTTTTCCAGCACAGAATTAAATGTTACAGAAGAATGTTTGTACGTCATTAAAGAAAGCAGCATGTTACGTAAGAGACACTTTTCAGACAAAAAAACACAATGAAGGCTGCTGGGTTTCGCTGCAAAAATAAGAAGCGAGTGCGAAAGTCAAAGTGTCCAGAAGAACTGTGTCTGGTTCTGCAAGATGCTCAATAAAACTTACCAGCTCATTTCCTTATAAAACTGCACACATTGTACCGGAGACTACTATCTATCTATATATATATATATATATATATATATATATATATATATACTTAATTTAACATTTAATTTAATTATTTTGAAGGCATCTTTGCTCTACAGCATTTCTTTGCATGTGACTAAAACTTTTATTTTTATATATATATATATATATATATATATATATATATATATATATATATATATATATATATATATATATAAATATATATATATATATATATATATATATATATATATATAAATATATTAAACAAAATAAATAGCTACATTCTTGACATTTAGTTTAGAACTATTGAATGAATGAAAAATCTGTCTTCAGTTTTAAAAATTTGTTAATTGTTTTTGAAAATCTGAAAAGATTTTTAAAATAATAATAATAATAATAATAATAATAATAATAATAATAATAATAATAATAATAAAGATAATAATTTGTGTTGAAAGTTCTTAAAGATATCCCAGAGACAGAGTCTGTACACTATGCATAAAAGGTTTAAGTCACAATCTTGTATTGTTTTGGTCACCCAATTGTTCTTTGTGCAATTCTTTATTGATTTTATTAATTAATTAAGTTATTTATTTTAAAAAACCTTTCAAATCATCGAAATGATTTTTTCTTTGACATTCGCGACATGTGAAATTAGCTTTCCTCTCTCCACACCTGTGCACGGTGTTAAAGATTTCCATGAACTTAACACGAAAGCATAACGCACTATCATTTTTAACTTGGACATACTGTGAAGAGTTCATCATCACTGGAGAGTGGTTCTCCACTCTGGTGGAGTGGTTCTCCAGATCTGACCGTGCCTCTTTTTAAGTTCCAGTATGTGACCACAGAGCGGCAGCAGAGCTCCATCGTCCGACATAGGATGTGTGAAAATAAAGAATATGAAAACATAACATTTAAGGACGATATTAATACAGAACTGCGGACAGAACAGAAGCAGAAACGTGTCACGTCGTGCATGTAACTTCTTTCTTTCCCCGTCCTTTGTCAGGACAGAGAGAGAAGATCGGGGATCAGTGTTCACACTCTGACATGCTGTGTTAAAAACCTGTGGATGAGTCGTGTATCTGGGATCGTGAATGAAAACACCGAGCTGACTGAAAGAGCATGTCTGTGCAGAACAGGATGTGAATGTGATTGAACCGTGGATGGGTGATGTGTGTGTTTACATAACGTGTGAACTATCAGTGTTAAAACTCCCGACCTTCCGCTTCGGAGGGGATCAGCACGTGGATTTGCACGGTAAGACGAATGGCTTCATTAGGCCAGGCATTCCACACTAGCCCGCTTTAATTAGAACAAACAAACGGAGTTGAATCAGGGAGGCCGTGTGCAGGAGCTGCCTGTCACTTTACCCCTTTAAAGAGCGCCGTCTTCGACCTGCTGGAAATGACTCATGTTTGTCCTTTCGCTTTGCTTCCTCCCAACACACACACACACACACACACACACACACACACACAGTGACCAGGGACTCTTATCGTAGCAGGACTCGTGACATCATAATCTGCGTAGATTTGTAATAGGCAAAGCATCTATATTTCAAATCTTACACAATCTTTACACAAGTCCGAAACTTTCTTCTGTCGCTTTACGTCGGAAAAAAGGGCAAAGGGCTCAGAATAAATGCATTAAATCACATACGTCATAGTTTCTTTCTTTCTTTTCTTTTCTTTTTTTAACCCTGTGTAATTTTTGAAAATAAAAACAAACAAGGCAAAAAATTGTCCTACCGCTTCAGCGCTGCTGAATTCTCAATTCTGATTGGTCAGACGGTGTTGATTAATTTTCCATAAATGCAGCTCAGGGGGTAGTTCCGGCTACGAGGCAGATCACAGGTTTATATTAATGCGCTCGTTGTTCTAACGAACAATAAACAGATTTAAAAATGTTCTTTATTATTTATTTATTTATTTTTTTTTTTTAAAGCAAAGAATAACGTTCGCTGTAATCGCTACTCAGGTTAAGCTGTAAGGTTAAGGTAAAGTGAAGGAGACGGTCATTTGACGGTTTCGGGCGGAGTCTCAAGCGTCAGTCTTAAAGGTGTAAAGGCCCGTTCACACCAAGAACGATAACGATAACTATAGCTATAACGATAACTACGACGTCCAGCGGATGTCGTAGCGCATGCTACGTTTCGAGCGCACTCAGACAGTGAATCTTTCTAATCTAATCTACCTAAACAGTGAATTTAGCGAACGTGGTCAGTGTGGTGAAATAAAAACAACACCTAGTCTTTTCCACTGCAACTTCAAAGGAAGCGAGACAGTGTTGTCGAAACTAGTGCTGGACGTTTGAGGTGATTTTATGTTTGCTAGCCCGGCGTTATGACCTCATCTCCGTCAATATTTCTCACCATTCATTCCGAGGGTATAACCGATTGTTCTCCATATATCGGTTTTCTTTAAAGCATCTTTGGAAAGGCGGTTTTGACTCGTCAAACAATAATAATAATAATAATTAGTTACATTTATATAACGCTTTTCTAGACACTCAAAGCACTTTACATAATATAGGGGGGGAATCTCTTCGACCACCACCAGTGTGTAGCATCCACCTGGATGATGCGACGGCAGCCATAGTGCGCCAGGACGTCCACCACACACCAGCTATTGGTGGAGAGGAGAGATGGACAATGAAGGCGTGAGCGCTTTAAATTCGAACTGATTCTGATTGGCTGTCAGCGTTTTATCGTTCATCAGCTGGAAAAAAAATCGTTCTGACCGTGATCCCAACGATATCGCTCCACTATATAGTTATCGTTATTGTTGTGGTGTGGACTCTGCTACTGAACGATTTTTAAAACTATGTCTTCATCGTTATCGTTCTTGGTGTGAAGTCTTCAGGACAGAGGAGTTTGCGCGTTGCGGTTTTCTCAGTAACATGACGGGTGTTTATTTGTCTTGGTAACTTCAAGGGAAGGAAAAAAGAGAAGCTGGCGTGGGAACAGCTGTTTACAGATGCTATAACATAAATGATAACAGGACGTTTCACAACATCAAATGTGACCGTATACTGAGAAAAACATATTCTTTATATAAGCTAAAACGTATATCGGATGCGTAGTTCTACAGTCACAGCTATGTCACTACTATTAACTACTGAGGAATACTGGGTAATCACTGAGTAACTAATACTGAAGTAAATGTTTGGTAGTTTATTATGAACTAAGCAATCGTTACAGAGACTTATATACAGTATCTTAGTTAAATATTCATCAGTAGTTAATAGTAGTGACTTAACACTGAGTAGTCGTGTTAGTTGTTTCCACAACACTGAATGTAACTGAATGTATGAAAGGATCAAACGTGTCATCGTTCTTAAACGAATAATGAATTCAAAACGTAATCTGTAAATTGTATAAGATATAAGATTGCATGAGGTATAAGAGGAATAAAACAGTTCAGGATGTTCTGTTATAGCGCCGCTGCTAATGTCGGTTCTGTCTAGCAGATTGCAGTAGTATAGGATCGTTTATATTGAAATGCACTTAATTAAAAGGAACTTGCAGTAAATCGGTAGAGCAAAGAAGGCTAGCATGGTTATTTTGGTTAGGAGAAGGTGTGTGTGTGTGTGTGTGTGTGTGTGTGTGTGTGTCCGCACATTTTTCTTGACATTGACATATTAATGTTTTTAACATTACAAGCCAGCCTTTTCCACTGTATGCTTGCTTGCGTGAAAGACTACAATGAGTGCTCTCCCTCTCTCTCTCTCTCTCTCTCTCTCTCTCTATGTCTCTCTGTCTCTCGGCCATTGCTCTTCATCAGACAACCCCTTAACGATGACATCACCGCATCTCAGCAGCCGCAGCTCTCTGCGTTCACCCGTGTGTGTCAGCGGCAGTGCTGTAAAAGGCAGCCATTGTGCCGGAGCAGGAGGCTGTTGAAGCCCGGCTTGTTTTTGCTGCCTCGCTACATCAGAAATGACCATGAAACCAGAGCGGGGAGCAAAAGTGCACCCAACTGAGTAATTAGACCAATCCAGAGATTTATGCGAAGGCCGGTTGTAAGAGCGGGCCCGAGCTCCAGCGCTGTAAACACCGATTCCAGGAGTGTAATGGAGCTCTTCCTTTCTGGTGCCTGGAGTCTGATAATGGCACTGGCGCACATCGGGTCTGAGAGCGAGAGGCCTTTAACGCGGTATAAGAGCGGGATTCTGCGTTGCAGTCGGGAAATCTCTCCGGCTGCTCTTTCTGGTGGTCGTTTCAGCTTGGCATTTGTAATCCAGCTCTCTCTGCCACCAGATCCGAGGTTAAAGACGAACATCTATCGCCATCATATAACCGATCCAATCTAGTGGGCGTGTCACTCTGTGTAATCACCTGACACTCTACACGAGTCTGGGCTTGTAAGAAATCAGCCCCAGCCTGACTTCTGTGGTGCTGTGGAATGCGGTTCAACCATGTAATCCACCGTAAAGCATTTATTAACGGTTATAAGCATTACATATAAACATCATACTGATGTGTAGCTTTGTTTACTATACCAGCCACCCCTGGATGTCATATTTGCCGTTGATCCGTGTCTCGAAATATTCTGAGGTGATTTTTTTTTTTCTTTACTGCGCAGTCATTTATTATTTCGCAATGAAAGAATTTTTATGGTCTTTTTAAGCCGGCCGTCTGCCAGCTGCTCTGTCTGGACAACGGCGGACCTGTTGCGGCGGACTGTACCTGTGTTGTTAGTCAGCTGTTTTTGCAGCTTGCCGAAAGCAGTGAGCTCATGCAAGCATCTCGATTCAGCGAACCGACGGTGCCGCTCGCACGCCCACCTGCTCTCCGCCACTTCAGCTCAGCCAATCGTGGCTCGGCGATGTCATCAGACGTGCTGCAAAGTGGACCGGCTCGCTCGGCCTCCTTGATCTGTTTAGAAACGTGTGACACAAGGTTCGCGTTCTCCGTATCGTACCGCGAGGTTCTCAGGTATCGCGAGGTCCGTGTAAAAGAAAAAGGAGGCGGGGGAACAACTGCGGCCTTTGTTGGCTTCCCTGTGGATCTCACACACAGTTAATATCGACTTTTCCCACTGCCTCTGCCAGGAGTCTGAAGTCATTTAATGAAGTGGCGCTGAGTTTGGAAGGGACCAGTGTGCTGCTCGCCGCTGACAGAATGGAAAAGCGTCTGCTGTGTGTGTGTGTGTGTGTGTGTGTGTGTGTGTGTATGGTGTGGGACCCTGATAGCCAGTCACCTCCATGCTGCACAGCACAAGAACTCTTTTGAGGTCCATAGGAACTGAAGCTGGAGCTTCAACGCTTCCACCACCACACATTCACAACACACGAGAGAGAAAGAGCCGGGTGCTCCACTGGTCCGGTCATCATGGCTCGGATCTCGGACGTACCGAAAGTCGACTCAAACGGATCTCGATCTTCTGCATCTGCAGTGTACAGTATGCGTAGTTACGGACATGAACTTTGACACGCTTTCCTGGTCCGCGAAAAGAAGAGAAAACCCCGTCACACATGTTTATAATGGAAGTCTAATAACAGTATAACGGCAGCAGGTAGCATTGCCTTCTCACAGCTCCAGGGTTCCCGGTTCGATCCTGAGCTCGGGTAATTGTCACATGTCCTCCCCATGTTTGCGTGGGTTTCTTCTGGGTTCTCCGGTTTCCTCTGACCTCCGTTAAACGTGCAGATTGGCTACTAGATTGGCAAGATTGTCCCTATGTGTGAAAATGAAAGTGTGTGTAACAAAAAAACTTTTTTATTTTATGATTACATTAGCAAGTCGGTGCAGAAAACATTTTCTAGCACAAAACTAAATGTTACAGAAAAATGTTTGTATGTCATTAAAGAAACTAAATTTACGACAAAATTTGGTTGTATCCAACTTGATAAATGAGGCCCAATGATCTTGACTGAGCAACAAGATTTTGCATGAAGAAGATACAGGATATATATATATATATATATAAGACATAATATGCTGATTGATTGAATGTTGGATATTCAGTCTTGGTGTGTTATGCGTGTGAACCGTAGCTCAGGGGGAAGTGTTGGAGACCGTGTCATTCGTCCACCATTGATTATCCTTTCTTTGTTTCTTCTCCTTTTATTGGCACCTAGATCTCCAGATCTCTAATCAAACAGCTTGTCAGCCCAAATCTCTTTCCTCCACATGCCTGAGTGTCATCGTCCGCCCGTTTTGATCCGGCTCTTTTCCTCGCTCTTCGTCTCCCCGGAGCTGTCTTTGCTCGGGGAGTGGTGGGAGCGCTGTCGAGATGAGACGCCTCCGTCCGCCTCTCTCAGAGGACGCCTTGTTCTCGCCAGCGCCCTAAGCCGCTTCTCAGATCCACACACAATGCGGTTTTGTGCGGCTGGAGATTTTCAGAGATATGCTGGGACACGTCTTGCAGAATGTTGTTCTGCGCTGGCCTCTGATCTGGACTGATCAGTGCACCATAAATGCATAATAATTAATAAACACGTCCCAGATCACCTCCCTTTCTCTGAGACATTTCCGTAAATACAGTTTTAATGAGGTCGTGGAAAGTCATTTTTGTGCAATCCTGGCGTCAGCAGCGCGAGTTCAGCGAAGCCACTCGCCCCAATAGCCACAGGCAGTGCGGTGTCCCAGTGGCCTGGTATACATCTCATGACCTTGTTGCACTTATCTGGGTTTATCAGGTTCCTCGATTGCGAAGGCCAGTTTGCTTTTTAACAAACGCTGTCCTGTTACAACTGAGAAGCAGGAAGCGTGCCAGTTTTTCATTGGGCCGATCCAAGCAGCGTTGATCTAGGAACCACTGTAGGATAAAAAACTGAAATGTGGTCCAACAAGCGGAAAAACTGGCGGAAACAGAAGCCGTGTTCCAAATTTTGTTCCAAGTTTGCACTTTGGTGATGACAAACTGTAAGGGTGCTTTCACATATGCAGCCTTTGAATGGAACCCTGGTGTTTTTTCCTCTGAGATGGCCTCAGTGAGGAGGCCTTGTTCTGGTTCCAGTTGAACTCCAGCGCTGTCCGGTTGCAACGAGAAAGCGACTCGATTCTGAATTGAGCCAAATGCAGGAAGCGAACCAAACGGTTCAATGTGTCAACGAGTCAGTTTGGTTAGCTCGGTTCATTTTCTGATTAATGAATGGAGTGCGTTTTCAGCCCTAAACACCCCTCAGCCAGTGTTTTATTTTTTTCAACCCAGACCAAAAACCCAAAGAACCAAAAGTTCGTTTCAATTCCGCTCTGATTCGGACCAAACCGCTGGACTAATAGAGGCGTTAAAGCACTCTGAGATACACAAGTCCTCAAGGGCCCCAAAACTGAGCCACAGTGACCGCCGCACAAATCCACACAGCTTTGGAAATATCACATTACTGTGGCGATTTAACAAAAATATCATATCACGATATGTTACACGATATGCATCACGATATACTATAATATAGCTAATGAACTGTCAGCGAAACAGAAACTACGTTGAAAAACCGTGAAACTGAGTTTGATGACAAGCATCATAAGCAGCTGTGAGATACATATCGTATGTCACCAGGTGTAAACATTTCGACCCGATCGTCAGTTCCAGACGCAGATGACATGGGACATGGAGTCGCTCCTGGAAAGACATGTTGTGTGCAACGTGAACATGGTCCTCCATGGGCGATGTGTGTATTTGAACCGGGGCCCTGATTGATACATAAAGGCTCCGGAGACGCAGGATACGCCGTGCAGACACGGCAACGAATAACGGAAAAGAACAAACTCATTCAGTGTTCTGGCGTGACTTTTTTTTTTTTTTTTTCCAGCCTGTCACACTGGCATGATTGGCAAAACAAACAAAAAAAAAAGATTATGCTAATGAATCCGCGTGGGAGACGGCATGGGTCGTCGCTATGGAGACCGGCGGCGGAGGTCCACGCCGTCCTGCTCCGGTCCTGTCGTGTTTGGGGTGATGGATGAGGGCGAGGGATGAATCGTCTCTGACAGGGCCAAGCGTGTAAGTCTGAGCCAGGCCATCGTTGATTCAGATATAGTGAGGGCTTATAGTGAAGGTTTTTTTTTTTTTTTTTTTTTTTTTAATCCCCCTGCAGCTGAAGGTCACCAGAGCTTCCAGGGTTTGTCTCACGACATTTTTCGCATGGCTGCTTGTCGTTCGCGTGTTGTTGTTTCGTCTCGGTCGGTGTTGCGAGATGTCGCGGGGAAACGATAGATCTTTGAAACACTGGTGTGAAATCTCACAGAGATCGATGATGGAGTATGTTGTATATGTGTTGACTCTGTCTCTGGTTTGGTGTTTAAAATAAGATTAGTGACGTGTGTGGTTTAAAACGCTTGAGTTGTACGTGGAATTGTGCGTTATTGTGTGTGAAGGTTTCAGTTTTGATGCATAAACAGCAACACAACATATATTTATAGTAAGGTTGCATGACAAAGGCTGAAATATATATATATATATAATCGTTATGCTCAATTATCTGAATATATGTTAATATATAATTAAATAATCAAATTGTTGTTTATTATTTTATATAAAATTATTATATTATTTATATTATAAAATAACAGTCCTTGACATGCATGACGTATTTTATAATAAACTAATAAATAAACGTGTATACTATTCAGTTATATTATTAGTATATTATAAAAATTTATACTTACATTTATTCTGCCAGTTTAGGCGCATAATACATTTTTGGTATGGGATAATTTTAATTAACTAGAGTTTTACGTATATATATATATATATATATATATATATATATATATATATATATATATATATATATATATATATATATATATAATCACACGGTGTACGTAATAGACCTGTACTCATTTAAATGGAAAACATTTCAGCTAAATATCTCAAGATACAGCCCCCTCCGAAAGTACTGGAACAACAAGGCCAATTCTGTTATTTGGGTTTGAGATCAAAAGATGAATATTTCATTTAATTTCCTGATATTTACACCTAGATGCGTTAAACAACTTAAAACGTGGAACGTTTGGCGGCAGACTGTTAGTCTTTCTTTTTCAGGACATTCCGAATTGTTGTATCAGCTATGCCCCAAATCTGATTGATTTTCCCTCAAAATGGCTTGCTTTTCTCCCATAGACAGCTCTCTGGTCTTTATGTTGGTTTATCCTTTTTTTAAACAACAAATACAGTCCTCACAGGCGAAACCTAGGGCTCAAACCAAGAGTAGATGTTCAGAGCTATTAATTGATTAAACAGTCAATGTAACAGGGCACACCTGGGCAGCATGAAACTCCCTATCAGTCGAGTATATCAGTATATTTTTGATCACTCGAAGAAGGAAAAAAAAAAAAAAGGGCGGGTTCGAACGAAAGGTGCCGAGTTGTTTCACACATCTAGATGGAGATGTGAGGAAATGAAAGCTGAAATTCTGGTCTGTCGTCTCATGTTCATCTTTTGAACTCGAACCCAGATGTCTTCAACGTGTAGCGAAAACAATAGAATTGGACTTGCTGTTCCAGTACTTTCGGAGGGGACCGTAAACATTAATATCTAAATCGTAACCACAGTTAACTCGTTAACTAATAATTAAATCGTTAACTAATCAGCGCTTTAGTTTGGGTCTCCAACGTCACACCCGGGTCTGTTGAATTAATTGAGGAAGGTTACGAAGTGTGAATTATAATGAATTGCTCATGCGTAGTTAATCGGAGTTTTATATTTTGTACGGGAATCCAAATTGGATTCTAGCCTTCGAACGCCAGCTCTTGTCAGTTATAGCTACGCTAAATAAATAAATAAATAAATAAATAAATAAATAAATAAGTTACGTTATATGATAATATCTTGACGCCCCATCCGTCCATAACGTTTATTTATTTAGAAACGTGAAACTCTCGAACTTGCCGTGACGTCTAGCTTGGCGTTCGGAATGAAAGGCTTCAGTGTGTTTTTTAAAATTTTTTATTTATATATATATATTTATATATTTATTTATTTTTAGCTTTGAGGAAGCCGCAGTCAGAATGCATTAAGTTAAACTCTCCATGTTTAGGATGTGCGCAGCATCATCAGTAATAATTTGTGCCAGTTAGGCGTGTAGCGATGACAGAAAAAGTCGCCGCTCGCTCCAGCCGTCATGTACGGCAGGAGGTGCGGACACGGCTTCTACGTTCACACCTCTGCGATCTTATTGCGGCCGAGGCTCCGAGAGGACGCTTGTGTGACTCCGGGGCTGTCGCACACTGACACGGCATGTTGCGTGTGAGTGTGTGTGTGTGTGTGTGTGTGTGTGTGTGTGTGGGATGGAAAAAAAAAAAAAAACACACGACGTGCGCCCAGAGTGTGCCAGTTCTCCAGTTTGGTGGTCTTCTTCTGAAAGCTGTTAATTAGTGCAGAATGCAGAGTACGGTCGCACTGCCAGCTCTGATGAAAGAGACGATGCGGCCGGAGGAGGGGGGACGAAGAGAGAGCGAGAGAGAGAGACTGAGAGAAAGCGACAGAGCTGAACGTCTGCCAGCAGCAGAGAAGCCGTGATGGTTGCGAGAGAGGTTCCAAATGCCCGTGTGGAGTGCAGAGACTTGCGTTGATGCCTTTCTGACCCAGAGAGGTTTCTTTCCCAGCTCATAAGATTTGAATTCGCTCCCTGACTCGCGGCGTCACGTGCACGCCGAACCGTGAGGCTGAAATCTGATATCTATCAATCAGTCCCTCCAGGACTTCCGTGATTTTGCGATCGCAGAAACGAACGCGAAATCGAGAAAACCCGATTTTCAAAACGACCGCAGATTTTCCGCAGATTCCGGGCCGAGACGCGTCGCGTGACGCCATCACAACACACGCCCTCTTCGATTCACGTGCGTCGGACACGAGTACAGCTAAAAGGTCTCGTTTACCAACAAACATCACCGCGAAAGACAAAAAAACTCCTGTACGGACTGATCGACGGCTCGAGTATGAAACTGTTGAGCGGTGCATTTTATCATGAGGATAATGTGGGACAAAATATTACACACACACACACACACACACACACACACACACACACACACACACACACACATCTTTATAGACATATAAACAGCTGTATTCATGATTTCAAATCATTTTTTTCAGGTATTTGAAGTCCGTAACGCTCTATTTTCGTTCAAACCAAAATAATCGGACAGTGTATGTCTGCTCCAGCAACTTTTAGGTTCTCGTCACTTTTGGGATGGGGGGGGGGAGGGATTAAAGGATCACAGAGTAAATAATCCACCTCAGTATTTCAGAATCACTGCTGACGGACGTGGCAGCAAACGGAGCTCGAAATCTGGTGGGCGTGTCTCTCTGTGTAATCACCTGATGAGACTGTCACTGATAGGATGCAAAATGAATCTACAGTCTGGGCTAGAAAGAAATCAGCCCCGGCTTCACTTCTAGTTTCTTCGTATCATTACGGTTGCGGCGGTTGGTGTCGCTCGGTTCCACAAAAAAACCCACCAGAATAATCCAGTTTAAAAAAAACAAAACAGCGAATAATCTGATGTGGATTCCTTTTCATCAGACCGAAGGAGCTTAGCCGTACGAATGCCTGCGGCCACAGGAGTCATGTGAGTGTGTGACTGGAGTGTACCGTACTGTACAATAGGCAGCATACATGACCTACACACACACACACACACACACACACACCTCTGCTGAACACTACGGCGTTCAGGACTAGTCTGATTGTCTGAGAAACATCAAAGGTGGCTCTCATTTTAGGCTGTGTTGTGTGTGTGTGTGTGTGTGTGTGTGTGTGTGTGTGTGTGTGTGTGTGTGGTTTGTTCATTTCATTGCAGTTCCTCATGACTGCGATGGACGTTGAAGCTTTTCGTGATGGTACAGCTCTCGTTTCTGTAAAAAAATAAAAAACGTGAAAAAAAAAACAAAAAACGTGAAAAACATTTTCTCAGCATTCGATCCCGTCCAATCCCGCAGCCCTGCGGGGGCCGTTTCAGAACGACTCTCTCGTTTCGGCGACGCTGTGTTTGGAAAAATGGTGGGGCTCGTGGCTTCGCTCTCACTCCCTCTAATCCGCGGGATATAAATGACTGCTGGCAGCCGGACAAAGAAGTCTGCTTATACTTAAACACCATATAAGCTTTTATCGAAAGGAGGCCTTCACATACAGTACGCACACACACACACACACACACACACACACATATACATACACTTGCCCAGTCCTTAAAGTCATAACAGTGGGGAAAAAAAGACGGAGCAGACGGAGAAATATTCCTCCACTTATAAGAGCACCTCTGCCATCCTGTGGGCCCCCCACACTCGGGGCAGGAGAAGGTCAAGGTGATGGAAAGAGGACGTTATGTCATGCGCAGATGGGAATCTAAAGGAAAGTCACCTCCTCTGTGCACGTTCCTTCTGCCTTTCTGCCGTTGTGTCAGTCCACCGCTTGGACCCCTTTCCATCTAGATAATCTATACATTCTTGCGTTTCCATTCATGTGTATTCACACTACCCTACACATGTTGTTACACTACCCTACACATTGTTAAAAAAGATAAACCAACATGAAGATCAGAGAGCTCTCTACGGGAGAAAACCAAGCCGTTTTGAAGGACCCTGGCTCACTAAACATTGGGAAACTGGAGCTGACTCAATTTCCGGCGACGTGCCCACGTACTCGCGTTGTAAAACGTCACCGCTGGCAGTTATCCAAAAAATATTGGAACATGTGACTGACAGGTGTTTCTTGTTACCCAGGTGTGTCCTGTTAGATTGATTGTTTAAACAATAAAATGTCTCAGAATGTCTACTCTTGGTTTTAGCCTTCAGTTTCACCTGCGAAGACTGCATTCGTCGTTAAAAAGGATAAACCAACATGAAGACCAGAGAGCTGTCTATGGGAGAAAAGCAAGCCATTTTGAAGCTGAGAAAAGAGGGAAAATCAATCAGAGGCATTGTAAGACTGATCTGCTCCTATACTTTTGCTCGCCTAAAAATTGAATGGTCTGATACAAAAGGTTCTACGTTTCGTGTTGTTTAACACGTCTAGATGTAAATACCGGGAAATAAAAGCTGAAATCCTGAACCGTTATCTCATATCCGTCTTTTGATCTCGATCCCAAGTGTCTTTGGTGTAGAGCACAAACGAATGAATTGGCCTTGTCGTTCCAATAGTTTCGGAGGCGGCCGTAACACTCCTTAAAAAGCGAACCGTTTCCCAAAGCTTCCCATAACTTCCCCTGCTCCGGCATGAATAATGCCTCTCAGAAATGCTGTCGATTCTGCCCGAGCTTCCGCTACATATTTATCCAGCCCGCTATGAGGAACACAGAAAAAGTCACATCCGCAATCCAGAAGATCCACAGACGTATCATTTACAGTACAAACCCTGTAGCTTTATATGTTTATGTTTTCTTCCTTTCACTCATGTGACTATAAACGCACGTCTCTTGAAGTCTAACGACTCTTAGTCTAGAGTTCAAACCGTGCCATTGTTCCACTTCATGAAAAATGGATATAAAAAAAACAGAAAATGGAAACTTTCGCCAAGGAAAGCTGTATTATTATTATTATTATTATTATTATTTTTTTTATTAAGTGTTTTATACTACAGTGCAGCGATTTACCAACGCTAACAATTTTTTATTTATTAAAGAACGACGCGTCATTCTTTTTATTCTTTGACAGTTGAGGTCATAGGTTTACGTACGCCTTGCAGAATCTGCAAAATGTTAATAATTTAAAAAAATAATAATAATAAGAGGAATCATTAAAATTACATTTTGTTTATTCAGTTCTGCCCTGAGTAAGCTATTTCACATAACAGATGTTTACATACAGATGTCCTCAAGACACGATAATAACTGAATTTACACAAATGAACCAGTTCAGAAGTTTACATACGCTTGATTCTTAATACTGTGTGCTGTTACCTGGGTGATCGACCACTGTTTTTATGTTTCGTGATAGTTGTTCACGAGTCCCTTGTTTGTCCTGCCCACTGTTCTTCAGAAAAATCCTCCAGGTCCTGCACATTCTTTGGTTTTCCAGCATCTTCTGTATATTTGACCTCCTTTTCCAGCAGCGACTACATGATGTTGAGATCCATCTTTTCACACTGAGGACAACTGAGGGACTCGTACACGACTGTTACAAAAGGTGCAAACGTTCACTGATGCTCAAGAAGGCGACACGATACATTAACAGCCGGGGGGGGGGGGGTGTAAACTTTTGAACAGGATGATCGGTGTAAACTGTTATTTTGTTTAAGCTCTTATTTTTTTCATTTAGTACTGCCCTACAGAAGCTACATAAGATATTTACATGTTTTCCAGAAGACAAAATAATAACAATTTACACCGATCATCCTGTTCAAAAGTTTACACACCCCCCCCCCCCCCCCCCCCCCCCCCCAGGGCCATATTTCCTCGGGAATCGTGACTATGCTGTGGCATTTTAACAACTCGCATAAAATGTACATTTATTAAACACGGCACATATTTCATGCGACTTTGTATTGAAAGGGAAGCTATTCAAATATACAAAATCCATATTCAGATACTTTCAACTGCTACAGCTTTACCTCTGGACCGTCACAACGCACTGACACTGGAGACTCCTTCCGCAAACGCAAAATAAGCATCTCCACACAGAAAACTTCACCGCACGGTTTTTCAAATCGATTCACGTACGATGTCGTCTAAGTTATCACTATAGAAACGGTAGCGTCTTACAATAGATGAATCAACACATTCTGACCAATCAGGTTTGAGAATTCAGCAGCGCTGTGGGATGAATCTATTTATCTTCAGCTATACTCGCACTACTGAGTTTAATTCCAGTCCCAACCGTTGCCAAAGCAAGCGCAGCTGTTTATATTGACGGGCCGCTTACAGCGCTGATGTCACGGCGGCTTTGCTCGTCTCGTCTGAATAATGCATTGTGTGAACATTCGGTCCCATTATATAATCCGCTCTATAACGTCTGATAGTTATATGGAACGTAAAGGGGCTGTAATTTCTAACAGATGCTGAAAAGTCTGGAAGGGATCGTAATGTTGGTCCTCGTCTCCCAGCAGGGAGGATTTCAAGAAACGTAACGTTGCCTTCGCTGTGTTTTGTGTCGTACCAGTCTGCAGGCTAAAGGTGTATGATTCTTGGATGAAGCCAGCGACTGCGCTTTGCGGTGTTTTTTCGGTGAGCTCACCGCAATAGAGCGCCATTGTTCCGTATTCTTTATTGCTCGAGTGAAGAAATATAATGAGATGTAACCGCGTATTATAGAAGGATAATTTATGAAGCCGTTCATTAAAGGTAAGAATCATCTCCGAGATGAGAAACGATGTTTATCTTAGGTATCTGATGTTTAATGTCTGAAAAAGCCCCTTTTTATTCATCAGATAGACTCTGGCTCGATGCCCGGACGCTGCTTCGTCAAGCATGCATATTACTCAGCAAACACTCGGGTGGTGGCGACAGGAAAGCTCGGCCTTCTCGCCTCCGCTTGTCTATACGAGGAAACCCTTTTCTGTCTCCTCACCTACACGCAGAAGCTCCCGTTAAACCCTGTGGTTTCATCCTTGATCCTTCTCGACACGTTTTTTTTTTTTTCGTCCGTTACTGAAAAACCTCTGAGGGTTTAATGCGAGGCTAACGAACTGTGACAGGACTGTTAGCCTGATGGCTCTGATTAGTGACCGCTGAGATTACGTGACAAATTAATGTCCTTTCCATTCATAAGGCCTTCTCTACTCACTTGGACACCAAATTGCACAAAATTGCTCTCTTTGGATAGATCTGGGTGTAATAATAAACTGAGGAAATGAATCATTTTGCCTCATTTCATTCTGGAAATATTCATGAGAGAAGGTGAGTTATTATTGTATTTGAATCGATATGAAGGACTGGGAATAAAAATGCCACACAAGGCGTCAGTGCTTATGATCGAGAGACCCTACACATCAGTTTCACCGATGCTGAAATCATGGCGATGCAAAACCAATATCAGTCAAATTCGATAATAAAAACAGGTTGCAACAAAATTTGAAGGTGCTGGGAGTCGATTGTAAAAAGAATTGACTCTCTGATTCACTGATTCCAGGCACTGAAAACTAAGAGTCAGTCCCAAAGCTTCAGAGTCAGTTCCACACGCAGAAAATGATTCTCCTCAGGTAAACACGGCAAACGAAATGAATTGAGGATCCGGGTGTTTCAGTTAGCGAGTCAGAGGATACTGCCATTTATTTCGAATTGGATGGGATGGAATTGAACAAATCAGGGTTTAAAATGCAAGGCCCATCAAGTCGTCATCTTGATTTCAGTTCATATCAAAGGTCCTGGGAGTCGATTCCAAAAAAAGTCGATTCTCTGATTCACTGAATCACCGATTCCAGGCATTGAAAACTACAAGTCAACCCCAAAGCTTCATAGTCAATTCCACATGCCGAAATGATTCAGCTCCAGTAAACACGGCAAACGAATTGAATTTAGGAGTGTTTCAGTTAGTGAAATAGTGGATATTGGCCTTTTATTTTGAATTGGATTGGTTGGAATTGAACGAATCAGGGTTTAAAATGCAAGTCCCATCATGTCATCATCTTGCTTTCAGTTCATATCAAAGATCCTGGGAATCGATTCCAAAAAAAAAAGTCGACTCTCCGATTCACTGATTCTAGGCAATGAAAACTAAGAGTCAATCCCAAAGCTTCGGAGTCAATTCAACACGTAAAAAATTGATTCTCCTCACGTAAAAACAAAAAGAATTGAGGATCCAAGTGTCTCAGTAGGCAAGTCAGTGGATATTGGCCTTTATTTTGAATTGGATTGGATGGAATTGAACGAATCAGGGTTTAAAATGCAAGTCCCATCATGTCATCATCTTTCTTTCAGTTCGTAGCAAAGGTCCTGGGAATCGATTCCAAAAAAAAGTCGACTCTCAGATTCATTGATTCACTGATTCACCAGGCATTGGAAGCTAAGAGTCAACCTTAAAGCTTCAGAGTCGATTCCACGCGCAGAAAATGATTCACCTCAAGCAAACAAAATGAATTTAGGAGCCGAGTGTTTCAGGAGATGTGGAAGTGGATATTGGGGCTTTAATTTGAATTGGATTGGATGGAATTGAACAAATCGGGGTTTAAAATACGGTTTAGGCCCTCACGCAGGGATTGAGACCACAATTCATGTCATAGTGACATATAGTTGTAGAAAAAGTGGATGGAAACACTAAAAAAAAGTTTAGTTTCATTGCTTGAAATGCTGGCAAGAAATATTTTTTATGTAAATATTTTTGGGATTTAAAGTAATCTTTAAAAAAAAAAAAAGATCGTTAGTTAGTGCTGATCAAACATGCACATGGTAGCAGCAAATAAAGAGACAACAATAATAATAATAATAATAATAATATAATATAATATAATAATATTGATTACATTTTATATATTTTTAATTCCACGCTGCTAACGTCAGTGTGCATTAGCGAACATTTCAGGACATACAGTGACACCTGTCCCCACGTGACGAACACCCAGGACTCTTGCCTCATACTCTTTAAGTTCACACACTCCTCATGAACATGCACACACACACACACACACACACACACACACACAAGAGCACTAGCGAAGGCGCAACACTGTAAACATTTGGAGGTCTGGACGGTAAACAGAGAGCCGTGTGTATGGAGCCCGCAGCCAGGCAGCTGCTGAGACGTGTCAGGGGTTTGAGCTCTGGACGATCCGCAGTCCTTAATTCATCATCATGAGTGCTCCACTAAAACACATAGCGAGCGTGCTTCTCTTCTCGGCCTCGGCTTGCTGCTTTATTGGCGGCGTGTTCGCTGCTGACTTGGCGAATCTTCCTTTGGGAATGTCACATACTCGGTGACCTTTTGACAAACTTTGAATCGAGCACTCGAAAGCGCCAAGATGACCGGCGCTAAAAAGTTAGCGTCATCCGTCCGGCATAACACTAGCTCACCCGTACTACCTTGCAACTTTGTTATAAACGACTAATTCATCAACTTAAATGAAAGTATCTTCAATCAGGGATTTTTTTTTTAGTTCCACTCCTGAACACCATCACCTCACACATATTCCTGTAACGTCTAGTCATGCCACACCGCTTAAAATGCTCAACTCCGATTGGTCGGGAGGCGTCGGTTCATTTTCTGTAACAGCAGCCAACCCTGACAGGAGTGCCGGCTGTAAGGCGAATCGCAGGGTTACATTAATGCGCCCGGGACGTTTTCTGTTTATTTACGTTTATTTAAAACCCGTGGAAGGAGTCTCCAGCGTCAACGTTTTGCTACAGTCAGAGGTAAAGCTGTAACGTTACGTTTTCCTGTATCTTCAGGACAGGGGAGTTTACACCTTGCGGTTTCTCGGTAACACGACAAGCTACGTTTATTTTGTCTAATCAACTTCGAGAGAGAGAAACATAACGAGGCTGTTGACGGAAAGATGTAAGAGCGAGCACGAACTGACTTGTCTCAGAAATGTTCTACAGGATTAAAAGTGTGTTTTATTCCTAACAAAATGCTCGTGTTTTTGTCTCAGAAGATTAGATCCACTCGTTTGATCTCTTATCATCTGAGACGACACTGTCCGTATCAGACTCCTGAAAAGGGGTTCACTTCTTATTTCCGCAGAGAGGATATTGCCGATCGATTTGCCATATTGCCATTTGGAAACCAGATCTACCAGGAAAAATGCAAAAACTAGCCGACGTTTTTCTAATCTTCAGCTGTCCAGTTTGGGTGAGTCTGTGCCCACGATGGCCTCAGGCCCTTGTTCCTGGCTGACAGGAGCGGAACCCGACGTGGTCTTCTGCTCTTGCATCTCAAGGTCTGACGTGAGATACTTTTCTGTTCACCGCGGTTGTACAGACCGGTTATCTGGTTACTTCCTAGCCTTCCACAGCTCCAAACAGTCTGGCCATTCCTCCGTGACCCGCCCACTGGATGTTTTTTTGTTTCTCGCACCATCCTGTATATACTCTAGAGACGGTCGTGTGTGAAAATCCCAGGAGGTCAGCAGTTTCTGTAAGACTCGAACCAGCCCTTCTGGCACCAAAGTCACCGAGATCACATCCCCCGCCCTCCTTCATTCTGATGTTTGATCTCTGATCTCCTCCGATGTGACCCGTATCCGGATGATTTTATACATCGTGCTGCCTCCACATGATTGGCTGATTGCATAATTGCTTAAATGCGCTGGGTTACGGACAGATGTTCCTATTAAAGCGGCCGGCGAGCGTGTATAATCAGTTGTGCTGTACGCGCGTTATGTAAACCACCCACGAATAAACATTTAGAATCGTCATGAAATATTTCAGGGGGTTCAAACCCGAAATGTGAAAACCCCCCGACTACCACCACCACCCCCACCACCCCAAATACCTCACAGGCTGTACGGGAGAAATTTCAAATCACGCCGAAGCAACAGAAGATTCCGGATTACAAAACGCAAGCACGTTCGATCCGTGTACTGCGTTCTGCTTGTAAACTAAGCACTATTAAAAAAAGTTTTTTTGTTTTTTTTTTTTGCCCGTGCTTTTAAGTGCAGGAATGTAGTAATAGAGATAGCATTTTCGAGGCTGTCGGAATGTGCCAGAGAAGCATTACAGTTCATGTGTGTCACATTAATGCAGATTACAGCGCTCCTAAAGCGTGGAAAAAAATAAAATAAACAAACACCAATAAACTCATAATGATGCTCTTTCTTACTCCCTTTAACACTGTTCAGCTTCAAATGAACAACAAAGCTTTTCATGGCAACGTGCGTCATTTGGTTACATGAACTTATACGGTGGTTTATTTGCCTTGATTTCGCTCTTTTTTTTTTTTTATTTTTGTTTTTAAATTAAGTCATATTTCCATTAGAGCCAGTAATTTCGGGTTGCCCTGCATCCTTGACTGCGTATGTAGTCGTTCAATGTTCCTCTGCGTTGCCTGTCCTGCGTCGTGCTGAGGGGCAGCTTATTTCGCTCACGAGTGTCAGTCTCAGTGAGGTGTTTTTTTTTTTTTTTTGTTTTTTTTTACTGGAAAAATCTAGGTTTGTATGTTAATCTCCGAACTTATTATTTTTCTTTTTACGTAAGATGTGGTAATTATTAGTTTTATCATATCAGTACAGACGTTTCTTACAAAGCGGGACAGGTGGATTGAATTAGCTCTCCGGTCTGGGTAATGTTTAGTGACATTAAGGTAATCGTTTGTTGGGTTGCTCGTTAATTGGGCGGTAAGCTTCAATTACATCACGCTTGGGCCTAGTAGAGACACTGTGTCTTTTCACTGTGTGCCAGAGACAGAGTGGCACCGTGATCAATGGACCTGCGTCATCGTCTTAAAACACATTTCCCATCCTGTTATGAAGAAACGGTCACTTATTGAAGATTTTTTTTTTTTTTTTTTTTTTTTTGTGTCTCGTACTAATGGTCTGGCGATAGCGCCGGTGATCTAACACCATCCACTTCATCCTTTAAGCCCTTTATTTATTTTTTTTTGGGTTACTGATCCAAATCCAGAACTCAAGCGAGGAATTCAGTGGAGGTTGTGAGGTTAGTCTGTGAATTGATTGGTGGTAGCATTGTCGCCTTACAGATCCAGGGTCCGTGGTTCGATCCTGAGCTCGGAGAAAACAGCCCAGTGGGTCTCCCAGTGGGTTTCCTCTGGGTTCTCCGGGTTTCCTCCCACCTCCTAAAAACAACATAGGTGAGCTACACTAAATTGCCTCTAGGTGTGAATGTTTGTGTGCATGGTACCATGTGATAGACTGTCGTTCCATTCACTGTGTATCCCCCACCTCATAAACTGTGACCCTTCGGATCCAAAACCACCCTGAGCAGGATGAAGCGCTTACTGAGAATGAACAAATGGTGCAATTAGATGTGTGGGACTGTTTTTTTTTTTTTTACTCTACATTAGTTACTTAGTAATTAATTCATTAGTAATTAGTCATTTAAACCACCATGCCCCTGACCAGAATAAAGCAGTTACAGATGATGCACAGTTTTTTGTTGGGTCCTGCTGGATATATTATATGTATATATAGCCAAACGTTTGTAGACCCCCGACCATGTGCTTGTTGAGCATCCCGTTCCAGATTTATTGCCTCCACTCGTCTGGGAAGGCTTTCCACTAGATTTCGGTGCATTAGTGAGCTCAGGCACTGATGTTGGGTGAGGAGGCTCCAGTTCCTGTTCATCCCAATGGTGTTGGGTGGGGTTGAGGTCAGGGCTCTGTGCAGGACACTCGAGTTCTTCTACTCCAACCTTCACACAACGTGTCTTCACGGAGCTCGCTTTGTGCACGGGGGCATCGTCGTGCTGGAGCGGGTTTGAGTTCAAAGTGAAGGGAAATTGTAATGCTACAGCGTACAAAGACATTTTGTACAACCGTGTGCTTCTAAAGGATCATGTAGTGTACAGTATATGGCACTGTTGCCTGTGTACCTCATTACGCATGAAAGACTGCAGGTTTATTTCAAAATGGTGGCAAAATGAAGCCAAGGTTGCCAACAGATTTTGTTTAAAAACAAACAAAAAAAAAATGGAGTGACTTTTGAGTTCAAACTTGATGATCAGATGCCACAAAAAGGGTTTGAGCTGTTTCTGTGGTTGGATCTAAAATCTTATTGAGAATGTAGTGCACTAAAAATGTCCTACAACACCAGGATGTTATACCCTGTGTAGGCAGCAAACACGGTGAATACAGTAGGAAGCCATTTGGGATTTGGTCTAACATGAAGACGGTGGATTTTTACGTGGATCACAGGTTAGAAATGTAAGCAACCATTGAAGGAAACCATTACTGGTTACATTAGTGATATGAGCGAATCTGAAATGTTAAATTGGGACGTTGCTCCAAAATCCATCTGAAACAACAACAGGGCGTTTGAAATGGTTTGGACGATACTTTGGCAGAGACCTTGTACACTTTTACTGAAGAACTTCCTGCCATACTGTTCAGTAGAGAAGTCGCTCTAGCCAGAGATGGTTGTGTTGGACCAATCATGTATTACCTGGACATAAATGATAGCCAAATTAAGCTTGTGCACTCTTATGGCTATGGCACAGGATAATGGAAACATGGACAAAATGTGGCATCGTGGATTATTGTGCCGTAGCGCACCTTCTGGTGTTTCAGCTCTGTCCGATCGCTGCTCTTCCATCCACGTTCTTCAGCTAACGATGGCTGGAGACCGCAAGTCTGAAAATTTCCCCCGTTTTCTCTGAGGGCCGTGCTCTCCAGCAGATGGAGATATGGCTTCCTGTTACATAATCCTCTGCTCTTATAAATTTTTGACTTCATTTGGTGTTTCCTCTCTCTCTGTGTGTGTGTGTGTGTGTGTGTGTGTGTGTGTGTGCTTGCTCTTGCTTAACTCGGGGCCTCAAAACGGCTGGACGTGGAGACCTAAGAGAAAGTGGAATGGAGCTCCAAAACCCTGCTTCTTTCTTCTGCTTCTCTTCACGTCCCTCATGTTTCTCTTTAGTTTTCATTCTTCCTTAACGCAAAAAAAAAAAAAAAAAGTAAGTAAAAAGTAGGTTTCTACCTCAAATTTTTAAAATCCATGAAAGGAACAAGAGTTAGCAGGACGAATTACCTGGACGACAATTTCTAGTTTTTCAGTACCGTAAAAAAAGATCTCTGGTTAATTAGCCGATAGCCAGTGTGCTAAATGAATATTAATATAAACACCTGTTTTTTCTTTTTTTTTGTTTGAAGACTAGCATTTAGGATCCACCTCATTCCTGTAATTTCTAATGTTCTAAAAGTCCCTGTCACCTTGTATTCGTGACATGGATTAGGATTAGTAATGTCCGCTAGCCCTGTACCCCCAAACACAGAACTTGAAGTGACTTCATTCCTGCTGACTTGCTAAACCACCGTCAAACCAGAGTATAGCTAGCATCTAGCGCTGTAAAATTAGCCGTTAATTAGCCTACTGTGGTGCCATCAGTGCGATCGTGGGGGTCTAAACCTGAGGACTTTAAAGCTAATTCTGAACCACTTAATCCATGATCTTATGCTAAGCGACATTATTAACATTGCTATAGACACGGCAGTGCCTACACCATTATTTAATTCTATTTACAAAAAAAAAAAAAAAAAAAAGGGTCTATATTTTTTAATGTACGTTCGGTTAATGTTTATAATACCACAGAATTCTCAATTTTGATTAGTCAGAAGGTTGATTAGTTTCCTATAACAGCAGCTTTCGGGCTGTGTTTCAAATCACAGGTTTACGTCGCGCTCGTTTTAACCCGTTATCGTTTCTATAGTAACAGTAACAGTGTTCCTATAGTAACAACTCCTTCACAGGGACTTGTTTTGGCAGATGCTTGATATAACGTAAGCGCCGCTATTTAACGAAGGAAGCGTAAACTCACTGATATGCCGGAGTTTTCTGTAAGGAGACGTTTATTTAACATGTATGGAAGGAGTCTCCAGTGTCAGAGCTTTGACAGAGGTGTAACTTTACTTTTTTTTTTTTTTTCCAACATGGAAAAATCTTCAGGAGGGAAGAGTCTGCATTGGTAACATGACAAGCTGCATTGTTTTTGGTCTTTTTAACTTAAGGAAAAAAGAGAGGCTGGTGAGGGAACGATTGTTTATAGCCGCTATAACGTAAGCGATAACGGGGACTAGTTTAGCGGACGGTCCACATCATTAAACGTAACTATAAATGGATTTTAAAAAAAGCACGGTGTTGTTTATTAATAAATAATAAAATAAAAAAACCCATTATGGATGATGAATCACTGTGGTATAAGAGGAATAAAACACTTTGCAATGTTCTGATTATTTTCCTATAATAGCGTTCCCTGAAGTGATTTATGATGCACTTACTTAGGTTACATCTACAATAGAACAAAATTAAAAACCAGTGTTGAACATTTGACACTTTAATTGAACCAGTGATACCAAACGGTTGTTGATACACCCATATAAATGCAACAATGCGTGAACGTGAACGTTCCAGTTTCCTGTGCAGAATTCCAGACTGTTAGAGTTGCTTCATTTCATCCGTTCCTCTGCTGCACTCAGGGACTGGAGGTCCAGCTGGTTTCGCTTGATTTGTGAGCGATCGTTGGTGAACATCTCCCTGCATTCGACGAGAAGCGTCTCCGCTAAACCGCCGCCGGACAGGACCTGTCCTCCAGAAGCGATAAAGCATCTTTTTGACATGAATAGGTCCATGCATGTCTGCGGGTCCCACCTTCAGGGATTTCCTTGAGACTTTTTTCCCTTATGGAAAAATCAGAGTCGAAGTCCATGCATAACTTAAGCTGGATTTTCCCATGCTGCCACGGTTTGACTTGCTCGAAATAAATAAGGCTTTTTGCTGGCCTTGTATTTCGAAGACAACCCTCCCCCAGTCCCCCCCGTTTTTCTTTCGAATGGCCTGCCATTCAGGAAAGGCCTGTATTTTTTTCTGGGTTAATCAGCTGGGTTTATCAGGGGTTATACAGTATGCAATGCCAACTCCTGCAGCAATCGCGCTCATTCCTTGCATACAGTGAAACCACTATACGACTCTTATCAGCTCTGATCAGCTCATTATTTTACACTCAATAAGGTTTCGTGGGAAAAAAGAACCTGATTGGTTGCCAAGCACCCTGAACCCTGAACATCTGCCCTAACTGGTACAAAACTGTGTGTGTGTGTGTGTGTGTGTGTATCTATCTATGTGGCTACACCTAAAAGGATTCTGTTGAATTCTCATGAAAGCGTCTGTTATGCCGCATTACGCAGGAAAACTCATTTCCATTGACAGTAAATACAGCAAGCACACGCGTCTCTCAATGCTGAAGACCTTTGGTCAATTACATGCAGTCTCGTTCCTTCGAAATTCCTTCGACGAGGACCTCGTGAATGGGCACTCAGTGCCCGAGCTCACAAGGCGCACTCTCACTGAGCCGCCTGCCAACCGAACGCGCAGTGAGACATATCTTCTGGCTGGAAAATTCAAATGCAAAAGGTTATAAAAGAAGGTGCGTGAGCCGACAGAAAGGTCGGAGAAGAACGTGCAAGAGAAAGTAATGAGGAGAGGTTGCAGAAAAAAAAACAACAACAAACAAACAAACAAACAAAAAAAAAACCCCTCTGTCCTACCCTGTAGTACCCAGAAATTCCTATAGATGGGGTGCTGCATTCGCCGTTCGGTGCCAACGAGGGACGGCTGAACCTCGTTATACGTGAGTGGAGACACTCTGTGTCCCTGTAGGTCTGGAATTTAGCACAATTTGGTAATTCCCCTGCTCACACACATCTGATTAAACTCATAAGTTAAGGAACACATTCGGTAGGTGTGTTCGTAACAGGGAAATCACCTAACTGGTGTGTTGACATAAAGGACAGCTGATTGAACAACTGATTGAAAGATTTATTTATTTCTTTTGGAACACAATGTACATTTCTGCTGTAGTCAGATTAAAGTCAAAGTTTTAAACACTGAACGTGGAAAAGAGAGACGAGGTTTGCAATACGACGGAGCATCCTGAGTCGGAATCGAGATAAAACGAACAAAAGAAAGCTACGATTTAAGCAACACAGCGAACGATAATCTGTACTTTTTTTCATTTACCCCATTTTTCTCCCTAATCTGGTCAAATTCCGACACACCAGCCAGCGCTCGTGCTTCCTCCGAGACACGTGAAGTGAACCTCCACATCTGTTCAAACTGCAGCGTCTCAGGGCAGAGTAACACACTGGCAGGAAAGCGGTATCTGCCCTCTTCCGCATACACGGGCTCATACGTTCTCACGATTGGCTAGTGTCGCTGAAACGATAACATATTAGAACATCGATATTAACCTGTTATCAGTACTGACCAATCGGAATTGAGAATTCAGCAGCGTTCCGGTATAAACCTCATACACGTGTGTGTATATAGAAACTCAAGGCTTCCTGGAAGGTTGTGAGTTTAAATCCCAGAGCTGAGCTGCCACCAGGGAAGCACTGTTACACCAAGGAGCAACGACCTTGAACTCTCAGCTCCTATATTTTATTTTTTGGATTGTAGCTTATTTCAGATGTTAGTCACTTTAGATAAAAGTGTCTGTTAGATAGTTCCGTTAAATGCCCTACACGTTTAGGTGGTCTTCCTAGTCCAAGCCCGTTTGATTCAACTCATCAGCTAATGAACAGAACTGGAGTAGCTGACACGAGCGAGTTCAGACCCCGCCTGGTTATTTCATGCATCTTGTATAATGCGTATTGTATAACGATGAGAAGATTTTAACCACATGCGTTTACACCCGAGTTCATAGTGATTTTCGTGCCGATTTCAATCCAGTAATCGCCAATCACGTGCGTCACCAATTGGGAGGGTTTTACTACACTGGCTAAACCGCGTAATGTTTATTCGTATGTTTGTAATCCGGGTATAATCCTCATACTGAAGATACACAAAATGACCAAATGTAAACGGGTTCTTAGAAGAGGGGAAAATGCCAAAATGGCCAGGACGGTGGTCCTCCAGGAGCAGGATGGAGAAACAACGTGCTGGATGACTAAATGTAAACGCATTGTCCAAAAGCATGTTTTAAAAAAAAAAAAAATTAAAAAAAAAGTTTTTTAAACCTGGTAAAAAATAAATGCCCATGTGACCAGGTCTAAACCTACAATATGTAATTTGTAGAATGGCAATTTATTTATATATTTATTTAATATTTATTATATATTTATTTTATATATATATATATATATATATATATATATATATATATATATATATATATATATATATATATATATATATATATAATAAGAAGAAGAAGAATTCTAAAATAAAAGAAAGTTAAATCTCAGTTAAATTAATTATCATGTATAAAAAACATCTTAATTTTAATTATCTTACTTTTTTGTATGCTGTAACCCTTTATTCTAATGTTAATAAAAATCACCATAATAATAATAATAATAATAATAAATCCCCATGTGACCAGGTATAAACCTACAATATGTAATTTGTAGAATGGCAATTTATTTATATATTTATTTACTATTTATTATTGATCATTATGCATTTATTATTTATGTATTTATTTATTTATTGATAATAATATCAGTAATAATAATGCCTATATATATATATATATATTATAATAAGAGGAAGAATTGTAAAATAAAAGAAAGTTAAATCTCAGTTAAATTAATTATCATGTATAAAAGCATCTTAATTTTAATTATCTTACTTTTTTGTATGCTGTAACCCTTTATTCTAATGTTAATAATAATAATAATAATAATAATAATCATAATAAATCCCCATGTGACCAGGTATAAACCTACGATATGTAATTCACAGAATGCCAATTTATTTATGTATTTATTTATTATTATTCATTATTGTTATTTTATTATTATTATTCATTATCATTTTTTTGTCAAATAAAAGAAAGTTAAATCAGAGAATAATGTGTAATAGATAAACAGATAAAATTTGCATGAATAATAATAATAATAATAATAATAATAATACTCTAATAATAATTATTAGTAATATTAATCATAATCTATGTATAAGTAATTATTAATACTATTTAGATACTCCTACTACTACTCCTAATAATTATATCAACGCCACATAGCGTCTTTCTAACACTCAGGGTCTCTGTACAAGTTCAAAAGAGAAAGAGAAAAAACTAGTAGAAAGAAGAAAAAGAAACATTTGTGAGAAAACGTAAGTCGTAAGAAGTTTTGAGATACTTCAATGTAAACTGAATCTCCAGCATGTGTGGGGAAAAAATCTAGAAAGAAAGCAGCGTAAACAGCTCGTCGGTGTTCAGGCGGCTGGGAAAGCACATCGCTGTGAGTCAGACGAGTTCATCTGAAAACATAACTGATCGTAATTGGAGTAGTTATTTTGATCATGTGAGACGATGAGACTCGATGGTGGGCCGGTTTTCATCTCCCATATGGCGCGGCTTCTCCACGTCTGCACAGTAGCCTCATTTCTGAAGTTCTCAACTGTACAATCAATAAACCCCCTGTAATTACTGAGTCATTGAGTCATCGAGTCAGGTCGGGCTGTGGGATCCGTATGAGAAAGCGAGGCCACGAGGCCTGGCACGGGGTTTTGTGTACGCGGCTGCGCTGGTGTTGACTCGGGTGTCTGGTGGTGTGTCGTCGTTCTTGCCGGGGCTTGCAGGTGTAAAGCCATCTGGGCCCTAACCGTTGAGCTGATTTCCCGGACAAAGGCCTCATCAAGGCGTTCTCTGCCATCTCTCTTTCTCTCTCTCTTTCTGTGTGTCACAACACATCGCTTTCTTTCTTTTCCCCCATATCCCTCTCATGTGGTTCACTCCTCCTTACCCAGTGCACGTTTTTATCTTGCTCTATTGATGTCATACATGTCTATATACGTCTCTTTCTCATTCTTTTCTTGTACATCGCAACCCTTTTACTCTTTAATCACAGCTTTGCATGTCTACACAGGTTGTATTATATATTAGATATTATACAGTCTCAATTGCTTGTAATGGAAATCTCAGGAGCTGTGTGATGGAATATCGTATGATTTGATTTACTATTTGTCTCGCATTGATGTTATTACATTTACAAATCTGTATATATATAAAAAAAAACAAAAAAAAACCCAGTTTAAACACAACTGAAGTGTCGACAGCAACCTAGAACATGTGCATGTTTCAGATAAATAACCTAAAATATTATTAAAAGTTGCCTCTCCCAGTTCACTTTAACTACTTTAACAAAAATCTTATTATATTCGCATTAAAGTCCCCATGTAATCAAAATTGGAGTTTTGTAGCGTTTAGTATGAATATGTCAGCCTTAAGGTTATCTATAAGCTAGTGCGCTCCAAAACAATGACGAAACTCGCATTTAGAAGGTCTGTGCGTTCAAATTGTACAGTCCCTCTCTCTCTACCACCGATACGGATCAACAATTTTGATGACATCATCCTGCACTTCAGATTTTCTGTCCAATCAAATGCTCTCTAGAATCTGAAGTGTCCCGCCCCCAACATTATAAAAATCCATGGTACTATCTGTCAGGTACGGCTTAATCCGGGCTGCGAGGTAAGCTAAACGCTACCGGCTATTTAAAAAGAGGGAGGAGCCGCTCTATAGGTCCCGCCCTGACTTCCTGTTTCAGTGGAAATTACGTGAACACATCGAATAACACCAAGTTCCAAGGCGCTTCACAAGGACCTTCAGTGTCTTGCTCGAGGCGTCCATTTTAGGCTATGAAGTAAAAACGTACATTCACTCAGCTCTGTCACCTGAACGCATTCACCCCTATGAAATATTTGGAACATCCCAGAAGTCAAATGTCCGACAGGAAGTTGCCGTCGTCCGAATTTCCTGAAGATCGTTGGATACGTATCCTCTCCGATTTTCTCAGTCGTTATATTGACTGACGAGGTCACTACAGTCCTGTTGCACTGATTATAGCCTGAAAGCAAATCATTAATCAATAAAACACACTTCATATCAATCTTCACATCAATAAAATACACTTTATATAAATAAACGTAATGTCCAAAATGCGCTTGTGGCGTTAGCGTGGATGCTAGCTAATGGCATTTTGTGCATCTGCTAATTCATTGCAACCCTGTTTCTCATTTAAGAGCGAAATGCAGCAAAGAAACCTCGTAAAAGATGAGCTTGATGTCTGAGATGGCTCTACACACTTTTTGACACAAGCACTCTTGGATTCAGTGTTGAAAAATGAAGAGTTTTTAAAGAGTTAGAAGGGTTACAGTTGTGGAATCTTTTGGCTTCAGTATCCTCAATATTTTATATATATATATATATATATAAAAAGTAAGTCTTACTTACTTTCCATTATTGCCCAACAGGGCAAGTTGCGCACACACACACACACACACACACACACACACACACATACACAATGTGCTTCCTATCATTAACCACACATTTCATTAGAATGCCGGTCCAAGCACTATGTGCTAAAAACCCAAGCGATTGGTATCACAGCCCTTCAGCAGTGTAAAACTGTGAAGCATCCTCGTGTATTAAACAAATGGACCTTCACTCCATCATCGACTCTCCTTTTTTTCGTTTCTGCTGAAAAGCACTCGTTGACCTTTACCTGAGCGGAAGCGTGAAAGGCGGAGCCCAAGCTGTAGCATGAACCCCTGACACGTGTCTCTACTAAAGAGGCCCCCCCCCCCTTTTTTTTTTTAATCAGCGTACGCTTAAATGCATGCTCAAATGCACCTAACAGATAAATGTGTGTGCAACACGAAGCTGCATAACTGAGGTTAAAACCATTCTCGGCGTCCTGTTCTCGGTAATCGAGTGAGGAAGACTTCTAAGAATGTGAGGCAATCAGAGTATGATTTTATCTTTTGAGCTTCGGCTTCCTTTCCTTTCTCACACCCGTATTTATACGGCCGAATCGACAGAACACAATAGGCTACAGCTGACAGGCTGTGAGCAACGTCATCTTGCTTTCGAAAGAACTCGCATGACCTATATGGGTTGGAAAAGAAAGCCACACACACGCACACACACACACACACACACACACACACACACATGTCCTCACATGGCCTCTGATCACACTGATCTTTAAAGATAACGATTAATTAATCAATTCATTCATTCATTAAACAGATCTAATAATAACAGATTTTATTAAGCAGTGTATATGTCTATGTTAATTGTTTACTACTGGGATTAATGAGTGTTTATGCTTTTAATTACAGATTTCATTTAGCCTGAGAAGAAATCTTATTATAAGTATTCAGAGCAACTTTTACCCTTTCTAAATAAAAAATAAAAAATAAATAAAATGCCCACAAAAAAAAACAACAAAAAAACATGACAGTTCACTTCAGAGGAAAAGCTGTGGCTTTTATTCATTAAGAATTATTAAAACGTACATCACGTGAAGTTTTATCTCACTTTGTTCGAGTATACTGGCATTATTCGATCAACACTGGACGCTAGAACCGCTTCCGAAACACCTCTTAAAGTTAACGCGAAATCACACAGACGCCGCAATATTCGGAGGAGCTTGCAATTTTTTCGAAATCACCGCAGGTTTTCCGCAAGATCTGGGCCAAGACGCGTCGTGTGACGTCATGAATCGAAGGTGGGCTTTGGCTGAATGCGCGTTGTGATGACGTCACATGACGCGTCACGGCCCAAATCTGCGGAAAATCCGCGGCGGAAATCCGTGACGTCATCACGACGCGCGTTCCGCCAAAGCCCTCTTCGATTCGTGTGCGTCGAACGTGGGTACAGCTTAAACGCTCTCGATTTCATGCAGTCGCAATTTCGCCAATTCAGGTAGTTTTCCACAAAAAAAAAGAAAGCAAAAGTTGCGTCGCAAATTTTCAAAAATAAAAAACGCAGCAAAATCGTTCAGACGTTCAGACAATCCTGTACAGACTGGACATTCGGACATTTGCGTTACTATACAAGTCAGGGTTTTTCGACCATTATCCTTAACATATATGTACAAGAAAGCTAGCAACACTTATCGTACTTATAGTCAAAAATCTATTCATTTCACCAAATGTTTGAGATTTAATGAAAATATATATGGATTACCGTAACTTGTACACTTGGGAAGAATAAACATGTTGAAATCCACATGTAATTATTTTGAAAATGCAACCAGAGGACATAAAGGAGACAGACAGGGAATTTCTTGATTTATTTAAATATTTAAATTTATCAAGAATATCTACGTAAGTTAGCTAGGTTAACAAATTCTTTGCTTGTAAAATAGGTTGTATTAGTTATATCTTTTCTCTTATCTGCTATCGCCGATGTTAACATCCACGAGAATTACTCCCTAATGAAAACAGTTTATAATTCATTTATCCTTTGTTGAGGTTCACCACATCGATGGTTTGCGACTTGCTTATCCGAGTCGATGGTTGTAACTACCATCCTGAGAAATGTCCAATCAACTCTTTGGTTAGCTTGGTGTTGAGTATCTGTCACACACCAATCACACAAACGTTCGTCCGAACACTGATCGTTGATCAGTGGAAGTTTACCTTCCAGATTCAAGAATTCAACAGCCCACTGTTAACACAGTGCTGTGAAAAAGTATTTGCTGATTTCTTGTGTTTTTGTGTATCTCTCATACTAAATTGTTTCAGAAATTAAAACTAAATCTAAGATAAAACAAAGGCAACCTGAGTAAACACAAAATACAGTTTTTAAATGATAATGTTGTTTATTGAAGCAAAAAAGTTATCCAATACCGACTGGGCCTGTGTGAAAAGGTATTTGCCTCCATAGTTACTAATTCCCCAAATCTATGAAACTGCATTCATAATGGGGTTCAGCTGGACTAGACACAACCAGGCCTGATTACTGCAAACCCTGTTCAATCAGATCAACACTTAAATAGAACTTGTTCAACAGCATGGAGTCGGTTAAAAGGTCTTACCCAGTAACACACTGTGCCAAAGTTGAAAGAAATTCCAGAAATGATGATGAAGAAGGTGATTGAAATACATCAGTCTGGGAAGGGTTGCAAAGCTATTTCAAAGGCTCTGGGACTCCAAAGGACCACACTGAGAGCCATTATCTCCAAATGGAAAAACTCGGCACAGTAGTGAACCTTCCCAGAAGTGGCAGACCTTCCACAATTCCTCCAAGAGCCCAGCAACCACTCATCCAGCAAGTCACAAAATAGCCAAGGACAGCATCAGTGGACCTACAGGCCTCTCTTGCATCAATAAAAGTCACTGTTCATGACTCCACTATCAGAAAGACACTGGGCAAAAATGGCATCCATGGAAGAATGGCGAGGTGAAAACCACTGCTAACCCAGAAGAACATTAAGGTTCAACTGAATTTTGCCAAAACACACCTTGATGATCCTCAAACCTTTTGGGAGAATGTTCTGTGGATTGATGAGTCGAAAGTGGAACTGTTTGGAAGACAGGGGTCCCGTTACATCTGGCGTAAACCAAACACAGAATTCCACAAAAAGAACATCATACCTATGGTCAAGCATGGTGGAGGAAGTGTGATGGTGTAGGGATGCTTTGCTGCTTCAGGGCCTGGACAACTTGCAATAATTGATGGAAACATGAATTCTGCTTTCTGCCAGAAAATCCTAAAGGAAAATGTCCGGTCTTCAGTCCGTAAGTTGAAACTCAAGCGCAACTGGATTATGCAGCAAGACAATGATACAAAGCCGAGGAGTAAGTCCTAGTCCTAGAAGTAAGTGAAAAACTGATCTCCAGTTATCGGAAGCGTTTGGTTGCAGTTATTGCTGCTAAAGGTGGCACAACCAGATTTTAAGTTTAAGGGGGCAATTAGTTTTTCACATTGGTGATAGGTGTTGGATAACTTTTTTTTTTGCTTCAATAAAAAATAAAAATAAATAAAAACTGTATTGTGTGTTTACTCAGGTTGCCTTTGTTTTATGTTGTATTTCGTTTGAAGATCTACAACTATTTAGTATGAGATATACACGAAAACTATACATATCTAACATATTATCAAGTTTTATCTATCATATTTTTATATTTAAAATAGCAAATATGAATGCTACACAGTTATATGCACAATGGATATTTTATCTGTTGGTTATATAGATGTTTATTTAATTTAATTGTTGTATTTGTTTCTTTCAGTTAGTTCATCTGTCTGCAATCTGAAATATCAATAATGTGTTTTTTGCATCCTTTTATTTCAGGAACACAATGCATCTGAATATTTAGACTTATTTTTTTTAAAATGATTTTGTTGGTTACAATATTAAAATTGATTTAATTGTCTTTCATGGCAGAATAATAAAATATATTATATACTTATAATTTATAATATAATAAATGTATTTTATTATTGAATTTTGTTGTTTTTTTTAAATATTGCTTAGAATATCACTGTATTAATACATTTAAGAATCATCACTAATATAAAAAATAAACCTATAATAACGTTTCAGTGATGTACAAGGATTTGAGAAACCGACGAAATGGATTTGTCTTAGAATTAAATGTAATTCAATATGAATTCATATTAAAATAATACTCATAATCAAGAAATCAGTCAAAAATCTTGTTTTCATTTTTTAAAAATTAATTATGAAAAAAAAAATTAATAAATGGTAATCCTAATGGTAATAATTTTAATGGTAATAATAATTGAAAAAATTATTTTAAAACCAATGTTTATGTTTTTTGTTTTTTTTTAAATTATTAAATTCTCGCACACTTTATAGACTGTAAGAATTATTTACTACTGATGCCCACTGGGAATCTCTTTATTTACCTTGAAGTTTTTACTAGTGAAGCTATTTTTATTGGCGTGTTCTCACTTTTAAACAAACGTGAGAGAGAGAGAGAGAGAGAGAGCGAGAGGAAGAGAGAGCGAGAGACGTTCGTTATACAGGAAATGGTTTGGAAACAGCACGATTGCTCTTGTAGTTCCTGTTTAAGAAATTCAATTTGCTGTCCTAACCTGTTTTAACATCATTATGCCATGTGGGACTGGCAGTAGGAGGGAGTTTTGGAGCGTTGCTACATCAGCGATCAGCTCGGCTCCGTTTCGCAGAGGCGTCTCACGATTTGACTGGATTGAAAATGCACAAATGGTTTACTGAATAAGTTATGTACTCTGTTGTAAGCGTGTTCCTGGAAGCTCCGCCCACACGAGCGACAGCGGGGTGCAGGCACCTGTGCCGTGGTTGTTGTAATTAACCTGTAATTAACCAGGGGTGTGTGATTTATGTCGTCTTCACTGAATCTGTAGCAGTGTTTAAGAGATTTGACTGATTTTCATATCATAGTAACCCCGTGTTCATGTTACGCTGGCGTCTTAAACACTTTGCCTTTGTTAAACATGGACGCATTTCTATATTATTCCTGATATACCGCCATTTCATTATTTTGCATGTTTATCTTCATCCTTACTGCTATTCAAATAAAAGCTTTCCTACTATCTTAAGGTGCATTGATTTCAAAATCAGGTCTCTGAACACTCATTAGAATGAGTTTAAAAAATTATTTTTTTTTTTTTACTCCTTGGGCCCATCCCTGATTCCCGCCCATGTTCGTGAAGCTCCGCCTCCAGGAGAGTCTATAAAATGACTGACAGGAAGCACACAAGCATTTTGGACTGGAATTCAGTTTTCCAAAAGGGTTTTCTCGGTCACTTAATACTTAATAAACTTTACACTTGATCATGTTTTACAGAACCTCCAGGATGTATTTGTCCAAGCAAGAAATAACAAAAAACAAACAAACAATTGTACCTTTAAAATCTTTTTCCTACTAACTTGAAAATGTTTTACTCTATTAGTCTTCTCTTTCTACTCTTGAATGTCTGTTTTTTCCCTTTTTTTTTGTTTGTTCCTGATATTACATTGTTTGTTGTGTACTTGGGTGTTACAAAGGTGCTGCATAAATTGAACAAACAAACAAACAAACAAACAAAGTAAATACAGCTGATCTGTCAGGAAAATTATTTATGATCATGTAGTACCCCAAACTAAATGAACAGCAGGCTAGTGATTGAGGAGTGTGTGTGTGTGTGTGTGTGTGTGTGTGTGTGTTGTGTTGACATTTTTAGGTTTAAAACAGTAAATATTACAAAAAGCTCTCGTCTTTCTTGTTTGCTCATTTGTTATTTAATTTATTATTATTATTATTATTTTAAATTTCAGATTCATTTTGGGGCTAAAATGAATAAACGGGAGATGAATGACCCGGATGTGGCTCAGCGATCACTAGTCAGTAGATAGAATAAAGTTAGATTACAAATCGCCTGATAATAGCATAGTGCTAATGCAAATAAATAAAAGCGTAAAAATGAAAATGAAATAAAAATAACAAGAGGTGACATGATGACTGGGGAAAAAAAAAAAAAAAAAACAACACAAAAAAACAGCATTTTTTTTTCCCCAATCCAAATTGAATCACCCTTAATCACCCAGACTTTGTATCTGTATATATTAATTGGATTTCTTTAATCATTTTATGAAAACGGAATTCCAGAGTGAGATATCTTAACCAGATAACAGTCTGTAGAATAGCCGGTGGGCTCGGTGCTCGCTGAAATGTACTGCAGCGGCGCTTTCTCATGCGTGGATTCATGAAAGTTTGATTTCTAGTTTGAAAGTTTTTGTGGTAAAACAAGTCGAAACAATTTTACACAGGTGGATATTTCACTTAAAGAAAAAGAGTTTAATGAAAGAATGAAATTAATTCCGTAATTTAGTGTGTGCCAAGAAAAACAACACCAACAACAACAATAATAATAATAAAAAGACGTCTTTTTCCCCTCTATTTTCATTTGGAAACGAAAAACGAATGAATGCAACGTACACAGACCAATGAGGACCGATAATGTCTATAAGGAATTAGCATCATGACCATTTTTGAACCAGGGCTGTAGTTCAATCAAACGTTTAAAATAAACTATTTTGTTGTTCTTATTATTTCTTTACTATTTTTTCCCTTCATTTTTTTACAGAATACATGAAGCTAATGATGCTCATTTACATTAACTAGCACTGTTTAAATAAGTTTGTTATAAAATTGAGAATTACAAAAGGAAAGTTTCTGTAGTTGATGAACTTTTGTACTTGATTACTTTTACGGTACTGCTTGCATTTTCATTCTATATATTTGTCTAGATTAACGTTAATTCTAATAATATTAATATTGAAGAGTTCATCACTTACGAGAGCATAATTAGGCTGAGTAAAGTACGATGCTGTTTTTAGTTTAATAATCGACTGAGCTCTTTAGCTACGTTCAGATTCGTTATTGTTGTTGTTAAAAAATGTAATTTAATTATAATGACTAATACATTAAAAAAAAATTACTATTAAATAAAGATAAGTACTCAAATATGTATTAAAAACCCAAATTCATTTCTCACCTGGATGATGAAGTGGCCAGGTTTCTTTCGTTTACTTAATTTGGTAAATTTCTGATAAAGGTATAAGTATATGAATCTGGAGAAGTGATATTCGTTGTTTGTTTAATGAACATTCGTTTAGAAACTACGGTTTGAATATTTTTCTAAAAACAAAAACGATCAAAAATGAAGTTTTACCCATTTTTATATTCAGTTCTGCAGCTGTAAGGTTTAGCTCACAATGTGATGTATACTGTATAAATGGACATATTTTGTCTTTTCACACTTTACATGGCCATTTTGTGTGTGTGTGTGTGTGTGTGTGTGTGTGTGTGTGTGTGTGTGTGAAATTTATGATTAGCAACTATTCAGTGCTCAACCCAATGTTAAACAATCACTTCACTTCACAAAATGTAGCATATAAATGACTTCACATATTATTTAACGTTATATTCGTTGTTTTTATTATAGGTTTAAGCAAAAATTTTTTAAATGATCAAATAAACAAATCTAAATAATAAATCAGTTATTCCTTTGTTGGTGTACAATAATTCTGATTCTCATTCTTTCAGTAATGTAAACAAATTCAGGCAAGGATGACTTTTCATTTATGCCTCTTTTTCCACTCGGTATGCACATTTTATACATGAAATGATCCAATAAGTTAAAAAGATAAAATGCTTTTAATTCTACATCAGTGATAAAACAATAAAAATACTTCTAAAACCAGTTATTTTTTATTATTAAATAAGAACATTTTTTTAAACAAACGAGAAACTTTAAAGAACGATTTTAAATAATAAATAAATCATGACTTTACTTTTTATTAATTCCTATTCATGCTACCCTTTTCCACTTTATATGCATTTAAAAAAAAAAAAATATTGTGCAATACGTTACAGTAACTTTTAATAAACTGGTCTTTTAATAAACTTCAATTCTCATCATCAATCAGTGATAACTGAAATACCGAAATAATTATTTTTAAAGTGTTTAAATTAAAGAAAAAAACATTTTAAATTTAAAATTTTAAAATGTTTACTAAAAATGAACAAAGTTCTTAATAAATCAGACTTTCTGGAAGACAACATGTGAAACAAAACTCATTTAAGAATTTTGTTGTTTTGAATAGGAAAGTCCATGCGTTTAAGATTTGAACTATCTGAGTGTGAAGGTGTTTTTTTTTTTTTGTTTTTTTTTCTTCAGATATAAAATACAATATAATAATACTCAGTCATCAGCTTCCTCCGTTTTGAATCAAAAAAGGAAGTCATTATAAAAGTGCCCTGTTTCTTTTCATCAGAGTTTTCCTCAGAACGTGTGAGAACCTTGTGAGTAATTTGTGTAATCTAGTAGCTGGCGTGCAGTGAGACTCTAAATCTATGATCGCTTGTTTGAGATTAGGCTTCCATCAACATTGGAAATTCCTTTGCCTTAAAGACCACCCCTCGGTTCGTGGGCTCGAACCGAGGCTCTGAACATCACTCAGGTGTGAGATACCTTGCCAAGATGAATAGCCTGAAGAGGCTTGTCTGGTGCTAGACTTGGATTAGCCTTGTGGATTAGAAAGGGAATGGGGGTTTTCCTTTTCTTTCACCGCCATCGGTAATGCGCTGACTCAAACGTGACTCAAAGACCGTAATTAGTACGATGTTTCAGCCGAGTAATCGACAAAGAGCTTTGACCGCGTTCGGATCCGTTATCATTATCCTTTCTGAGTGTGCATTAATTCCCTAGAGAGGCAGCTATGATAGTAGTTCTGGCTGAAACATTAATGACAGGTTTATATTAAGGCACACGTTCTAATATGTCTTTGTTTCTACAGTAACAACTCCATCCATCCATCCATCCATCCATTTTCCGTACCGCTTATCCTGCAAAGGGTCGTGGGGAGCCTGGAGTCGATCCCAGGGAACTTGGGGCACAAGGCAGGGGACACCCTGGACGGGGTGCCAACCCATCGCAGGGCACAATCGAACTCACATTCACACGCTACGGACAATTTGGAAATGCCAGTCAGCCTACAGCGCATGTCTTTGGACTGGGGGAGGAAACCGGAGTACCCGGAGGAACAACTCATTCAAGAGTAAAGAAATTACTGTGTACGGTGGACGTGTCATATAATCTAAAGCTAATAATAAACAGATTTTAAAAAAAAAAAGAAGAAGAAGACGTACAGTCGTTGATGTATAATCTGTTAGGAAACGTTAGGAGTCTCCAGCGTTAGTGCTTTGTAACAGTCAGTAAGTAGTCCGATTTGGAAAATCTTCAGGACAGTGGAATTTAACCTTTTACCAGTAACATGACTAGTTACATTTCTTTTATTAACTGTTTTTATAACAGGAACTGCTTATCTCACGGATGTTCCATAACATTAAACGTAACTATAAACAGATAAAAAGCATCACGTGTCGTGCATTAATAAATGAAAAGTTGTAATCGCTAGCGAACTGCTGTGGTATAAGAGGAATGACGCACTTCAGGCCGTGCTGTTATATGAAAATAATCCACTTCACGGTGGTAACGGCACTCCGCTTCACGTTGGCCAGGATCACACCACTCCGTCGTGGATTATTTTCATATGTCATTCCTTACTTCTTTACTATTTCCCCAGTGGGATGTTTGTTTCATTCGGATGAATTGTGGATTAGAAAGTGAAGGGGGTTTTCCTTTTCTTCCACCACTACTAGTCAGTCGACTACCTGGAGAAGAGAATGTTATGTCAAAGCAGAAATAAATCTTTCTCGGTTGTCTGAGCACATGCCTCGGCTGTCTGAGCATGTGTCTCTTTAACACTTTGTCTTGCCGTCTCATCCCTAATCTTGGTGTTTATGAGGCTCCGTATTTAGTTGTAAGACAAAGGAGTGGAATTGGGCGCAGTCCGTGGGTGGTCTTGGTGTGACAGTTGCCCGGTTACTTATGTATCCATCTTGTTTAGTGAGGCATCGTACACTGGCCTTCTGAGACCCGCCTGTTCCTCCATCCTCCACGACTCGGATTTTACAGCCATCTGCCGGTTCGCCTAGCAGAAAGAACGGCTAACCTTGAAACTTCCTTTGAGTGCTGGCCCGCCACATTTGACCCATACTTTCCAGGTCGTGACCTTCACCTTATTGCCTTGCATGTGGCCATTCCGACAGCAGGGTTAAGTTTATCTGATACCCCTGCTCAGTGCTGCTGCGAAGGGCCGGGTTTCGGGAAGCAGGCCACTTTGCTTTGATGCTCCGGTTTCTGCACCATCCTCGACAAGCCTGGGTCCATCTGGCCAGACCTACAGTCAGATTCCCTCCCACCACCCAGACAGTCGAGGTGGAGAAAGAGCCTCTTCACTTCACCCTCGTTGTTAACTTTCACCTACTTAAGTGTGCTGTGGAAATGTTAGAAACAGACTATGGATGTAATCTCCTGTTTCCTAGTTCCTCTTTGTGATTCTGCCCAACAAATATTTCTTGTTTCGGTCTCCGAGCTGACCTTCCCTGGGGCGATTGTTTCAAATCTGGGAGGTTCCACTGTCTGGGCTCGGCTCCTCAGGAATCCGCTGGTGGTGCTGTTCATCCATTAGCTAGTTTCCAGCTTCCGGCCTTCTGCTTGGTGTTTCTAGGAACAAGCAGCACTGGATTTGCCTTGTCTGGATCAGATAGGGAAGGGAGGAGTGTAATGGAGGAAGAGAGAGAGAGAGAGAGGGAGAGAGAAAGAGAAACACTGTGCTGTACAGAGACAGCATTACACTGTCAGACTAACTGAACATCTGGGTTTTCCCCTTTCCCCCTTGACAATGCCGACATGGATATGTGACAAGGAGGACAGAGGGACATCCGCTTTCTGGGAGACAAGAAAGGTCATAGAAAAGGGAGGGAGAGAGGGAGGGAGGAGGTATGCCAGTTTGTGTATTTACAGTGGTGGGATTTTTTTCTACAAAGAGAGATGGAATGGGAATGTTGGCCAGCACAAGGTACTAAAAAAGATCCAATGTTGGAAGTGTCACTTGTGAGAACGTGTCAAATGTCCGCTCGATAAGAAAGCAGAAATGGCTTTGAACTTGAATTGGATATCAGGGTTTGGGTTTCTTGCGGAAGTGTGTCCATATGTGTGTGTGTGTGTATGTGTGTGTGTATGTGTATGTGTGTGTCTGGGCTAGTGTGTTAGAGGTCTTCTTAGTGCTCTTCCTGGCAAGCAAAGCCATCGTTAGCCTTGAGTGCTTTTCCTTGTGGGGGAAGTGTTCGGCACAGAGCAAGGATGCAGAGCCGAGCAGCATCTGAGCCGCAGGTGCTTCTTATCTCTCACTGAAAAACGCTCTCCCCAGCACGCCTTCCACCTCACACACTGCCCAGAGTCTCCACATCATGTTCATTTAAAAATAAAAATGTGGACAGTGTTGTTGCTTAATCCTGAGACCACACTTTTCCAGACTGCACATAAAACCACAATTAACCATATGTAACATTTAACACTTAAACTTGCTAAGTGGATGGACGATCTGCTGTCTCCAACCAACCTTACACCAACATACGTACACCTTCCTGGATACATATGGATGATTTCTTGTGAGAGTGTGTAGATTTATTGGCAAAACTTTATTGGTCTGGATACTTCACTTCACAAACACTCAACAAACCATCTATAGAGGTGTTTGGTGTTTTCCATCTAGCATACTTATGCAAATTTGGAAAACTTTATAACACTTGGCCAAGGTGGAAAGGTCTATCGATAAAGACAAGTTGCGAAAAAGAGTGATGGAAACAGGTTTTAATGGAATGAACGATGATGTAGGGAATGCAAGTCACTGGTTTTGGCGCTATATCACAGGACATCTGGTCGAGAGTAGAGGTGTGCAGTCTGCATCAGGACTGGGTTCCCATTGGACGCAACGAAATATTGCCTTAGGCTACTAGTTTTTTTTTTATCGCATTCCATAATAACCTCCACTCTTCTGGGAAGGCTTTCCACTAGATTTTGGAGCGTGGCTGTGGGGATTTGGGTTCATCCAGCCAGAAGATCATCACTGAGCTCAGGCTGATGTTGGGTGAGGAGGATCCAGTTCCAGTTCATCCCAAAGGTGTTCAGTGGGGTTGAGGTCAGGGTTCTGTGCAGGACACTCGAGTTCTTCCACTCCAGCCTCGGCAAACCACGTTTTCATGGAGCTCGCTTTGTGCACGGGGGCATCGTCATGCTGGAACAGGTTCGGGCCACTTAGTTCCAGTGAAGGAAAATTGTAATGCTACAGAATACAGAGACATTCTATACAATTATGTGCTTCAAACTCTGTGGCAACAGTTCGGGGAAGAATGACATATGGGTGACGTATCGATGTGGTAGTCGGGTGTCCACAACTAAATATCTCACTGGTGAGACGTCGAGGTCGAGGAATGGTCAGTGCCGACTTCACTGCGCATACTGACAGTGCTGGCATCTGTGTTTTTTCCCAGTGTTGTCCAGTGTTTTCAGGGGCATAGCGATAGGGTTCCCACTTCAGGTTTAAATCCAAACGCAGATACCGATTCCGTACAATTGAATAAATATGTTGACCTTCCAAAGCCAAAAAAAAAAGAGGGATATTTACAGCATAGATTAACAGTGATCTCAAAACAATGTTGCATTGACATCCTTCCAGTCAGCAAACAAGTTGCATGCTATGTTGTTGAGATTGCACACGTCATGCTGATGTTGCCCAGATGTTTCTGCGCTGTCTGGGATTTCTTTCCTGCTGAAATACTGTGTTACAGTATTTACCTGAAAGCACATATCTGAAAACACAAATCTTGATCTTTCTTGGCAGGTAATAGTGCATTAAAAATAAAGACTTTCTATAGGTCCAAAAACTTTTCATTGCTTTACTGCAGCAAGGAGAAAAAAAAAAACAAACCTCTTTGTGTTTCCGAGATTTTGCATTTCTCATCCAGTCTCTCATGTGGTGTAGTGCAGGGCTAAGACTCGCGGGCTAGAAAAAAAAAGCCCCCATCACCTCACCAACACAGGCTTAATGCGGCGTTCTTTGTTTTTTTCCTCTCATTGCGCGTGCCCCACCAGAATTTCTAAGAAACGTGCTTTTTTTTATATTTCCTTTACTTTATAAAGCCAAATCAAACGTTTGCTGTACACTGCAGCCTCTTTATGTGCGTGGGCTGGATGATGCTTCATCAGGGCCCTGAGCATCTGCTCCTCATCCGCAGCGGCAGACAAACCCGGCGGCACGTTTTTACCTGCACGGCCTCTTGATCTAATTCGTGCCGATTAAAACGAACGTCCCCGTCCCCCCCCCATCTTTCCATCATGCAGAAGTAGCGAGTGCACTTGAAAAATGAAACATATAAATCTTCTTCTGTTGGTATAACATATTGCTTCCATGTAACGGACATGGTGAAAACAGGTCCTAGATTTGCCGTTACGTGTGTCTAGACTGTGGATGAAATGGCAGGCTTGACCCGGCAGTCTGCTCTGGTCCAAGTTCTCGCGTGCTTCCTGTTGTAGGCTGCTTTGTGCACTAAGCCTCCAGGGGCCAAGCCAGACCCCTAGTGTACAGTACAGCTCAAAATGACAGCACTAGTTTGCTCACATCAAGATTCTCATGACCTGCCTCCACACTTCTCTTCACAAATCACTCCTCTGCCATTCCTCTAAGCTCAGCTGAGCTCAGCCATTTTCCTTGCCATTCCCAGATTTCATGCCTGGTCAAGAAATGCCATGTCAAGGTTCTAGTCGTGCAATTGCTGCAAATGTTTTGCAGTCAGCTCTAGCTCTCCATCGTTGAACAAAATTGACATCAAGATAAAACTATAAAGAATTCAGAAATGACTCTGATGCTCATAAGTTTCCGGTTACACAGTTGCACTACATAGTACACAGTTATAGAAGAGAAATGATTTACAACCGCACTATCCGGTGTCACCCAGATGAGGATGGGTTCATTTTCGAGTCTGGTTCCACTCAAGGTTTCTTCCTCACGTCGTCTCAGGGAGTTTTTCCTTGGCACCGTCTCCTCTGGCTTGCTCATTAGGGATGCATTTATCAATGTAAAATTTATATCCGGAATTAATATATTTCTTTGTGGCGATGTCCAGTGTTAAAAGTGCTATGCAAATAAAACTGAATTGAATTGAATAGTCATGATGCGTTGCCAATAGTTCGTGACAAGATATGTCATGTCATGTCAAGGTATGTTATGTCAAAATATGCCAACTTAAGTGTTCTTCTCAAGAGTTCATGTCATGTCAAGGTGTCATCTCTTGTCAAGATATGCAATGTCAAGATTCCATGTCATGTCGAGATATGTCAAGGCGTGTCACGTCCAGACGTCCGGTTTTCATGTCATCTCACGATTTCACGTCAAGAGTGCTTGTCATGTCAAGATATAACGTGTCAAATGTACTTGTCATGTCAGGATTTCATGTCATGTCAAGTTGTCATGGTGAATTCGTGTCATGTCAAGATTTCGGGGGCACGGTGGCTTAGTGGTTAGCATGTCTGCCTCGCACCTCCGGGGACGGGGGATCGAAGGCTTCCTCTAGGTACTCCAGTTTCCTCTCCCAGACTGATTGGCATAACCAAATTGTCCATAGTGTTTGAATGGGTGTATGAGTGTGTGTGCGGTTGCGCCCTGCGATGGGTTGGCAGCCGGTCCAGGGTGTCCCCAGCCTTGTGCCCCGATTTCCCTGGGATAGGCTCCCCGCGACCCCGTGTAGGATAAGCGGTATGGAACATGGACGGATGGATGTCAAGGTTTCATGTCTTGTTAATGACAAAATATGTCATTTCAGGTGTTGCAATGTCAAGATTTCATGTTAAGTTTTCGTGTGATGTCATGTGAAGCTACAGTGTATCAAGACTTCATTGCATATGTCATGTCAAGATATGTTGAGAGTTCTTGTCATGTCAGGAAATGGCATGTCAAGGTTCCATATCATATCAAGATATGTCATGTAAAGATATGTTAAGATTCCTTGAGATTGTCTTGTCGAGATCTCATGGCAAGATAGTATATGATGATGTCATTCATGTCATAAAAGGTTTGCGTCTTCACACTTGCGTTCTGGTTGGTTTGTAATTGGACGCAGCAGTAAAGCAAACAACACCGGTGTCTATTCCTCTTCCTATCACATTTTCAGACACCGCTGCACCACAACTTCACTTTTCACTTAACTGCTACCTTTCTGTCGCATGATTTTATCAAACTTTTCCTATTGTGTTATGCGGATTTCTCTGTTTCGCTTCTTCTTTAATATTCTCTTTTTTTCCGCCCCAGCAATTACACGTGTATGTATTATCGCCGTTTCTAAAGCCTTTTCATTAATAAAAGAACAGCAGCCGTTTCTGATAAGAATGTCATGATGAGGTGTGTCTCGAACAGGAAGTCGATTTCATAGATAATTGCAGCCCCAGGTTTTGATCAACATTCCAACAAAGACACAACAGAGGTGTCTTAACAGGTCATTTATTATTATTTTTTTTATTCACACAAGATCCTGTTGCATTTTTTTTTTTTTTTTTTTTAAAAGCAATCATTGTTTAGAAATTCCAGACAAAAGCTGTGCTTTCAGTTGGAGCCTGAATGGCATCACCACCCATCCCGCCTTCAGACAAGTTTAACGGTCTGACTTCTCACGTTGCCTGACTTCTCATGTTGCCTTCTCATTTTGTTTTGGAAGGAAGGTGCCAAAGACATTATTTACATTCACATCTGATGACAGACTGTGAAGTAATTCAAGCAATCCCGTCGAACTGTCGTCTGCTCACGGGAACGTGTCGGAGCATCACCCTGGGATGGCTGCCTCAGATATCTGCCGTGTCTCTTTGGCGTGGAGGTCGACAATTCCGCATTCCTGACGACGGGATAAAGCTCCTCTAATCCGTTTTAACCAGGTAGCCCACGTTGGCAAGCACTCCCTCGGCATTCCAGAGGCATTCCGAGTTGAGGAAGTTGTCAAGGGCTCTGGGCATGTGGCATCTCATAACAAAGGGAGAAGCCCCATTCACAGAGAGATAACCTTTTAAAAAGTTTTTGTGGGAAAGTCGATGGTGCTGAGATCATGTCATGTAGAATTTGGTGTGTCAAATAAGAGGCTGTCGGCGCTCTGAGGACCTGATGGCATTTGAAGCTAAGCGCAACACGAGGCAGGCAAGGTGAAAGTGTTTTGGTCTTTCAGTAAAGGCCTGTTCACACCGGCCCCGTTTAACGCCCCGTGTCTAAATCAATAGCCGTCAACGGGAGCGTTCACACCAACGCGCAAAACACGTGGCGTCAAAGCGTCGAATTTTTTTAACGTCTCAGGGTTCGTTTTTTTTTTTTTTTTTGTATGCGCCGCGTTAAATACTGGCCGACCAATGAGATTCGCGCTTTTGTTGTGGTGTTATTGTCCTCCGAAGTAAAGAAGTTATTCGAGTCTGGCTAGCCCCTTGATATATTTAAACACAAGGTGACAGCATATTTTGCTAGCTGGAGTCACTATATTTACATTTATGGCATTTGGTAGACACCCTAAGAGCGTTGAGATGTAATCAGCTTGTTTTATCCGTCCCCCCTCGACGTACTAAGACAAAGGGTGATCGAGATCGTGACCTTTTCCTGTGGTTGGTCGCAAACTTTGGAACAGTCTCCCTTTTCACGTGAGGTCCGCTCCATCTTTAGCTATTTTTAAATCTTCTCTTTAAAACTTATTTTTATTCTTTGTGTCATAATGTTATTTTATGTGATGAATTGTAATGTTTTGGATCAACTGCTGTCGTCTTTAAATGTGCTTTATAAATCAATTTGACTTGACTTGACTTGACCCTTATCTCATTTACACAACTGAGCAGTTGAGGGTTAAGGGCCTTGCTCAAGGGCCCAGCAGTGGCAGGTTGGTGGTGCTGGGATTTGAGCTCACGACCTTCCGAGCAGTAGTCCGATGTCTTAACCACTGAACTACCGCTGCCCTTATACCCAATCTCTGCGCACACAGGTCTGAGGCGCGATTCGAACCCCCAACCCCATAGGTACAAGGCAAAAGAGCTTTCTTGATTTCAACAAAGTGTAGCCTAAAAACCTTGACAGTTTCCCAATAGGCCTAAATTCCTGTCCAGAATTCGTCACTCGTCTGCTCACCTGGCTACAGGAAGATATGACATTAGATAGATGTATATATATCTATATCTGTATCTATAGCCGGTGTAGAAAGTATTTTTCCCCCCTACGATCCTCCAAGCAGCAAATCACACTGCAGGAGAAGCAGATGCTCTGAAGATATTTGGTTAATGGCAGCGTTTGGTTTTATTTATACTCTACGCTTTGTATAAGCAGAGTAGGCTATTGTTTGTAAAAAAATAAAAATAAAAAATTGGAGTGGAAATGGCGTGGAACGCTGGAGCAGGAACGTAAAAAAACCACCGTTTCTGTTCAGAATTAACCAAAACGAAACAGAATTCGTTTCCACACCATGTCGTACTTACCTGATATGCATATTCGTCCTCTTACGTGAACATTGACAGTCGTAGTCTGAAATCCCGCTGGCTTTCAATAACAGTAGAGGAAACGTAAAACGAACAAACCGAGAAAAAAAAAAAAAACCCAACGGGACCAACGAAGAACAGGCAGAGACGCCCAACTCCAAGCAAACAGTGCTGCTTTTCCTCAATGGGGTATTGAGTTTGAACAAAATAAGCTTTGTAATACAGTTACGACTGTCATGTTCATACTGTAAGCGATCAGCAAATTTTCACTGATCTGTGCGAACATGTGTTATTTGTTCCGAACGGATCGAAACTCTCTACAGACCCCAGAGCGGCTTCTCCTGATGAGAAACACTGCGGTATTTGAACATGACTTCCAGCGCTTGTGTCAGAGTTAATAGCAGATACAATGAGCACCGCAATGTTCGCTAACCGAATACCAGTGCGTGGTCCTTTATTTCATAAAATAATCGACTAGGGATGTCGAGCCATGTGTGTTACACTGTTTTGAAACTGTACCAGAGAGAATCTACCAGTTATTGTACATTCTTTTCCAGTTGCATCAGTCATATAAGGATCCATTGAGAAGAATAAGGCTTTCTGGTCTCTCTCTCACTCTCTTTTTTTTTTTTTCTTTTTCTTTTTTTTTTTTTTTTGAGAGGATATCTAATTATCTTGCTGTCTGGTTCCTCTCGGATGCTGAATAAACATCCGTTCTTCTTGTTAAATTCCATTTAGGTTGGGACACAGAGAGCCTGTGTGTTGGAAGAATGCACAGTAGGAATTGCGTTTCACAATTTCAGATTAGGAAGACAAATTCTTTAGTGAAATGGATGATTGTGTCAAATGGCCAAACACCGTATCGCCTCAGCATACGGAAGAACTCGGAAGCTCGGCTCAGGACCTTCAGGGTTATCGGGTCGTATTTAGGTGGTCAGACTGGTATCTGCTTCTTAAACCATTTTCCACTAACATGATGCCAGCGCGATGCTTGGCTCGAAGAACCTGTGTAGCTTTTTAGCAACCTTGCATCAGTTTAAGAGCCAGAACTGTAATCCCATATTCCCTTTGTGGAACATTTCCTTTGCATATTATAAAGTTTTCATGTGTGAAGATCATATTTTACCACCTAATTATTCATTCCAGATCATTTACTAACATCCAGTACTGAACACTAGCTCAATGCACCCAAAGTCAACAGCAAAAGATTATTACTATACATTTTTAAAAAATATTTACCATATAAAATCAAAAACGCATCTACAGTATATAAACAAGACATTTTTATAATTATTGTTTTTATTCTGTTTTCTGTCATTTCTTGACAGTTTTCAATTACTTATTATTATTATTATTATTATTATTAATAATTACAAATTATTATAATGATTTCTTTCGCCTTCCTCTGTTTTTAATAGAGATGGCACCGATCCGATGCCCAGTATCGGTATCGGGCTGATACCAGCAAAACATGGTGGATCGGATATCGGAAAAAACATATCGGATATCAGATCCTGTAACAAATGCTTTAGAATTTTGAAGTTTGAAATGGATTTAGAATTTTTTCTTTTGTTTTTCGAAATGGAAATGATCACATGAAGAGACGACCGTTATTTCTTTTGTTAGGAATGATATCGATACTTTATACTTAAATACTAAACTATAAGGAACTTTGTGTTTCTCCACTGCAGGAACTTTTTCCAGAAACTTTAGACGCATTTCCACTGCAGGAACTCTTTCAGGAAATTAGGTGTGTTTCCACTGCAGGAACCGTTTCAAGAACTTAGGAACTTTATGTGTGTTTCCACTGCAGAAACTTTTCAGGAACTTTAGGTGCGTTTCCACTGTAGAAACATTTTTAGGAACTCGGGAACTCTGCGTTACCAGTGCAGGAACTTTCTCCAGAAACTTTAGATGCATTTCCACTGCAGGAACTTTTTCAGGAACTTTAGGTGTGTTTCCACTTATCCTTGTTTTTCTTATGTTGCTTCTTAATGATTTATATTTTTATTATTATTTCTGCTCATATTATGTCCCTACTTGTTTCTTCTTCTTCTTTTCTTCTTCTTCTCATGTTCAGAAGTAAGTTTTGTTAGCTTTAGTGGTATAGCTCTCATGTAGAGCATTGGAAATACCAGTGACACAATTGTTTGTTTCTCAGCTACGATACTGATTTCCAAAAACATCTTAAAAACCACCTTCATGGTTCCCGGCTCTTTTAAAACACCGGGCCAGTAGAGAATTTGAGCTGGTTTGGTTGTTTTTGCCGGCCAAGGACTGTCCACTATCACTATGAACCGGATGCTGAGGAACACAGCTTCCTAACAGCAGTAAAGCTCCAAGGACCATGAGACACAGCCGCCGACATCCCTGTGAGATTCCTGCGGTCGATTGTGACCTTAAACAGCGAATTCCCAGTCAGGTTAATGTTGTGAGTCAAGGCTGCTCTCGGCTCTTTGCTAAGGTCCCTGAAGAGTGTTTGGTCTTTCTTTAACATGGTCTGCGAGAAGACGGATACTGGGGCTTCCTTAAACACTCAGCGCTAAGTGTTCTGCACACACGGATAACGCTACTCTCCTACAAATCGCACACGAGTACAACAATTTATGAAAAAGTTGACTGCAGCTGTAGTGGAGAGATTAAACTCCGTGTAGATCATCTACACATCTTCAGACTCGCACAGGTCTGTTGAGACTTAATACAAACATACTGTTTTAGAATCGTTTTTATAGTTAATGTTGTGGAGCTTCCACAAGACAAGTTAGTTCCTGTTCTCACTTACGTTATAGCAGCTATGAACAGTCGTTCCCTCGCCAGACTTTTCCCCACCACGCTTCTGAATTTAAGACAAACAGTGCAGCTTGTCTTGTTACAGAGAAACTGCAACTTTTTAAAGGAACTTTCATGTGCCTCTCCACACGGCAGGACCTTTTTCAGCAACTCAGGAACTTTTCCCAGGATCTTTAGATACATTTCCAATGCAGGAAGTTTAGGCTTGTTTCCGCTGTGGAACCTTTTCAGGAACTGTATGTGCATTTCCACCGCATGAACTTTTTAAGGAACTTTATGGCATGTTTCCACTTCTTAAACATTTTCAAGAAATCAGGAACTTTAGGTTTCCACTGCAGGAACCTTTATTCAGGAAATAAAGAACTTCAGATGCGTTTTCTCTGCGTGAACCTTTTCAGGAATTCAAAAACATCATGTGCATTTCCACTGCAGAAACTCTTTAAGGAACGTTAAGGCATGTTTCCACTTCATTGACTTTTTCAGGAAATCAGGAACTTTTCCAGGAACTCTTGAACCTTAAGTGTGTTTCCAATGAAGGAACTGTTTGAGGAACTTTCCACGTTTTCAGAAATTTCATGTGTATTTTCATTTTATGTGTGTTTCCATTGCAGGAACTTTAAATAAAATTTTTTTTTTAATGGAACTCAGGAACTTTAAGCAGGTTTCCATTGCAAGAACCTTTTCCCCCTAGATGTATTTCCAATTTAGGAACTTTCTAAGGAACTTAAAAAGTGTGTGTTTTCAATTTTGGGGGGCAGGTTCCACTGCAGGAACTGTTTCAGGAACAGTTTCAGGAGGAACATAGGAATTTTAGATATGCTTTCTCTGCACGAGCTTTTTCAGGAATTCAGAAACTTTCCATTGCAGAGACTTTTTCAGGAAATTTATATATGTTTCCAGTGCATGAACTTTTTAAGAAACTAAGGAACTTGGTTTCTTTTTCAGGAATTTTTCATGAATTTAGCTGCTTTTTCACTTCCCCCCCAGGAACTTAAGGCAAGTTTCCACTGCAGGAACTGTTTTGGGAACTTATAAAACATCAGATGTGTCTTCACTGCAGGAACTGATTTTTAGTTCTGGGTGCTAGTTCCAGGAACTATTTAAGTTTATTTCTGTGGACCAGGAACTAGAAGGGCTATAGCAGCTTGATGTAATAAACATCTCTGATTAGTGACGTTTACTGACGCTTCTTATACGGTATGTCAGAGGTGATACAGCAGGACGGTGAAAGCTGAATATTTCTACATTAGCTGTGTTTCATGGTGAATCAACAGTCCTGCTCTTCACCGACTCCACTTTGAGAACCGCTGGACTTTTCTTACTTCTTACGTAATAAGATCATGCCGGTCAGAAATGTTAGATCTTCAGCCGGCTCTGTTTCAGTCGGAGCGATATGAAAAAAAAAAAAAGAGGAAGTGTGGCTTCGCCGTGCTTTAATCGGACAGGAAACAAAAACGCCTGGAAGAATTTGATGAGCCAGTATCTGTTCTCTGTATTCCAATAGAGAGACAGATTCATTTCTAGGGTGTAAGAAGAGAGAAGGATGGGGAGAGAGAGAGAGGTGAAGGAGAGAGAATGAGAAAAGAGAGAGAGAGAGAGAGAGAGAAAGGTTTTCCCACACAGGGACTGCAACAGCGCTGCTCATTCCCATCCATCTCACTGTTTCACGGGCTGGAAATCCCCGCGCTGCACAAAGAGGCCAAATTTAATCCTGCACCTCTGCAGGCGCGGGAGGCTCCCCTGGCCAACATCCATACGAGAGGCACTTTTGTCTCGGAAGCCTTTAGGGAGCAAAGCAATTGTTGCGGTCACGCAGCCTTTTAAAAAAAAAAAAATTTAATATTTTTTTATAAAACCCAAGTCCAGTGTGTTACTTGTTGTCGATTAGGAGGAGACATAAACTCTCACTCGCTCTCAATTCCTTTTCTTTGTACACGTTTCCGGCGTGCACTCACTGGACCGAGGGCATCAGTCTTTGGGAACACAGAGCGCGTTGAGCAGATTTAGGAGACGCTGATAATCTTGTAACCTGAATAGCCATTTTCTTCTCAACCATTATTTGCATCAAATTCGCGCAGTCAAGCAGTCGCTGTCCCAGACGTACAGAACGAGATTCGACCGCCGTCGTGAAACATGACCAGTACTGTCTCGCTTCCTGCCATAAGAGTAACACTGATTCCATGTACTTGTTACGTATTGTCCGTCTCGACTCTTCCTTTTGACCATTTTGAGCTTTTGTTTTTGTTTGGTAACAGTCTCATCGATTGAATGTCGTTATCTTTCCTGCACATTTCAGCCGAGACAACTTCCGCAAAGTTAGTTCATACAATGTTTCCTCTTACCCCAAAACATCTTCCGCGTCTAAACTTCTTTAAACGTCTTTAGTTTTCCACAGGAGCTACAAAGCTAAAGTAGCTAACGCGTAATGAAATTATTTCTCACCCCAAATCCACTCTCAGGTCTTGCTGATGCGGTTTAGGGTGCTGTGACGTATCTTTTCACGCTGTAATGTTACACGGGTGGCCATCTTAGAAACTGTTTTCTTACTACAGTTGATCATCATTCCGCCCCCTAGGCCACGCCTCCCAACGTTTTTTTTTTTTTTTTTTTTTTTTGGTCAATACTGATTTGCTAACTATGGAAGGCCACGGAGAATTTATTTATTTTTTTTTTAAAGGTTAAAATTGCAACTTTATTTCTCACAATTGCGACTTTATATCTCGCAATTCTGACTTTATTTCTCACAATTTTTAGTTAACATCTAACAATTCTGTTAGATTTAGACATCCACTTGACATTTAGTGAGAAATAACGTCAAAAGCGTGCGATACGAACTCGCAATTGAGGGAAATAAAGTCAGAATTGTGAGATTTAAACTCGCAATTATCGTCTTTATTATTTTTTCTCCCTCCGTGGGACGGGTTCCCGTAGCTAACAGACCTAAATAGCAATATTCCGAAAATGTCTTAATAAAAAGTACAAGATATAATGCTCAATTCAGATTGGTCCGAAAGAGTTGATTAATTTTCTATAACAGCAGCATTGACAGTGGTGCCATCCATAAGGCAAGTCACAGGTTCGTATTAATGCGCTCGCTCTAATATTGTTTATCTAATATCGTTATCGTTTCCATGGTTACAGCTTACACATGAATGGATTTAAAAGCATTTTTAACAAAGAATAAAGTATACTTACTACTACTACTACTACTACTACTACTACTAATAATAATAATAATAATACAGTAAAGTTTTCTGTCAGGAGATTATTTATTTAACATTTATGGAAGGAGTCTCCAGTGCAAGTGCTTTGTAGCAGTCGCCTTTCTGAAATTTATGCTTTACGGTTTCTCCGTGACATGACAAGCCGTGTTTTTAAAATCTTATCAACTTCAAGAGAGTGAAACACGACAGGCTGGTGAGGGAACGACTGTTTATAATGTCTGTAACGTAAGTTAGAAGAGGAACGAACTTGTTTCGCAGACGTTCCATGACAGGGAATGCGACTATACGCGAATGGAGTAAAGTACAATATGACGTGTCGTCCTTTAATAAATAAAATGTTGACCAATTGCTGTGGTATAAGAGGAATAAAGGAAGTCAGGAAGTGTTAAAATGGTGCTAAAATGCGTCGCACCATTATTGTTTATCTTCCTGTCACAACTTGTCGTGTTTTATTCCTTATATACTGTATCATGTACTTCTTTTTCTCTCCTTCCACGTGCACCATCATCCTCTCCAGAGAGATATGCAGTAATATATGCTATAAACATTGAAACCTCTGGGCTTTATTGCTAATGGTCCTGAACTAAGCTTATTTATCTAGTTTTATTATGTTTTTTATATTATTATTATTATTATTATTATTATTATTATTATGAGACCCAAAATTTCTAAACGCTACTCCTCCTAGAGCTTTCACGCTACATCCACCAAACTCACCACAGACCTTCAGCCTGTTCTGACATAGCGTGTTCTGACTTTTCTAACTGATCAGAATTATGGTTTTCCCATTCCGGAGGCTCAAATTAGCCAAAATTCCCATTGACTTCCATTGAAAAGTTTGGACTATTATAACTCCATAACCTTTCATGCTACTTCCACCAAACTCCCCACAGACCTTCAGTGTCGTCTGACTCAGCAAACCCAGCACAGTCCTTCAGGCTGTTCTCTCTTCTCAAGCTGTGTGGTTGTATGGCTGTACGGTTTCCCTGTATTGGATGATCAAAAATCCCCCAAAACTCCCATAGACTTACATTGACAATGTTTCACCGTATCACTCTCTCACTCCTTCTGACTTTCTACTAATAACACTCTATTTGTCATCTGTGTATGTTTCTACCCGTAACTGTCTGTCTTTCTGTCTGTCTGTCACCCTTTCTTTCTTTCTGCCTTTCAACTTCAAGCTATCTTCAAGGTTATGAACCAGTTCCAAACTTTCAGACTTGGCTTTGTCGTGATGAACTTTACCTATCCGGTTATTATAAGTTAGTACAAGTCATTCTTGGAAGTATCAAGCGTGTTAGTGGTAACTTTTGACGAATCGTGTCGTTCCTGGGTTCTCCATCAGCGGAGTGTTTGCTGTAGGCCCGTCTGAAACAGCCCGCCTCAGTCGCTGTGTGTTCCCTCCCATCCCTCTCGGGGCCCATGCATAATGAAGCTCTGTGTAGTGCTGTGGTTTTGAATGCACATCAGACAGCATCTCTACGTACAGCTCCATATGCCCGGGGACGCCGTGCTCACCACATCATATTTCCAGCCCTGATGAGACGGGCTCCAGCCAAACGCGTACACAAACAAGCACTTCGAAACAACAATTTAAAAAGTGGGATCGTTGCCACGGTGCAGGCTGTTTGATTACGGAGGGGAAGTGAGCGTTTTTCTCAGAATCGCTTATGCCAGGCACCTCTTCATGTGGTTTAGAGGGTTTTTTAAAATGTTTTTTTTTTTTTTTAACATTTTTAAAGATTTTTGATGCCTGACTGTTGAGATGTTTTTCGATGCCTGGATTACGGTTCCGTTTACTGTCAAGTGTTTTTCAGTGATAGAGGATACTGTCATATGTTCAGTCTTGTTTAATGGTCATTACTTATCATTAACCACCACGTGGTCTGAACGGAGTGTTTAGTGCTCAGGTTGCGGTCCATTACGGATTAATGAGTTAAACGGTGCATTGTTGAATTTGGCGCAAAAACCCCCAAAAAACAAAACAAAATAAATAAATAAATAAAAATGCACAGATAATTCAGGGCCACTGGGTAGCCCACAAAAAAAACTCCTGTTTCTTTAACGATAGCGTTTCCAGACATTCCCGCAATTATCAAAAGGCCGAACAAAGAAATATCGCAAGAAAGATTATCCAGTTTGATAATTTTTTTTTTGTTTTGTTTGTTTGTTTCTTAACAGTTCGGACACATCTTGAATCCATTTCAATTCCTAATGAATTCAAGCATGGATAGATTTTTATGCGGTGCACGTCGTGTTTGTTCTGTTTCTGAAACAACAATTATTTTAAAGCATCCATAATGTTTATGATACAATTCTGGTGCAGCATATGGGCTGAAAAGATAATTTTTATTGTAATAATCTTTCAGGCCTTGACAACAGGTTGTTGTATGATTCATCGGTTAAATTAATTCCAGAATATATTTGTCACAAGTTAAACTTGGTAAGACCAGCGCAGCGCTTGTTTTTCACTAAGTACTGTATTATCTTACTTTTAACAGCCGTGCAGGCCATTATGCAAATGATTATTTTTGTGTGCATTTGAGTATGGTTTTTACTTCCTTTTCTGTGTTTATTCGCCCGGGGCTTGAAATTTTAGGGGAATTCTGACTAGCTGGGTTTATTTAAAGCGCGCCTGTCAGCTCGTGCATGGCTTTGTATGGCTGTTTACTACTCATGTGTGTCTCTGCAGTTGTTCTGTTGCCACATCACCTGCTTGTGATCAACCGTGTTTCAAACGGGCCACCAGCAGCTGTGTGTCTGGCACCGACTGAACGCCAGTCCGTTCCTCCATCTGGTGTGTTGGTCTGCGGATGGAGCCTTCACCTGCAGATCGGGTGAACGAACAAAAAAACAACAGTACTACACTGTACTGTACTGTACTGTACATTATCACTTAGGTGCTACCTTTTTGTTTTCCACCTTTAATTCAACTGGAAGTGTGGATATACTGTAGTGTAGCTTTAAAAATGATATAAGGTACATAAATGGACCGTCATTTAGGGCCGAGCGATATGACTGTATAACACTGATATCGTGATAAATTACGTCGCAGTACACTTTTCTGAGATATCATGGGTATTGTAATATCTTCAAACAACAATTACAAACTCCGGAAGCAGATTGGATCAAGTTTTCAGTGAGTTTTAAAATTGTAACGTCATTTATTTTTGTTAAATGAAACGATCATGGAACTATTTTTCAAAGGTTTATTTTTAAACGCAACTCTACAGTATTGCTGGCAGTTTGCAGCGTATATATCATGCATAGGCACAATACTAATAATGCGTCGTAGAAATGTCGCAACACGATATTTCTTTTTCAAAGGTGTACCACATGCACCTTTCTAGGTTAGGGATACATAGTAATGGTACTAAAGGTACCCCTTTTGGTTCCCTTTTTCTCTGAGGGTGCACTGAGCCGTTATAAAGTTGATCCTAAACCACACATTGAGAGGACGCGCCATGGACACTTGCTGCGTCGTGAATAGTCCTGCGATGTGTTGCACGATCACCGGCCAATCAGAAACACGATCCGACGTAAACAGGAAGTGCTACGTCCGTGATGGAGACGCAGGGAGGCGGTTAGCGTGTGCAAACTTAATCTGTTTTATGCCATTTTGCAGTGCTAGCCGAGTGATTTGCTCGTTAGCGTATTTGTAGTTCATCCTGTAATCCCTTATGTCTATACAGTACGCGGCAGCACAAACAGTGTATTTCAGCGACGTGACCATGTCTCGTGTCTCGTGGACTCATTATACGACTCCTAAAATAAAAATTTTTTTTTAAAAAAACAGTTGAGGCGTAGAATAGTCTTGTTTATGGTGGATGTTGCACCTGCTATGGGGGAGGTGTAAGTTTTAAGGTTTAACTTCAAATAGGACGTTAAAACTGTGCTGCTTGGTGCAGGCGTTTATTTTTAATAGTCCGTAAACATGAACATGGTGACCGAAGTAGCTTACGTTAGAGTTGGACTACGTTACAGACATGGACTCGGCTTTCCCTTCTCAGATGCAGCTGATCACATGATGTGGCAATAATTTACTGCTGTCTTCATTGTTCTGTTGTGAGTTTCCACCAGAATTCATGGCTGCCGCTCTGAGCGCTCTTCTGTGGTCGAGGCCGTCCAGAGTCAGGTGGCTTTTCTGAATGCCCACACGCGTCAGTTTGAATGAAGCAGGACTAAGCCAGGCCTTGTGCACCATACCCCCACATCCCGCTGTACCCCCCGTCGGCCAGATGCACGGCCGCCTCATGCATTTGGTACAAAACCCACTGGAATCTTCTTTGATAGCCGGCAAGAAATATCGCAAGCCCGGGACATGGGGCAGGAAGCCTGGGTGAAAGGCAGGCCCTATTTTGACTGAAGAGTCCCATTGTGCGGAGAAAGGGAATAGAGGGAGGACGCAGGGAGGAGAGATTGGATAGATCTGAGGGTCCCTCTGTCCCTTTCCCTGGACGAGGCACAACGCAGCCACAGTGGACAATATGGCCTCCTGAGGGACTGCCGTTATGTAAGCAGCTGCCTTGGCTTGCTGATGCACTCTATAGTAGGTCAGTGTGGCTTAAATACCAAAGGGTCAGTAGAGAGCATGCTGTATGGCCCATTACACGAGATTTATGGAACCAGTGTAGCTACTGGTATCATTATCTAAAAGTTGTCTTATTACGGTATGATAATTGTGTGTGTGTGTGTGTGTGTGTGTGTGTGTGTTGTTTCCTCTTTCACTTTCGAGACTTAGCTTTACAGTAATTTTCAGCCACAGTTGCACGTAACCCTTTCCCTCCGTCGTCTCAGGGGAATTCATCATTCAGGGGAAACTGCTAACCTGCATTCATTTCGCTCTCGTTCTCTCTTCTCATAATCTGAGACCATTTTTACAAAAGGGATTTGGTTCTACAGAGTGATAGACAGTGTCAGAAATAGTTTAATAAGTTAAATTAGTTTAAAAAGTAGACATGAACTCAAGGATTGACACTCTTGTGCTCCCACATACTGAATACACTTCATCGGGGAAGCTTCCTCAGTCAAGCAACTTGTGTATGAGCTCTCGCACCTTAAGCCAGTCGAGTTGAGGCAGTGGATCAGGAACTTTAAGGTTATCCCTCACCTGGAGGTATAGAGGTATAAATATATACCACCGGGGCGGCACAGCGGATTACATTGTCACCTCACAGCTCCAGTGTCTCCGGTTCCAGCCTGAGCTCAGGTTACCGTCTACACAGAGTTTCGTGTTTCATGTTCTCCCAGTGTTCACGTGGGTTTCTTCCGGGTTCTCCGGTTTCCTCCCACCTCCAAAAAATGCTGGTTTGTGGATTAGCGTTTCTAAATGACTCCTCAGTGTGAATGAGTGTGTGAATGTGTGTTTGTGTGTGTGTGTGTGAGACGCCCTGCGATGGACCGTTGTCCCATTCAGGGTGTGTCCCCGCCCCATGCCCAGTGTTCCCAAGACGACTCTGACAAGGACAAAGCGTTCACTGAAGCTGAATGAATATACGCATATAAAACAAAAGTAAGAATTTTTCCTTTTAAGGACTGTGAAATCATTTTTTGGATTGTCATTGGACCATTTATATGGCATATCACCTTATAAAAATTTTTTTCGCCCTCTAGTGGTCGGAGGACTCATTTTGCTCATTATAAAGGAGACACTTTGACACTTTATGTACAGACTTTTAAGAAGGAGGGCTTGTTGTATGAGGGATTCAATGGGATACTGTGAATAAAAAACTGACAAATCACAATCCTTCTAATCCAGAGCCCATGTTTTTCATTAAAACTTTACACTGATAATCACAATCAACATTTTAATTCCATGCATAACTCATGGTTGCTAGATTGGACTAACACGCTCATTTGACTACAAACCTTGGCAGATTCATCATCATCATCATCATCATCATTTCCCCTATACTTTTCATGATGGGGGTCGCTGTGGTATACAAATAATACTTGAACTAAATTATAATCTGTTGGCAGACAGCCACTTTCATCCCAGAACAATAGGATTACAGATTTTCCAACATTTTTTATTGCTATAGAGTTTTACTTTGGTTTTCCCTGACATGACCCAAGCTCCAGATTTCATAACAGAAATTCTATCTCTGTTGTATGCTTTGTTGGATTTTCACCCCCTAGTGGTGGGAGGACTGATTATGTTCATCATGAACACGTTTTTAGAGTTGGGCTTAATTTGGGGGATACCTCTAAGTAAAACGAAAAAAGGACAAATCCCCTTCCCTTCTAAAACTAACCACCCCCCACCCCCCCGCATCCCCTTTATATCAGTAATCGTTCTTGATATTTTTAATTTCATGCATAAATCAGGTTTGCCAGGTTGGATTAACTTTTTTTCATTCCAGTCACAGTTTAAAAAGATCCCACTGCAAACTGAGGCCAGATACCAGGTTTCCTTCCAGAACAATCAGATCCAATTTTTTTATTGAGTGTTTTGCTTGGTTTTTCCCAACATCCCCCAAGCTCCAGACACTAAGGGTATTTTCCGTTTTGAAAACTCCCAGGGCTGATTCTAGGCTTGTTTGGGGGTGGGGCTCATAATCATAGGTTTGCTTTCACATTTCCTTCCGAATCGTGGATTTATTGCGCAATTCCATACGTCACTTTTGTGCATGTAGGTTTGTAAAATGGTAGGCACTAGGTTCGTTAGTTTGCTGTTTAAAAAAAAAAAAATTGTTTTCCTTTGGTGTCAACACTCAAGTGGCGAAGATCAGCGATCTTTGGATGTACGGCATGTTATTGTGACAAACGAGGAGAAGATTTTGAACCATGCAGGCATTTTTGTCTCTTCCGCTGACCGTAACAACCCTTTCCACACCATCACCAAACTTGAAACAGGAAGTAGCCGAAGCTGTTGAAGTTGAACCAATCATGTTGTTCAGCATGCAGCACCGGAAGCGAGCCCCAGACCACCATTTTGAATAGGACCAGTGATCGATACTTTGGACTGCTAACAGCCTTGAAAAAGGCATTTACGCGAGACCAAATGTACCGAACTCAAGCGGCCCTGTGTCAATCCAGCAAGTTGGATTGTCACCCCCTAGTGGTGGGAGGACTCATTATGCTCATTATGTTATACAATCCTCTTTTACTTTAAAACTTTTGGTACAAATCTAATGGATTGAAATGAAATTTCTGTGCCGTAAAACATATATACAATGAAAAAGCATAGCACTTGCTGTCATGGAGACAATCAGAACAGCTTGCGTTTTCACGTTTGGACAAGCAAGAAGAGCAAAAATTGCACCTGGGTCGACGGAGAGGGGAAACGCAAACAGCTGTGCAAAACAAAGGCAAAGTGTTAGTGCAGAGGGAGCGTTAAATGACAGGGCTTTCAGCGAGGGAGTGAGAGAGATGGAGGGATGGGATGAAGAGAGAAGGAGTGGTATGCGGTTGGAAGATATCCTTGGGAAAGTTTGCATCTCTCTTACACTATCTGGAGCTCAGCTGGGGACAAATACCACACAGCGTCGAGAGGAAGGCCGCTCTCGCACCAGAACCCTCACGCAGGAATGTTTCACTCCAAATAGTAACTGCTCGTCGCTGTTATCTGTTTCTTCCTCTCCTCCTCGTGTTCTCCCTTCGGCCCTGGTGCAGCTTGTAACAGTTGGAATGAGAAGAACAACCGATTCTGCGTGAATGCTCAGAATCAATTTCAGAAATAGCCATGATATTGATCATCATTTATGACAGTGGATACGGACAAATTTAAATTGTTCACAGGAGCATTTATACAAGAAGTGTGGAGTTACTGCATATATATATATATATATATATATATATATATATATATATATATATATATATATATATATATATATATATATATATATATATATATATATATATGTGTGTGTGTGTGTGTATATATCTTCTTCTTTTCCTTTCGGCTGTTCCCTTCAGGGGTCGCCACAGCGAATCATCTGCCTCCATCTAGCCCTATCCCCTGCATCCTCTTCTCTCAGACCGACTACCTTCATGTCCTCCTTCACTACATCCATAAACCTCCTCTTTGGTCTTCCTCTCGGCCTCCTGCCTGGCAGCTCTAACCTCAGCATCCTTTTACCGATATATTCACTCTCCCTCCTCTGAACATGTCCAAACCATCTCAACCTGGCCTCTCTAACTTTGTCTCCAAAACATCTCACATGTGCTGTCCCCCTGATGTACTCATTCCTGATCCTATCCATCCTCGTCACTCCCAAAGAGAACCTCAACATCTTCAGCTCTGCTACCTCTAACTCTTCCTCTTGTCTTTTCCTCAGTGCAACTGTCTCCAAACCATACAACATTGCTGGTCTCACTACTGTCCTGTACACCTTTCCTTTCATATATATATATATATATATATATATATATATATATATATATATATATATATATATATATATATATATATATAATATGCTGTATAGTTTAAATCACTTATTTATATCAATTACACACCAATTTAATAAACATTTTGTGAAACTTCTTTTCATGAACTAGTTTCATATTAATGACATGGGGGGAAAAAAGGAATTCAAACAAATCCATAAATTAAGATAAATCCATTTATTTAGGACACAAGTAATGGTGCCCTATACAAGCAGGAAGACTTGGTGTGTGTGTGGTAGCTGCAGTGGCTGAGCTGCATTACTGGAAGGTTGAACGCATGCTGTGTTTATGAGGTTCTCTTTCTCCATTCAGTTGTCAGTTTGTCATTTTCAGCTAACTTTGCCTCTTAATGGAGTTTTGTGTGTGTATAAATCACTAAATGTAAATGAGCTGTGCCATAAATGTGAGTGCAAAGAACATCAGTGTTACTGAAACGTTTGAAAGTCAGGCAGGAACTTTCCATCTTATATCACAATATTTAGTTTTTATGACAAAAAGTAGTGCAACATTTAGATCATATTAGAATTTTAAAGCAATTGGTTAAATAAAAAAAAAAAAAAAAAATATATATATATATATATATATATATATATATATATATATTTGAATGCCCACTTTGTGACTTTTTAGTTTGAGTAATAATGAAGTGGGAAACTCATAATACACTCCACACTGCCTAAGTCTTTCTACATAACAAGACTTACAGTCCTGTGCAAAAGTTTTAGGCACATGCAAAGAAATGCTGTAGAGCGAAGATGCCTTCAAAATAATGTAAGTGAACGTGTCTACATTTTGAAAAAATACCGTAAAGAGCAGAAAACAGTAGTAAATTAAACAAAGTCAATATTTGGTGTGACAAAAAAATAAAAATAAAAACAAAAACAGTAGTCTCTGGTACAATGTGTGCAGTTTTATAAGGAAATGAGCTGGTAAGTTTTATTGAGCATCTTGCAGATCCAGACACAGTTCTTCTGGACACTTTGACTTTCGCACTCGCTTCTTATTTTCGCAGCGAAACCCAGCAGCCTTCATTGTGTTTACTGTCTGAAAAGTGTCTCTTACATATTATGCTGCTTTCTTTAATGACATACAAACATTTTTTCTGTAACATTTCATTTTGTGCTAGAAAACTAATGTTTGGGAATCTAAAATGTTTTTTGTACTGACTTGATCATGTAGACGTCATCAAATAAAAAAAAAACTATAACAAAGTTTGTACTAAAAGAAACAGGGTGCCTAAAACCTTTGCACAGTACCGTATATAGAACAAGAAAAAAAATGTCAAATTTCATCATCACAGCCCTAAAGAAAGTTTTGAATATTTAAAGGTTCTTAGCTTACTAAAAGTAAGTTCTACTGTACATAGAACCGTTAAGCGTTCCCCCATAACTACAAACCAAAGATGATTAGACTTTTTTTTTTCTAAGACTGTAATGTTTTTCATTATGGGTAAAAATTATTTTATGTTTCAAAAGCAGAAACTGATATTACGGGGGGGGGGGGGGGATCATAATATAAATTGTAGAAGTAAAAAATAGTCAATTTATAATTTCATCGTGGTACTGCGAATTAAAACAAAAATCGGAATCAAATCAGGTTGTGAGAATGTTATACTGTCACTAAAGGAAGAAAATGAAAAGTATTTGAGAAAAATCCTTGGCATTTTGTCTTCTTTTAATTTTTTAAAAAACCCATTAGGCCTATTTATTTTTAGGATATTTGAAAAAAGTCATTTGCCCTCGTCCTGAGACAACGGACGGTGTTAACATGAGAAGCAGGGGTTAGTTAATGATTACTGCGCTTTCTTTCTTTGCTTTTTTTTAAATGAATTTCTTCGTGCTTTAGCTGAGTGCCTTGATCGGGGTCAGAGAAATCCTTGACCGCTGCTTCCCGACCAGCGAGTGACCCCTGGCCGGGCTTCTGGAGAGGATTCCTTATGAGGACTCCAAGCACTATCACACACATGCCAGCCTGCAAACTCGTCCCAAACACACCTCTTAATATCACTGTACTCGCGCCACTTTCTGCGGAGGAAAAAGTTCACCTTGAGACCGTCTATTTTTATCTTTCAAAGGCCTCCTCTGTTCTCTGTGGTCTGTAATACCCGAGCTGTGGGAACAGCCACTGGAAAGTCTTGTTCGTCACGCCGGGTCTGGGTCTGCGCCGATGGGGTCCTGGAACGATGTGCTGAATTGTGTTTGCCTCTGGATTTGTTTGTGTTGTGTATTCTTGTTGATTAGGGTCATGTTGGGCATTTTTTTTTTCTTTTTCTTTGAAAAGAAAACCACGTTTTTGCCTGGTTTGAGGTCTTGTCGAAACAGAGTGACGAGAGCGGGCCCGGAAGCTCCGCCATCAGCAGTAGCGATGAAAACCACCTCACCGGCCAAATTTGCGCATGTGAACAAGTGCACGTGTGTGTCGGAGCATGCATGAGGCGTTTGTGGTGTGTGTCTATCGCTTGCGAGAACGTTGAAGACTCGTTGCTGCACCGTTTCTCTGTCTTCACCTCCTGATGACGACACTCTGTTGGAATTCGCCTGCTTGTACTGGTGTGTGTGTGTGTGTGTGTGTGTGTGTGGGAAGACACACACACACACACACACACACACACACACACACACAAAGAGTGAGAGTCCCCCCCCACAGCCGAGGGACTCTGAGGATCTCTCTGTTCTGCTGCCGCTAACCAGGACCATTTGGTGCCTTGTTTTCACTTGCCCTCTATCTCTCCCTCTCTCTTTTCTTTCCCCACTCCCCTTCCTGTCTGAGTTATGGCAATTGGACGTAATTTTGTTTTAGATGGGCTTTTCGAGGGGATTTGAAAAGGGGAGGGGGGAAGTTTTTCTTTTCCAAACCTGTCTGGAGGTAGTTGTGTGTGTGCATGTATGTCCATATGTGTGTGTGTGTGGATATATCAAGGGCTAATAGTGAGCTGTATGAATGCACGTGTGTATATCTCTGTGTATGCCAGATAATCATGGATGATTTCAATCATGGCCATGTGAATGATATATGATGTGGTGTGTGTGTGTGTGTGAGAGGTGGACAAGTTCTGCAGAGGCCATTGTGGGGGTCCGCTCTCGTTCCACACAAACCCCAGCTCCGTCTGATTGATCGGGGGAGGTGTTGCTGCCGCTCGCTCATCCATCACGTGTGTTATTTGGGTTTTAAAGTCGAGCGAAAAGGAAAAAGAAGAAAAGCAGCAAGGGGGGTCCTTCATTTGTCCAAAAATATCAAACCGGGTGGTGGATTCACTTCGCTCAGTCTTCACTCGCTGGCTGCCTCAGATCTGTTCAGCAGATAAATGGAAGCAGATTTGAAGTGAAAAATCAAATGTACGCAACGTGCTATTTATGTAATAAGTAAGGAATAAAACACTGCGCGGTTATAGGAAAATAATCAGCGATCAGTCTGGGGTGATGCGGTTACTGTTACCACCAAGAAGTTGACCATTTTACAATAACAGCACGACGTGATTCATTCCTCAGCACAGCAACTTGCGAACAATCGAACATATTAAAGAAAACATCGTACGGTGTGTGTTTTATCTGTTTATAGTTGCATTCAATGTTGTGGCGCGTCTGCGAAACAAGTTATCACCTACGTTTACTCTCTCAAAGTTAATACGACAAAAAAAAAACAACAACAACAACAACAACAAAAAAACGCAGCTCGCCATGTCACCCGAGAAAACCACAAAACTTGACGTTTACGAATCGCTGACACCGGAGACTCCTTCTAAAAATACAAAATAAACATCTCCAAACAGAAAACTTCGCCATATTGAAAATTGCATGCGCTTTTTTTTTATGAACCTGTTCGTGTGGCACGTCCAGCAAAGAAGTCCCTGTGTAAGTTGTTACTATAGAAACAATAACGTATTAGAACAGATGCATTGACATAAACCTGTATCTTGCACTCGGACTATTATTGTTATGATAATTAATCGGCTCCTGACCAAGAATCGAGGGGAAAATGTTTCACATGGAGGCATGAGGTGCTCGTACACATGCAATGGGTTTTTTTTTTTTTTTTTTTTTTTTCAATCTCCAATTTAGGAACAAAAGTCACTTTCATATTTAAGTCTCGTTAAAGGGCAGGTCAGATACTGTGTGGATTGATACCAAGATACCGGCGTGCGAAGAAAGGAGCCTGTGTTGTCTGTTATCTCCTGTACAGTCTCATATGGCTGACAGTGACGCTGGATCTCCTCAGCTCTAGCTACACAATGCAAAGACAAATAATTAAATAATTACATGACACGAAAGTCACTCGAACCCTGAACTCGATCCCGGAATCCACGGGTGATGGCTGGAGCGAACTCGCTGACAGTGTCCGGAGCTGGCCTTCTTGCATCGTGCGCAGTATTTTATAAAAGAATCTGTGGCAGCGAGACAGACACTAAACTCACTGTAATAAAATTCAATCTCCACCTATCTGTCTGAGGACTGGTGCAGTAACTCAATAACAACTGCTCGTACACTGAAAGCTCATTGAGTGCTCGTCGCACTGCCGCATGACAATGCAAGCTTTACTAGATTAGATTTTTATTGAAAAAAAAAAAAAATGGTGGTAAATGGTTTTATTTATAAGTAATAATACCTAAACTGAAGTACGTATTGGGGTTTTGTGAATATGTTGCAGGTCGTAGCTAGAATCACAACGAACCATGATATTTTGTAACTGTAATAAGTTCAAAACACATAAACGTCTTGGTCAGTATGTGTTGTTTAACGCCTCACTTCCACCCATCCGTCTTCTGTACCGCTTATCCTACACAGGGTCGCAGGGAGGGGAGCCCGGAGCCTATCCCAGGGGACTCGGGGAACGAGGCGGGGGACACCCCTGCGCAATCGCACAATCGCACACACATTCACACACTATGGACAATTCGGAAATGCCAATCAGCCTACAGCGCATGTCTTTGGACTGGGGGAGGAAACCGGAGTACATGAAGGAAACCCCTGAAGCAAACTCCGCGCACACAGGGTGGCGGTGGGATTGAAACCGTCAACCCCAGAGGTGCGAGGCCCAAGTGCTAATCACTAAGCCACCAAAAAAACCCCAAAAAAATCCTCATGGACCAAGATATTTAAATCAAGGGCAGAATTTCCACTTCAGTAACATATGTAAGTGCAACAAAAAGTAAATAGGTTTAAATAATGGCTTTAAGGTTTATGCTAAACTAATTCTTTTAAAAACTGTAATAAAACATAAGAAACACCAGGGAATGGCAGTGTACGTTTTTTCATTTGCTGTATTGTTTCGATGCGTTTGGTGTTTTGTATTATGCATTGAAGTCCATTTTAATGTATTTATGGAAATTTATGGTATTTTGTGGGGGAAAAAAGATACTACTTTGTACTACTTCAGTTCAACCTTCGAATAATTCCCACCCATGTTCACCAAGCTCCGCCCCCAGGATCTACAGTGGCCCGTAGAGTGTCTATAAAATGCCCGGAAGTCCGTTTTCCAAAACGGTTTTCTCGGCAACAATACATTTTTGCTAAGGCTACAGCTTAATGCATTGTTTGTTTTTAAAAAAAATCATGTTTTACATACCGTCCTGGTTATTTGTACAAGTAAGAAATAATAAAAAAAAAGGACTTTTGCACCATTAAGTAGAAATCTGTACATCTACTAACTTCTCATTAAGGCCATAATCACTTTTAGATTGTTGCAGATGCCCCACATAAACAGATTTAATGCAAGTGTGTAATTTTTTACTTGGTGCAGCTTTCTATAAGGAGACTTCTAAAAAAATTTTTGGAAGGAGTCTCCAGTGTCAGAGTATAATATGTATGTTTTCCTATAAGAGAAAGTCTTCAGGACAGAGGATTTTACGTTTTACGGTTTCATGGTTACATGACAAGCAGCGTTTTCTTGTCTTATTACCTTCGAGAGAGAGAGAGAGAGAGAGAGAGAGAGAGAGAGAGAGAGAGAGAGAGAGAGAGAGATAAAGGCAACTGTAAATGTATAAAAAGTGTTACGTGTCGTTCTTTAATAAATAGAAAAACTTGTAATGGTTGGCAAATTGCTGTTGTATGAGAGGAATAAAACACTTTAGGACGTGCTGTTGTCGGAAAATAATTAACTTCAGACTTCAGTCCTCTCCATGGGCGAAGACGTGGTATGTAGTTTTGCTCATCTTCATTAGAAATGCTGTTTGAAAATCTTTAGCAGTTTAGCAGAAATTTCTAATTCCTACATTTACAGTATCTCACAAAAGTGAGTACACCCCTCACATTTTGTAAATATTTTATTATATCTTTTCATGGGACAACACTGACGAAATGACACTTTGCTACAGTGTAAAGTAGTGAGTGTACAGCTTGTATAACAGTGTAAATTTGCTGTCCCCTCAAAATAACTCAACACACAGCCATTAATGTCTAAACCGCTGGCAACAAAAGTGAGTACACCCCTAAGTGAAAATGTCCAAATTGGGCCCAAAGTGTCAATATTTTGTGTGGCCAGCATTATTTTCCAGCACTGCCTTAACCCTGTTGGGCATGGAGTTCACCAGAGCTTCACAGGTTGCCACTGGAGTCCTCTTCCACTCCTCCATAATGACATCACAGATCTGGTGGATTCATTCCGAAAGGATTATTGAACATTAGCTAAGCGACACGCCGAACTCTAGATTTGTCTGTTAGCAAAATATTTTCCTTACTTGGCGAACTAGCTAGTCATGCAGGGTCTGGCGTGATGAACTTGTGTCCAGGTCCTTTCATCAGTTTAAAAGATTTATTCTTTTTTACTCTTGAATACTTGCGTATGTTTACATGTAGATATGTTTTGACTTTTGCTGAAGTAGATTTTTGCCTCCACTACTTTTACTTGAGGAAGATTTTGACACAGTACCTGTACTTTTACTTGATTACAGTTTCTCCATCCCTGATGGTTCTCAAGATTGTCTGATTTCTCACCACTCCTTTACTGTCCTTCTCGGGGTTTGATTTTTTCCCCCTCATCGTCGAACACAGGCTGATGTTGTCATTTTGCCAAGTCATCCTGACATCCATTTTGCATGTTTCTCAGACAGGAGATATGAATATTCACGATGATGCACAAGGCCAGGGATGGATGAGGCAGAGGTGGTGACAGAGACAGAGACAGAGAGAGAGAGAGAGAGAGAGGATTAGCTTTGTTTATGGTAAGCAGAACCATGGAGATCGATGGAGCGGCAGCAGAAGGAAAGCGAATGACTGTAAAATAGTTCGTGAGCAGAAGGAGGGCGTCTCTTCTCCCCCGTGTTTTCAGGCTCGGATTAGGCACGGTATCGGGCGACTGAGAGAACCCACACTGGTCCGACCGAGACTGGTGCCACTGAACCCCAGGCTTGCCGAGGGGAACGTCTCCGGGCACAGATGAGGGTCGTGGGGAGCCCAAACCGCATGCCAACTTTTCATTCTCCTCTTTTCAGCTTCAGAACAGCAAATATTCAAATGCTGTTCTCAACAGTTTCAGATTGTGGCTCGGAGACTGAAAGACAAACGGTTGTGCTTATTAATTTAAAAAAAAAAAATCGGACATTACCGCTAAGA
>CM042561.1:3424641-3727141 GCA_023630585.1 Cranoglanis bouderius
TCCTCGTTTCGGTCGTTGGTCCGATCTCCAGAGCGTTCATTTGAGTGAACAAACACCATCCCAAGCATTTAAACAACTAATACCACAGCAATTCTCAACTCTGATTGGTCAGAAGGTGTGCCTTATGTTTGTTGTGATTGCGTACAGTATATAGTAACAGCTCACACACGGGGATGTATGTGGAGCTAATAATAAGACTAATAAGACTAATAATAAATGGATTTTTAAAATAAGTGATTGTTTATTAAAGAAAAATAACCTATAATCATTCATGTGGTGATCTTGTTTTTGTTTTTAGGTGACATTTATTTAGACACTTCGGTAAAATAAATGATAAGCTGCGTTTTTTTGATCGCAAGAGTGAAAAAGGCGATGCTGGTGAGAGAATGTGCTTAATCCTGGTGTGGATTATTTTCATTTATTTTCATCAATTTAATTTTTATCAGGGGAAGTGTTTTTATTTTTTTTAAAAACCATTTTTGCTTTTGCTTTGGTACAACATCCATGATGAGATAGCATCATCATGACGAGGGATTAGGATTATCGGGATTACATACAGTACTATGCAAAAGTTAGGCACCCTTACGTAAGAGACACTTTTCAGACAAAAAAACACAATGAAGGCTGCTGGGTTTCGCTGCAAAAATAAGAAGCGAGTGCGAAAGTCAAAGTGTCCAGAAGAACTGTGTCTGGTTCTGCAAGATGCTCAATAAAACTTACCAGCTCATTTCCTTATAAAACTGCACACATTGTACCGGAGTCTACTATTTTAATTTAAATTTTTTATTTTTTTGTCACACCAAATATTGACTTTGTTTCATTTACTACTGTTTACTGCTCTTTACCGTATTTTGTTTTAAATGTAGAAACGTTTAATTTCATTATTCTGAAGGCATCTTTGCTCTACAGCATTTCTTTGCGTGTGCCTAAAACCTTTGCACAGTACTATAGATCAGGATCCTCAAACTGAATTGAGGGATTTATTGTAGAGAGTACAAATCCCACAAACAAAAAAAAAGGGTTTCACCTGAATGATGTGGCCATTAGAGGCCAAAAGAGCATGGCTTCCATAAGTGTTCACCCTTTTTCACCTACTTTTCCACATTTTGTACTGCAACAACCTGGATCTGAAACTGACTTAACTTACTAACGCAATCACACCATGTCCTTTCTTTCTTTCTTTTTTTTTGTAAACAGTTTAGCAAATTATATTGATTTTCTCGCTCATTCCACTATGATGAGCTATTTTGTGTAGATCCATGACATCTAATCCCAATTAAGTCCATTTCAGTCCTACAAAATATGCAAAAGTTCAAATACTGTATTTATGCGAGCCACTAAGTGCATAGCTCTTTTGGCTTTTTTTTTTGTTGTTGTTGGTATTTTCCACAATAAATCCCTCCTTGATTCTGGTCCACATTAATCCTGAGCTCTTCTCCATGACAAATTGATGTCGTACCAAAGCAAACCTGAAAATATAGAAAAATGGCACCAGTTCCCCTGATAAACATTAAGTGGTTGTAGTCGAGTGTGAACCACATCAGCATTTCCAACATCCCTATATCCTGATGGTCCTCCAAAGGGCTGCAGTATGCGACAGATGGAATACAGGTGTGTAGAGGAAGGATAAAATGTTCCTCGGTGTCGCACATAACGGCGTCAGCGTGGACGCAGGAAGGCACTGCATGGCACAGGGACATGGCACAGGATATGACTTCAGTGCTGAACTGTGTGTTTATTTCTGCGAGTCCAGACTCAGGTTCATAAGCCATAATTCAAGTAGTGTTTTTTTTTTTTTTTTTTCCAGACTATGGGGAATGATTGAGAACATGATTTTCTGCTTAGATTACACCTGTGTAGCTAGTCTTTATCCTCTCTTGATAAAGTTTTTGATGGAGCACATGGTGTGTGCGACCTCGACAAGTGCCAGGATGTTTTGGCTATGATTCGGCTGCGCAAGTATAAATATTATTCAAGTCCGATTAGCGTATTTAATTCCTCTCGGTATGTCTAACTGCGAGGTGACCGCCGTGACGTGTTATTAAGTTTTAAACATAGCTACACACCAAATCGAAACGTTTGTTTTGCAGTAAGTCTGTAAGAAACAGGGTTTAATTTCCTTTCTCTGGTTGTTAAACATGCTTGTCCACCAGGGAAACTGATTTCCGTCTCCTGAAGAACATCAGTTGCTTGACTTGTTTTGTCTTATTTTGTAGTAATTAATCTCTGTGGAGTCAACCCCTATAACATATCCTGGCCTATAACCTGGTGTGTAAGTACGCGCATACTGTATGCTATATGCTGTAAATGTTACTCATTCCATTGTTGACAATCCACCAGGAAATGGTGATGTATGCAGCACGTGTTCTAGCTGACAGGATAACACCGAGGTCAAATGTTTCAGTCCAGCGGGATCCCTGAAATAGTTTTCTCTTCATGTGGACAAAGAAGAGGTCACTAGGTGGGTCTGTTGTCGTGATTACCTGGTTCCAGAGGAAGGGCATTCTTACCAGAGTCCTGGAAAAGCACTGTATCCTGCCAAAGTACTGTGATTATCACCCAACCCGTTCCTGTGTCGATGGTCAGGGCACGCTGGAGATTCCAGAAGCCAGAGCTATTTTTAACCGCCAGGATATTTTTGACACAAAGAGAAAGGATGCATATTTACAGCAGCATCCCAGAAGTGTGTATCATAAAGGGTGGGGTGTTTTTTGTTGTTGGTTTTTTTTTTTTTCCAGAAAAGGTGATGAAACAGATGAATAAGGTATAAATAGCTCGGAGTTGGGCTAAACGGCCGAGGTTTTCTGCGGGTTTTTTGAAACACACCTTTAACCGCAGATCCACCAGGAATCCAACGGTTTTGGTTTTCCAGTGTGTGCCATCCCCATTGGGTGAGTCTCGTGCCAGATGTGCCAGTGCTGCCAAAACAAGCACACTAGTCACTGCTTCAGAGCACTGGTTTATCTTGGCCATTAGCTGCATAACAAAAGCTTATAAATATCCACAAAATGAGCTCCACTCCCCAATTGTTAGACAAATAATGCATGGAAAACTTCCAGATTTTGCAACATTTGGCTGGTGGTGCATATGGAGCGAAGCCTAAGACCTTGGGCTGCTCTGTGGGGGGAAACAATTTTAGTGACGCACTTGCAGGAGTTTCTAGCCGGTCCAAGCTCTTCTGAAAGAAAAAAAGTAGAGAAACGACGGAACATATTACATAATTAATTACATTCTAAACGCACTCTTTGTTGTTCTTTTTAAAAAATGAAATCGGGGTAGCCTATAAAATTTTCCCCGCTCATGTGTTTGCTTTTTCGTATGACTCAGCATTGTCTGTCCCGTGAGGTTTTCTTTATATATGCCCAGACATTATTTTTGGCTTTTTTCGCCCTCCTCCTCCTCCTATGCTGGCTGGAATTGGACCAGGAAGGCCGAGGAAGCCTGGCACTCGCCTGCGAGCCGCAGCCAGCTCGGGGCAGCTGGGATCTGAGGATGCTCCCTGCAGCTCTGGAGCTCTCTGGCAGTCTCCTCTTTCCCCTTCGCTTGCTTCTTCTTTTAACTGTCAGCCAGATTCACAGCACAATACAGTGCTGAGCACCCACACATAGCCCCGACCATGTGCTTACAAGCAGGCATTTCCACCTAAGCGCAATGCAATAGCAGCTTCTCAGTTTCTCAACCTGTGGCTCTCGAGACGAAGCAGCGGTGTTAGGTTGATAACAGCACACTGCAGTGCAGGCTCAGAGCATGAGACTTGGTGATAAAGTAGAAGAAGTAGACAGGCCTCAGCTTTTGTCATCCATCTCCATTGAAACGAGAAACATATAGCAAGACACTGGTGAACCCTCTAGATGCAAATATATTCTTTCTCCAAACGTACTACCACATCATTGCCCTTGTTCATGTTTGCTCAGCTGGATTCTGTAGAGTTGCAGGTTTTTTTTTTTTTTTATACATTCAGAAGTGTCACATGAGTTTCTGAGTTGTGACAGGTAGTGCAGCGGAGCCCGAGTGCCCCACCTAGTCACCCCAAACAGGCCTCTCATCAGCCTCCCATTAAACAAGTCTGGCTTACTCAAGAGCTAGGAGCTATAAAAAAAAGGAAATTCCTTTCTAATGGTCCATGCAAGCTACGATTCACAATTTGTTATTGTTTGAACCCTGGCGGTTCGTTCTGTATTACCTCAGCATTGTGACTTTAAGAAAAACCCATCCATCACTGTCTGGGGTGTTAGGGTTTGTCTTTTTTTTCTCTCCTGATGTGCTGAGAAACACAGTCTGACCATCTAGCTGAACCTTGTCATGCTTGATGGTTGTGAAGCTCCACTGGCATTGGTTAGGTCGCGCCACACCACAAACGTCCTTGACCACAAAAGACTTGATTCGGAGTGTGTGCTGGTAAAGGCCTGTTTGATGATGACTCTTGTGTTTGGTGAAGACTTGGACCTTGTTCAGGTAAATAATTGCCTTTATTGTTCCCCTGCCACTGTTGGTTATGGTGACAAGCTGTTTGCTAAGGCCCCTGTCTGTCTGCTGCACCCCACGCCACCAATGGCAGTATCAAATTCCCAACAGGACCCACTTGTGCCAGGGCAGAGATGCCAACTCGGTGCCCAGATAGTGACGAGCCCAGGCCAGGGGCCGAGCATCTGTCGCACGGACACGCCTCGTTTCTCGCCTCCGTTGAAATAAAACCGGTTCAAAGAGCACATTCCTCTCTTCATGGCTGAAAGCACTTGTGGCGTGAAAGCTGTTAGATTGTTTCGTTTTATGGCTCTCTTTTATCTGATGAGAGTGTTTGCATATGACAAGCTGTGTTGTGGACTGTGGTTCGAAGCTGTTCGAAGCTGTTTTCAACAACTTCAACAGGCTTGTGTTTAGTCCATATGTAGAATTCCAAACTCACTCTGGCTAACATGACAGTTAGATGGAAATTCTGTGATTTGGACTGATTATTGACTTGAAATGTTTTGATGTAACCTTGACAGGAGAAAAACTGTTCTAGGAAAATTATCAACAATGGGGTGGTGTGATGTGGTCTAATGCAAAGCGCAATTACTGTTACCACCCTGAAGTGGATTATTTTCCTACAGCAGCATGTCCCAAAGTGTTATACCACAGCAATTTGCCAATGATTACAATTTTATTTATTATAAAACATTTAATCTGTTTATTGTAACGTTTAACGGTGTGGAACGTCTGTGGAGCAGTAAACTGGAAAGTGCGAACCTCTCTGTCCTGAAGATTTTCCTGAGGTGGTAAACGTACTGACTGTTACAAAGCACTGACACTGGAGACTCCTTCCAAAAATGCTAAATACACATTTAAAAAAAAATATATCTGCCTCGGATTATGTGCGGCGTCTGCCATACAAGTCCATGTGAATGAGCTGTTACAATAGAAACAATAAGCAATTCGAACGTGTGCGTTGACACACACCGAACAGCCATAACATTAAAACCACTGACAGGTGACGTGAATAACATCGACGATCTCATTACAATGACACCTGTCAAAGGGGTGGGATATATTAGACAGCAAATGAGCAGTCAGTTCTCAAAGTCGATGTTATGGAAGAAGAAAAAAAATGGGCAAGCGTAAGGATCTGAGTGACAGCTCTGTGGGGAAAATGTTCATAATCTATGCAAGCAAGTTAGCTAACACAAGATAACACGACAATCACCTCTGATTGCAGTTATATAACTAATTTTGGTACTCATGCATGGTTGAAAGGTCATATTCAAAGCCACACCCATTTGTCCTAGCCTGCAGTCAGACCCATATCCCTTTGGATCAGAAAAATGGGATCTCTACTATCAAAGGCTGTCATCTCACCAGGGTAGTGTATTCCCGAAATACACAAATGTGTGCATACGAGAGGATGTTGAACGTTACCAAGCAACTCACTGTTCTATTTAGAACACATGGAATTGTTTCATCCTAGATCAGCATTTTTTTTTTTTGTTTTTTGTTAAAGCGCCTGCTGGAGGGCCTCTTGGACAGCCACTCTGATGTGGAATGTAACCTAATAGCGCTTCTCCACCGAACAGCATGGCTCACCGCAGTTATCTGTATCCTGGCCGTGTGTGTGTGTGTGTGTGTGTGTGTGTAGCTTTCCCATCACATAACTCTACCTGTGACAGTAGGAGGAGTTTCTCTGGAGGTTATCGGGTGGTCGTCGAAAGGCATGGATAGGAAACATACCATTCAAAATAAAAAAAAAAACACGATTTTGAAGTCAAACCAGCCATCTCTGGTTGCGAGTGTGTTGTAGTGTACTTGTAAGTCTGGGACACAGTCTGTTAATGGAAACACAAACCTGATACTCTAAAGTTTGCTGTTCACATGGTACTGTGATGAACAGACAGCAACGTACGAGCACACATTCACTTCACCAGGTTGAAGCGCCTTAATGTGACACAGATCTGAGACACTTTCCTATGTGGTCCTGGATCAGATACATACTGTAATTGGCCAAAAGACTTGAAAAAGACGTTTTCTCGATTCACATGCACAATACTGTACAACTGCCCTTGTCATCATCCAATGTCGGCAATGCAGAGATACAATAGTGGACAGCATTGACGTGTTCAGTGGAAGGATGGGGAAATTGGTGATTTGCTTGATATTTGGGAAATCGAATCGAGCAAAACTGGAAAGAACCTACTGAAAACATGCAGTTGCCCAAGAAAGAGTTGCCCAAGAACCCAGTGTGTGTATGCAGGAGGTTTTAATGAAAGGTATCGGTGTCGCTTGCGATTACGAGTGTGAGCTGTCAGGATGAACATATCCGATCTGAGCAAAAAAAAAAAAAAAATCTGAATTGTGCAAAGAAGATAACCCGAACCCCCAAACACACTTCTAATCTTTTGTGAAAATACAACCCCAATTCCAAAAAAGTTGGGACGCTGTGTAAAAGGTCAATAAAAACCGAATGCAATGATTTGCAAATCTCATAAACCCATATGTTATTCACAATAGAACAATATCAAGTGTTTAGAGAATTATGAGAGAATTTTACGAGAGTTAAACGAGACTTGTACCACCTGACCACTGCAACGTCATGTGGAAACACTCAGATTGCCGTCGGCGTCAGCAGTAAAATGTAGTTAAGTAGTTATCTTGTAATATTTCTGCGTAATAATTCGTATAATTGACTATTATTAATGTCTTAATAATGCAAGATTAAGCTGAAAATAAACGAAAGACATACAGATTCATTTAGTCCGAGCACGGTACCAGCTTCGAGTGGAACGTCCAGGGTGTCATCCAATAATAGGAAGCGATTCGTTTTTTCGAAGAAGCCAAGAAACTTGTTTTTTTGAAGAGAAGATATTTATCAGGACGTCTATGTGATCGTTTGACCAATCGATGGTCTGCACCAGTTTTTAGCTCCGCCCACATGTCCTGGTTCAGCTCACATGGTACCTGGATAAGAAGTGTAATCAAAGCTGTCATGGGTGTTTAGATACGGCACGGCTTACGTGCCAGTGGGAATAGCAACAACATGGAGGTGATCCATGCCGCACTGCTCGTTGGAAAAGCGCTATAAGGGTTAAGAGGTATTCAGGAAGAGAGAGAGAGAGAGAGAGAGAGGAAGAAGAAGGAAAAAAAAAAAGAAACAGGAAGTCCTCTCAGGAGGATCATCCGTCTGGTTTTCTCTTCTTCTGTCTGCATTCTTTACCAGAAGCTTCTTTTGCATGATTTCGCACACGGCCAAACAAGCGTGGGAACTGACCCGGGCCATCCAGAGGAGCCTCGTCTGCAGCCTGTAATGATGGAACCTCAATGACATCATACGCTTTACGGAGCAGGGTTCTGGTAGCTTCATCCAAATACCAGTGGCTAGGAGGAACACACACGCTGAGCTCGGCAATGGAAGTCAGATGCGCTGAGCTTTCTTTCTTTCTTTCTTACTTTCTTTCTTCCTCCCCCCCCCCCCCACTTTATTCTCCTCGGAGCATGAGCGGGATCGAGAGAGGAAGGCTGAGGGGCCTCCGCGAAGGCTGCCTCGACTGTAAATGTCAGAAAACGAATGCAGGCCTTCGTAACAAAGTGGAATCTGATATAATTCACCCCAGGCTTGCGCGTTTGATCTGCACCTACTTCAGTATGCTTGTCAGAGCCTTTAAAGTAAAAGGCATGGCTCATGCGCCAGAGTCGGAGTTTATAATCTGACATCATGTGTGTTGAAAAGTACTTTCATGTGTGTGCTGATATTTTGAGACTTATATTCAGAGGCATTAGTGATGTTTTTTTTTATCGCATCCTGCATAAATGCAAACAACTTTTCTTTGCTTTAAGGGGGCTTGTAATATAAAACAACTTTTGGATGGTTCTAGCTTTACCTTTCCAGCGTTACCGAGCAGATCTCCGAGGCGATAAGGCAAAACACAAAATCCTCTCAACACAGCGTTTGTCCACATCGTAGCATTATAACTAATAAATAGCTATCACTGTTTGTTCCAGCGTGCTGTTGAATTCTCAATTCTGATTGGTCAGAAGGTGTTGAATACAGCTTTATAGCCACTATAACGCAAGTGATAACAGGGACGAACTTGTTTCGCAGACATTCCACAACGTTAAACGTAACTATAAATGGATAAAGATTTATGACGTGTCGTTGCTGAATAAATGAAAATTGGTAATTGTTGGTAAATCAATATGTTATATTGATTGAGAAAAAAAAACTATTAAAAATATAAAATATTTTCCTATAACAGCACACTTACAGTATATCCATTAGAATCACATGAATGTTTGTTTACTTGTTATGATGTATTATGAAGAACAACACAAAAGCGTATTTTAATGTTATTTAGTTCGGTTAGAATTGTGGTTGGTGTTTATTTAGGTTGGTTTTGTTTGCTGCTGTTTAATATTTATTTAGTTTGCGTTTGTTTGCTGATGGTTGGTGTTTATTTTGTTAGTTTTTTTGGCTGCTGTTTGTGTACAGTAATGTTTATTTGGCTGTTTGTGTACAGTAATGTTTATTTGGCTGTTTGTGTACAGTAATGTTTATTTGGCTGTTTGTGTACAGTAATGTTTATTTGGCTGTTTGTGTACAGTAATGTTTATTTGGTTTCATTTTATTTGCTTTTTAGTGTTTATTATTTTTGTTTGACTCATGGTTGGTGTTTATTTAGTTTGGTTTTGTTTGCTGCTGTTTAATATTTATTTAGTTTGGTTTTGTTTGCTGATGGTAGTTTAATGTTCATTTACTTTTGTTTGCTACAGAGTTGATGTATATCCAGTTTGGTTTTGTTTGCGTCATTGTTAGTGTTTATTTAGTTTAATTTTGTTTGCTGCTGTTAAATATTGAACTAGTTTGGCTTTGTTTGTTGATGGTATTTTGATGTTAATCTAGTTTTGTTTGGTGACGGTTGATGTTTATTTAGTGTGGCTTTGTTTGCTGTGTAATATTTATTTAATTGAGTTTATTTGCTGATGGTATTTTGTTACACTTCTTGTAAGTCAGACCAAGAATGCACTGCCAAACTCATAACCAATCGCTACTATTACTAAGACTAGTAATAATAGTAATAGTTGTTATTTATTTTGTCTTGAGGTTTTTTTTTTTTTTGCTGCTGTTTGTGTAATGAGTGACACAGTGATAGAGTGATACAGCAGGTAGCATTACCACCTCACAGCTTTAAGGTCCCAGGTTCGATCCTGAGATCTGTTCTTCAGTTTCCGCCCACTGCCCCAGGTTTGAATGAATGTGTTGCCTTGCACTCAGTGTTCCTGGGTCTGGCTCCAGATCCACCACAACCCTGACCAGGATGCTGAAAATGAATGAATGAATAAATGAGCGTGTCGTGTTTATTTAGTTTAATTTTGCTTGCTGATGGTTAATGTTAATCGAATTTGGTTTTGTCTGCTGTTGTTTCTTCTGTTCACTAATACAGAACCTTTGTGTTAGAGTTTAGTTTTGGAAACTTGAGCAACAGCTCCAGCATCTGCACTTTATACGATGGCAGCCATGTTAGCGGTCTTCCATACAGAGAGCTTTTGAAGTTCCTGAGCTCTGTAATCGCTCGGTCACCGCTGCTCCTATAGTTAGCACACCAGGACACGTGAATTTAACTGCAACTGTCGAAATGTTCCAACCTTCCAATGTTCCTACAATACTCGTAACTCTTATTTTTTATTTTTACACATAACATTCATGCGCCCTGTTATCTGGGACAGAGGATTTTCAGAATTATTTGATAATTACAATAATTATGAGCTTATGGTGTTTTCTCGCAGTTATGGCTTCTGCTAAGCCACAGCGCTCATCCTTTTGGTGGCGGATGCATTTTAAATGCCATTTTAAATTACAGGTCGCCTGGCATCAGGACGAGAAAAATACATGCACATTAGGAGAACGGATATGGTAACACGCGGAGGGAATTTAAAATCAAATACCATATACTGTATAAAAAAGTATGAGATGTTTGACTTTCTGCATTTTTGATGACAAAAAAAAAAAATGTCTCGGAAACTATAAGAATGTGTGTGAATGTGTTTGAAGGTTAATTCCACTGAAACATCATTTTTGTCATATCTATACTGATTGTCACTGATGATATAAGAACAAAATTAAAAAGAACAGAAACATTTCATCATCTAAATAGCCTAAAAAGAAATGATGTGGTGTTTATAACTGTAATTGAAAAGATTTAATAAAAAACATTTAAACATTTTTTTAATTATAAAAAAAAAGACATTGTGACACCCGAAAAAGTGTATTGTGACAGTTTATCCAGATACAGTGGGTATAGAAAAGAATCACTCCCCTTTAAAATAATCACATTTTGTTGCTTTTCAGCCTGAAATGAAGACAGACACAGTTTTTGTTTTATCCAGCTGTATTTACTCAGTGCAACTTATAACATCCAAGTGAAAGATATAACACCAACATGTCAGAAAAAAAAAAAAAAAAAAACAGAATCACTGAGTTGGAAAAAGGATCACCCCCCTCCTAAAAATGACTTGTACACTCAAGAAGGTGTAGTTAATCACCTTCTCAATGGCACACAAAGCCATTTGACTTTCAACTGTGATCAGCTGTGGTCATTTTGTAGTGCAACTGAAGCAAACAATCAACTATGGGTGGCAAGGCACTGTCAAAAGATCTCCGGGATAAAGTTGTGGACAGGCACAAGTCAGGAGATGGATACAAAAAAATTTCAAAGGCTTTATCAATGCCTAGAAGCACAGTGAAGTCTATCATTAAGAAGTGGAAGGTATTTGGTACAACACAGACCCTCCCTGGATCAGGATGTCGCTCCAAACTGGATGAAAGAGCCAGGAGGAAACTGGTCAGAGAGGCTATCAAGAGGCCTACAGCAACTCTGAAGCAGTTGCAGGAATTTATGACAAAGAGTGGTCATTGTGTGCATGTGACAACAATATCACAAATTCTCCACAAATGTGGCTTGTATGGGAGGGTTGCAAGAAAAAAGCCACCCACGACTGAGCTCTGCCAAAACGCACCTTGAAGATTCTGAGGCCACATGGAAAAAGGTGTTATGGTCAGATGAATTATTTGGCCTCAACACCAAACGATATATCTGGTGGAAATCCAATACAGCTCACCATCCAAATAACACCATTCCTACAGTAAAGCATGGAGGTGGTAATATCCTGTTATGGGGGTGTTTCTCTGCAGCAGGGACTGGAGCACTTGTCAGGATAGAAGGAAAATGGATGGGGCAAAATACCGTCAAATTCTTGAGGAAAATCTGCTGCCCTCTGCCAGAAAGTTGTCAGTGGGAAGAAGGTTTACCTTCCAACATGACAATGACCCAAAGCACACAGCAAAACTGACCACACAGTGGTTGAAGGAGAAAAAGGGGAATGTCCTTGCATGGCCTAGTCAGAGCCCAGACTTAAACCCTGTTGAAAATCTGTGGAATGACTTGAAGACTGCAGTCCACAAACGGCCACCATCAAATTTAACTGAACTTGAGCAGTTCTGCAAAGAAGAGTGGGCAAATATTGCAAAGCCTAGATGTGCAAAGTTAGCAGAGACATATCCCAACAGACTAAAGGGTGTAATTAAAAAAAAAATACGGCAAATTAAAGCAAGGGTGTGGTCCTTTTTCCAACTCAGTGATTCTGTTTTTTAATTAAAAAAAAAAAAATTCTGACATGTTGGTGTTATATCTTTCACTTGGATGTTATAAGTCGCACTGAGTAAGTACAGCTGGATAAAACAGAAACTGTGTCCGTCTTCATTTCAGGCTGAAAAGCAACAAAATGTGATTAAGGGGGGTGATTCTTTTCTATACCCACCGTATTTATATCATAATATCACTCAAGATTAGACAAGCCTAGTTCTCATCAGACATTTGAGATATTGTTCACATCGCCATAGCAACCGTAGCAATACAGTGGAACTCGAGAACTTGCATTTTACAAGCGTAAAAGCTTTTTTTGAAGCTCTCCCCCCAATTTCACTCTGTTCATGATTTATTTATGGCATAAGACTATCTATCTACCACTATCTGGGTGGTTACGTTTTTAAACAGCATCAAAAAAGACAAATTAAACGAGTTAAACATGTCATTTAGTAGTAGGAAAGTTAAAGAGCTGTCAAATAAAAAAAAAATTTAAAAAAAACATACAATTCTGCAGAGGAGCAGGTTTATATTAAAATAGAGGAAAAGGGTAATATTTTTTTTTCCTTTTCTGTAAGTTATTAGTAGTTTAACCATGCCAATGTTCAGCTTATAGTTTCTGCTCATAAAGGACCAGAGACAGCCAAATGACTGTGGATGATGTTGGAGCAGACCACCGCTGACACGGCCCCCAGTGGCTCATACACCGCCGCGTCACATTACACACATGACGAGCTTCTCTTAAAACACTACACCATGGCACAAAAATAAATCTGAATTAAATGCCAAATTAAATATGTGTAAAGCTTCATATGACACATAAGAATAGATTAGACTGAGACATGCAGTCATTGTAAATGGACCATTTATGTTTTATAAGCTGAAAGGCGTAAATTTGGAGGCTGAAGGAGGTGTGGCCTCTGTGCCTTAGTCCCAGTGAATGAGGTGTGGCCTCTGTGCCTTAGTCACAGTGAAGGAGGTGTGGCCTCTGTGCCTTAGTCCCAGTGAATGAGGTGTGGCCTCTGTGCCTTAGTCACAGTGAAGGAGGTGTGGCCTTTGTGTTTTAGTCCCAGTGAAGGAGGTGTGGCCTCTGTGGATATCAGTGAAGAAGGTGTGGTTTCTGTGGATGTCAATCCCAGTTAAGGAGGCGTGGCCTCTGTGGCTTAGTCCCAGTGAAGAAGGTGTGGTCCCTGTGGCTTAGTCCCAGTGAATGAGGTGTGGCCTCTGTGCCTTAGTCACAGTGAAGGAGGTGTGGCCTTTGTGCTTTAGTCCCAGTGAAGGAGGTGTGGCCTCTGTGGATGTCAGTGAAGAAGGTGTGGTCTCTGTGGATGTCAGTCCCAGTGAAGGAGGTGTGGCCTCTGGCTTAGTCCCAGTGAAGGAGGTCTGGTCTCTGTGGCTTAGTATTTAATTTAATTGTTGGGTTTTTTTTAATATATTGGTTTTTCTATCATATCTATCTATATTCAAGACATTAATATCCACTGTTGCCCAATCATTTCACATAAAAAAACAAATCCAAAACTTTTTTGGATTTACAGCAAATGTACGTTTGCTAGTTTTGTGTTACCAACAGTCACCATGTCTTTTTGAGATGATTTCTTACTCATGTCCTGTACTCATTCAGTACTCCACTGGAATAACCCAACAATGTGAACAAAACCTGTGTAACATCTTGGCCTGTACTCTTCCACAGGGCTGGATGATTGCGTCAAGATCAGATGTGCTTTAAAATAAGGTCTCAATTACCCCAGCTCTACTTCATACACACACACACACACACACACACACACACACACACACACACACACACACACACACACACACACAGAGAGAGGCACATATGTGCCAGTAACTCATACATGGCCACTTTACTAGTTAAATTAAAGTCAGATCACTATCAGGGACCTGAGTGGACTTTTTTTGTTGAGTGCAGATCCATTTCCTCGGCCAATCTGGTAAAGCTGCTCTGCTGGGAGGCCTTCAGAAGCCACTATTTATTTTATTAGCTAGTTACTAATTGTCTGAGCCTTTGGAGTCCATGTGCATGGAGGATGCATGGCAGTCATATGTGACCGTGGCCACGGATTGGCGCTCAATATGGCTACCATTTACCACACGGCCCCAGAGCAGGAGGCACACGTAGGGTACATGGGTCGAACAAATGGATCCAGACATGAGCTGTACCCCAGTTCCAACTAGGAGGATAACAAGGACAAATGCACTGATGATCGAAGTGTTGCAATTTCCTCCCATAATGTCTTGTGTGTCCACTCACAAGCTTCTTAGGGATGTTCAGGAACATTCTAGGAACATGTCACAACTGTAATCTACTAAACCTACTTGAATGTGTGAAGCCCCACACATGCATTTGATTCAGAACAGTTTTTCCCCGTCTTTTTGGTGGCATAGTCGTAGTTTTCATATTTAATTTCATTAAAAAGAAAACTTTTACTGTTCAGACAGCATCCCCTTCTCTATCTCTATCTGAATACAATATACAGTGATACAGATATTTGGAGCACTATCAGATACAGATAGTGTCATTGTGTTACACCCCTATTTTGTTTGTTCATTGTTTAATGGCCTGGATGTTGGGGGGGGTTGGGGGGTGGGGAGGCCGGGGACGGTGATGCTGTTAACAACAAAAACGACAACAAAAATCGGACAAATTCAGCTGTGATTACACCACCTGCAGACTAATTATACCTAAACAGCTTTACGTGAGCAGTTACTAGTTTTGTCTCCATTTTGTTGGGGATGATTTCAAAGCCCCAGAGAAGACAGGGGGCTAAAGTGTACCTTTGGGAACTGAAGTTGACCTGGAGAGCAAAAATTGCCCAGGGTGTATTGACTTGTCTGGGGGCCCAAAATTCCTTCTGGCGCCACTGGTTGCACTTTTCCACATGTGTGAGTTAAGAATCATGACGTGTTCAGATTGAGAACACGTTAAAAGTTAAATGAACAAATTAAGGGAAAAAAGAGAATTTGAGCCATAAATTGGAGTTAAACACCTGAACATGTAAGGAATCAAACATGTTAGGGAGTGCTGTTTACAGGGTGTGGAGGGATTTGCAGTTTGCCAATGCTAACAATCATTTCTTTTGTTTATTAAATAATGACATTAAAAAAAAAAATAAAAAAAAATCAGTTTCTAGTTACATTTAACGTGTGGAATGTCTGCAGGACAAGTTCCTGTTATAGCCACTATACAGTTGTTCTCTCACCAGCCTCTATTTGAAGTTAGTAAGACCAAAAAGAAAAAACAATTGCAGCTTGTCATGTTACTGAGAAAGACTTTTCTGTGTCGGAAAATGAAGTTACATCTTTACAGCTGACTGACCTCCTTTCAGAAACCTTCACAATACCATCATCTTAAAAGGAGTGGTTAGAAGCTTAAGGTCTTTCATGATTAACGGAGCAATCAATGATGGAAAGCTCTAAACTCTTGTTTTTGCCTAATGCTTTGACCTCAGTCAAAGACAGTCTTGACAAAGGTCCGTGATGGAGTGAGTCAATGAAATGTCATGCGCTTATCAAAAATGACATTAAGGTCAGGCTTTTCAGGAACTCTTATCTCTCTGAAACTCCCTTCCTGGTACTAAATATAGTCCAGGTCAGCTGTTGTAGAGCTCCTCTATACAGCATGTTATGCAACTGACCTCCACATGATACAAAGGAAACAATGTGACTGGCTGTTTTTGTTCCTGTTTTTCATGTTCTTTACAAAATTTGCCACTCACTGGACCTGGAGCTCACAAAGACATTAGCAGCCAGGACCAAGCACTATCCTTGGTCCAAATTTGGAGTCAATTGGTGCATTTAGCACAGAACTGTTTCCTTGTTATTGATGCAGAATTGAAGTAGGAATCTACAAACCTTAACCAAAGAACCCTTTTTTCTAAGAGGACTTTGGTCTCCCCAAAGATACACTGGCAGAGTGGCCTCGTCGAGTCATGTACAATACAGTACGTGTGTCTCCCATGCTATGGAAGGCTGTGGTAGGTATATTGAGCACCAATGTGTGGCCACAATCACATACAGCTGACATGCACCCTCCATGCAATGGGGCACCAAAAAGGCCTAGTCAATTAGTCAAGTCATTTCTAAGAAAATAAATACTTATATATTTTCAGACAAGATGGCCATTTAAACAGATTTACATTGGCGTGAAAATGGTAGCTAGTCTCAGTTCATTGGCTACATCCCAATCACCATACTACTACATCAAATATATTGCAAAATAGCATTCCACCTACCAATATTAGCATCTACAGTGATGTACTATTTTGATATACATGATATGGCCACAAGTATGTGGACCCCTGACCATCACACCCACATGTGGTTCTTCCCCAAACTGTTGCCACAAAGTTGGAAGCACACAATTGTATAGAATGTCTTTGAATGCTGTAGCGTTACAATTTCCCTTCACTGGAACTAAGAGGCCTGAACCTGTTCCAGCATGACAATGCACCTGTGCACAAACTGAGCTCCATGAAGACATGGTGTGATAAGGTTGGAGTAGAAGAACTCGTGTGTCCTGCACAGAGCCTTGACCTGAACCCCAGTGAACACCTTTGGGATGAACTGCACCCCAGACCTGCTCACCCAACATCAGTGCCTGACCTCACTAATGCTCTTGTGGCTGAATGAACACAAATCCCCACAGCCATGTTTCAGAATCTAGTGGAAAGCCTTCCCAGAAGAGTGGAGCGTATTATAACAGGAAAGGGGGAATAAATCTGGAATGGGATGTTCAACAAGAACATATGGGTGTGATGGTCAGGGTTCCACATACTTTTGGTCATATCATGTATTATTGATGCTGTTAGTATGCAATTTGAGGTGTAGGTTTTTTTTAAAAAAATTGCCCTTCTGTTATGTCGAGTTATTATGTTTGACGCTGGTACAGAACATAGTCCGCGGACGCTCAGCGTTATCCTGTCATCTTTGCGATGTGTTTGAGTGACTCATGTTTGATCTGCTCATTCTTTGACTTCAGCTTAGTGTGTCTCTTGATTATGAGGTTCGCACAGATGGTAGCACGGCCACCTAACAGTGTGAATGTCTGTGTAAGTTCCTGTGAAAACGTCTTTACTGAACATCAGTGAATTAATGAATACCCATGCTATTATGAGTAAGCCTCGATTTTGAAAAAGGAACACTTTATATATCTAGTCTGTCAATGTCATTTTCACACTATTTGTGTTTCAAAGATAAAGCGATGAGGCCAGTTTAAAAGGCTGACTATACCTTTTCTGAAATGGTACCATAATGATAAAGCCTGTTTGTGACTCGTTCTTGTCTTAAGCAATATTAGCAATATTTATGTGGACTTTGGATCTTCTTGTTGAGCTGTTCCAGGATTTATTTGAGTGCACAAAGCTTTACTAGCCATAAAACTATCCATTTCCTTGCTTTGTATTCATTGTATACATTCATTTTCCTTGACCAAGTTTTGCCATGCACCTGTTGACCCCAAGCTTGCACGCGCCTCTCTCCACAAGGACAGCTCGGCCGAGCAGACGCACTGTTGCTGGAACAGGACCGATGGCAGCCCTGTGCCAGGCTCCCTGGCCACGCTGCTGAAACAGGCATTTGGAGTGTGGCTGGCACGGGTGCCCTGTTTCTGCCCGCTTTCTAATTCAATTTTTATTTAATAAGTTTTCGGCCCCCCCTCCCTCTCTTGTCCCATGTGTTGTCTCTCTCCCCTGTTACCCAGGTTCATGCAAATAGGCAGTGAAGTATGCGCTAGTTATCTTCGCTGCTGGAGACTCTGTGCCCTTGTTGCTTCATATAGCTCCGCTCTAGAGCACCAGCCATTGATAAGGCTAATGTCCCCGATAGCTACCACGCTTTCAAGTCGCCCTCACAAAACAGACGGCTCGCTTTCATGTTGTTTTCCCAAGCCAAGGACAGACAGGCCTCCCCGCTGGACTCAACTGGCTAATCAGTAATCGCTAACTTGCTGAGCCCAGCAGTACCTCAGATGGGCAGATTCCCTCTGTCTCTCTCTCTCTCTCTCTCTCTCTCTCACATTCTCTCTATCTCTGTGTATTTTTCTGTCTTTTCTCTCACGTACTCCCTTTTTCTCTCTTTCTCCCCTTCCTTCCTTGCAGAAATCCCTTTCTTCCGCCGAGTCAGGTTTTGATAGTGTAAAACTGGCCACCACTATTGTAGGGAGAAAAGTTCGGACTGAAAGGCACTGTACTTTCTTTTCTTATCCTCCTCCTCCTACTCCTTTTTTTTTTTTTTCATTGCTGCCACCTGCCTTGCCTCCCACCCATCATCCGTCCATGCCTCCCTCCTTTTTTTTTTGTCCATCCCATCTCTTCTCTCTTTCTTCTGTGGCCACAGAGCAACTGTTCATGTGATGATGAGGAACAGCAGGGAGCACTGCAGACAGCAAAGGCTATCGCCCAGCAGACACATGGAGCTAAATTAAAACATTAGTACCACTTTATGACTTTATTTAAGGCGCGCCAAAGAAAATAGATTGCTCGACTGTGACACAACAAAAGGAGGACTCATCCGCTCTCACCCAAGCCTTGCGCCTGCTCGCGTCCAGCCTTTCTTCTTCTCTGTATGAACTCGGTGAACTTTTGTCATTGTGTCAAGCTGAGCAGTGTGTCCAATCGGTGCATGGACCTGCAGACCCGTCTTAGCAATGGCAGTCCAGGTGCTTCATGGTTCAGCGTTTTCAGGAGATTCTGACAATGTCGGTTTTGAAGACCTCCACCTGGCTTACCGTTTTGTATGCTCAGAATTTTCACCATAACTGAGAGACAACTGTATTCAAATATGTCTGGTGTCTTTCACTTAACCCATTATGATCAGGGAAAAGTTTCATGTACTAGTTTCACATGTCAGACCTCTAGCTTTCAGTACAGAGTCTGGTAAATTTCAATAAAGGTGGCCAAGGACCAGCTACTTTCACAGAAAGAAGCAATTTGACTGACATGGCAGATGACCAATCACAACATGTCAGCAAGCAGGCAAATTTATCTTATTTGCTCAGATTAGAGATTCGGAACATTGTAGCATTTGGTATAGGTATGTCACACCACCTTTAAACATACCAACATACAAGATACGTACCAAATGAAAACATTTGTTTTGCAAAAGGTAATAGTAGGGTTTATAAATATTTTTGACTTTTTCTGATTGTTTAACCTGCTTGTCCTCTCCTGCAATCAGACTGCAAGCTTTAAGATTCTGAAGGTTGTGGCCAGAAAAGTAGCAAAAAATGATCAAGTGCTTCATATATCGTATTACCTGAGGCTGAGACTGATTCATACGATTCCATACAGGGGGACACAGTGGCTTAGTTGTTAACATGTTGCCTCGCACGTCCAGGGTTGGGGGTTCGAATTCCGCCCTGTGTGCGGAGCTTGCATGTTCTCCCTGTGTTTTGCGGGTTTCCTCTTGGTTCTCCGGTTTCTTCTCCCATTCCAAAGACATGCGCTGTATGCTAATTGGCATTTCCAAATTGCCCTTAGTGTGCGAATGTGTGTGCAATTGTGCCCTGCGATGGGTTGTCCAGGGCGTTCCCCGCCATGTGCCCCGAGTTCCCTGGGATAGGCTCCGGGCTCCCCCACGACCATGTATAGGACAAGCGGTGTAGAAAATGGATGGATAGATGAATGGATGATTCCATATAGTCATTTTGTCAAAGTGTGCCTGAATTTCTCTGGATGTTTTTGAAACTTTTGTTAAACTACTAAATGATAAGGAGAAATCTAATTTGGACACTTTTTAAAAAAAAAATATCTATCTTTAACAGTCTTACTTGCTGTAGAAAGGGCTGAACAGCAGTGTTGCTGTTTCTGTGTAAGCATGCTGATCTATACAACTCTAAGTCCATGTGCCAAAGTGTGTCACATGGCGGTGTGTGGATGTGTGACAGCTCTCTGTATCTCTCCCTACTGACGCGTAGACGCTGTGCACTGTGAAACTGTGACCGACATATGAAAGCTACACAGGGGTCATGGAGAAGGCTGGGAGTGTGGCTTGTGTTTGTAGTGCATGCCAGAGGCAAAGTGCAAGTCAGCCCTGAGCCGAGGGTGAAACCAGAACAGCTTCTTAATCTGACGCGAACAGTGACACAGAAATGCTGCTTAACGTGGGCTGACAAATTCAAGCTAGTTTGCTAGCAGTTAACGAGCTGGCTAGAGCTGTATGCCATTTTACCTAAAGGAGCAGTGAGCAACGTCAATAAACACTGTGGTAAAAGTCAAAATCTTATAATAGTATGAACGAAGTCAAATATAGAGGATTATGTTATGCTAACTTAATTGTTTGCTCAATCGTGTGACTTCTGCCTGCTGTTTTGGATTGCTAATAAAGATTTTTTTCGTTCACTTACATCCATCTACCTCAGAATCGTGACAGTTGTAGTTTTGTAGTTAATACGTAGCATAACGTAAACAGGTTAGTTGTGCAGGGTGTGGGGGGTTGGGATGAGAATTTTTAAATTTGTATATCATGCATATTCATAGCTTGCTAACTTCTTTATTAGGCTAAAAACAGGTCATTTTTTTTTAAATTTCTTGGGCATTGAAAATATCCATCCATCCATTTTCTGTACCGCTTATCCTACACAGGGTCACGGAGAAGCCTGGAGCCTATCCCAGGGGACTTGGGGCACAAGGCGGCAGACACCCTGGACGGGGTGCCAACCCATCGCAGGGCACAATCGCACACATTCACACACATTCACACACTACAGATGATTTGGGAATGTCAGTCAGCCTGCAACGCATGTCTTTGGACTGAGGGAGGAAACCGGGGTGCCCAGAGGAAACCCCCGAAGCACGGGGAGGGCGTTCAAGCTCCGCGCACACAGGGCGGAGGTAGGAATCGGACCCCCAACCCCGGAGGTGTGAGACAAACGTGCTAATCACTAAGATGGTTAAGCTACACATGATCATACCCTTATAGGAAAATAGCCAGTGATGGGGTGGTGTGATGCGGCATAACATGAGGCAGAATTACTGTTACCTTGACTAAGTTGATTATTTTCCCTATATTGATTATTTAACAGCATATCCTGAAGTATTTTGATTCCTCTTATAGCACAGCAATTTGCCACCAATGACATTTTTATTCATTAAAGAGTGGCACGTCATCCTTTTTATTCTTTCATGTGTACATTTCATGTTGTAGAATGTTAGCGAAACAAGTTATCACTTACGCTATAGCAGCTGTAAACCAGCCTGTCTTATTTCTCGATTTTGAACTCAATAAGACAAAATAATGCAGCTTGTCATGCTACACTCCTCTTTCCTGAAGACTTTCCTGCGGTTTTTCCAAAGCACTGACACTGTAGACTCCTTTCATGTTAAATAAACGTATCATTACAGAAAACCTCACCACATATATAAAGGTTGTTCTTTGTTAAATAGCAGCATGCTTATTGATCTTAGATTATAATAGTGTAAAAGTCATAAAACGTGGATTTTTCATAACCCACATAATATGCTCTCTAGCTGGATGCTTTGCTGTTTGCAGGTAGAAACAAAGTGTAGGATTGATCGCATCAAAGACATTGTAGGTGTTGAGGTGTAAGCTGCGTCCCTTTGGCTTTTCCCTTATGAGATCAAAGCCTTCTCTTCTATCAGTCACAGATTAACAAGTAAGCAAACCAGATACCTCTGAATATAGTGTGGAAAATGAACCTGTTTTCACCTTGACTAGTTTCACACCCTCAAGTTTCATAGACACCTACAAGAAGAAAAAAAAATTTCAACAAGTCAGATAGCTACACTGTGAATTCAAGAGCAGCAGCTTGAAAGCATCAGCCAGCCTCTTCTACCTGGACTTCCTGCAGCAGTTATTGTAAAACAGGATGTTAAGTGAGAACGGCCCAGGTGAATACACGCTGTCGACGTGTGAAAAGGTCACTAGCGACAGCTCGTAGTGCTTCGCTGTTGACCTCCATTCATGCCCACATTCTGCTTTGAGAGCCGATGATAAGAAACACATGGTGCTGTTTGCTTCCTCTTGTTTCTGGTCTTCTTTAACCGGCTGTCATGTCGATGCCTTGGACGGTTCCTCCGCTGATATGCGATAACCGACCATGTGTTCGTGCCATGATGGGTTAAGTAGGAAATGACTCGGGTGTTGAGGAACGCGCTATCACAATGTCTTCCCAGGACATCCCTTGTACAATATTCCATAGTGTGAGATGCCTGATTAGGTGTGGCTGTGCACGTCTTCTAATCTAAATAACATGATGCTCCCTCTATAAACGCCTCTTTATTCCTGCTGCATTATTCTGCCTGCTTGTCCAGCTCTATTAATGATGCAGGCAGGTGAGGCATTTTATGGTCACTTTTTCAGTTAAAGATGTAAGGAATTAACTGCGATAGGATGTGCAGCCATCCATCCATCCAGCCATTTTCTGTACCGCTTATCCTACACAGGGTCGTGGGGGAGCCTGGAGCCTATCCCAGGGGACTTGGGGCACAAGGGTGCCAGCCCTTCGCTTGGGCACAATCACACGCACTCACACACCACGGACAATTTGGAAATGCCAGTCAGCCTACAACGCATGTCTTTGGACTGGGGGAGGAAACCGGAGTACGTGGAGGAAACCCCCGAGGCACGGGGAGAACATGCAAACTCTGCGCATACAGGGTGAAGGAGGGATACGAACCCCCAATCCTGGAGGTGCAAGGCAAACGTGCTAACCACTAAGATAGGGTGTGCAGTTTTTGGAAAAGTACGAACAAGCGGATTTACCACTCCGACACTTGATTCTTTTCTGTTCTAAAGTGTTTGACTCCTCACAATCGCAGCAACTGACCAATTTTAATTCATTAAAGAACGACAGATCAGACTTTTATTCATTTCTAGGTAATGTCCAGGAAAACCCATAAGCAAGTTCCTGTTACACCTATACACCCCTCACCAGCCTTTTTCTCCTTTCCCTTGTCATTCAACTTGTCATTTTATAGAGAAACCGGAAAGCGCTTCTCTGTAAGTCCGTGTCGTGTGGCGGAAAACTTACTCACACCGGAGACTCCTTCCATAAATGTCAAATCAACGCTTCCTTACAGAAAACCTCATCATATCTTATAAGATTATATGTATTTCTTTGCAAAATAACACGTTTTTAGATAATGCGGCGCGTCCTCCGTACAAATCCCCGTGTAAGTTGTTACTATAGAAACGATGACATATTCAAATGTAAATTTTTGCTTTATTGAATAATAACCTGCCTCTACTCTAATCAAGAAATTCTACGAATGTACAAATTGGAAATGCCCCATAACCTCTCCTTCTTCTAGTAAATTAGTGTAATTACATGATAAATTTGCATACTGGAATCTGATTGGCTCTTATGTTTAATGATGCAATAATACTTGTTTCAGGTCTTCAGCTTTCTGATTCTTATTGGAATGCAGCAAATCGTTTCCGGATTCTCTGTACACTCCTGATGTGACTCCATCTCGCTATTAAACTTTTTTTGGACTGCTTACAGGAGCTGTCTTTCTTGTCCTGTGACTAAAACGAGACAAATGATTTTCACATGACTGGTTAAATCGAGCCTCGACATGACCTTTCTGTGACCTTCTGATTGAATTTCAGCATGAGAAAAGTGACAGCAAGAGGAAAGATGGGCTATTTATCCCCTTAAAGCATTAGCCCATTATCTGTTTATTCGTCTTAAAGCATGACTCAGTCATTACCCTTTATCATGCATAACTGCAGTGAAACTCACAGGAGAGGTTTTTAGTTACGACGGGTGTGGAATGTAGATCTGGACGGATTTTGAGAGTCGAAATGGGTTAAAAGCCTTTAAGTCAGGATTAAGAAATAAGGTTAAGCAGAAGTTTAACCACTATGAGATGCATGATAAGGTATGACGCATAAACGGATACGTAAGTATGGAGTTGATTTGAATAACGCGTCATCACTGACTAATCAAAATTCAAATTCCCTGAAGACTGAAGTGGCTAATTCTGCTGTTTCTCAAACAAACCACACAACATGCACTAAGTACTATGTCTACATATAAACATCAGTGTTGTAGTGACTATGGGTGGGCAAAATGACAAAAATATCTTATCATATACTCAAATGGGTAACCGTACAAACTTAAGAATGAGAATGAATTAATTGTGGCACGGTGGTTTAGTGGTTAGCACTTTTGCCTCGCACCTCCGGGGTTGGGGGTTTGAATCCCACCTCTACCCTGTGTGCACGGAGTTTGTACGTTCTCACCTTGCTTCAGGGGTTCCCTCAGGGTACTCAGGTTTCCTCTCCCAGCCCAAAGACATGTGTCAATTTCCAAAGTGACTGTGTGTCATTGATTTCAATAACTGACTAGTTCATCACTGACTAATTCAAATTCCCCTGCGACTTCTCCTGTTTCCCAAACAAACCACACAAGGTACACTAAGTAGTATACGTACATATGAACAACCTCAGTGGTGTAGAGGGTTCCCTGAAGTCTGAAGTGGCTAATTCTGCTGTTTCTCAAACAAACCACACAACATACACTAAGTAGTATGTCTACATATAAGTGTTGTAGTGACTATGGGTGGGCAAAATGACAAAAATATCTCATCATGTCACTTTCTACGATACATGATATTTATCATGATGCACCGACAATATTCGCTAATCAACTGCCAGCGAAACTGTAGTGTTGTTAAAAAAACAACAACAACAACAAAAAAAGAATGAAATGCTTTTATAATGTCTAACAAATAAATTACTTGAAATGGTGAAAGGGTTAAAAATTTTTAATAATTGTAATCAACTTAAAAATGGGACATTTGACAATTTTAAGGGTTCAGTGTAAAATTCAAACATTACATCAGCTGCTTCTAAAAATGTTAGAAAAAGATGTCACGATTCCTCAGAAAAAATGTGTATTGTGACAAAATTGATCATGATAGATATACAGTAGATATGATATTGTCATATTGCCCAGCCCTAATAGTGACATAGTATTTCATAGAGCGCCCCATTCACCGGCTCGTAGACAAAGTTAGCCTGCTAACTCTAGCTCGCCATGTAGAGAATAAAACTCAAACTGTGTATTTAGTTCTCCAGCCTGCCTGTCAAAAAAAAAAAGTTTGGCGTGAACCAGATAGAGTTAGCACATTAGATAAAACTGTCACAGAAAAGCGCTCGTGTTATCGTCAGGAGATCGTGAGGTCGGGTCCAGACGATGTCACAGACATCCGTGGCCAGAGTGGGCTGTCGTACTCTCTGTCCTGCCGATAGTTGGCACCTGTGAGCTCTTATACGTGAGTGCGTTAAGCTGCCCTGTGATGCAGAATGAGCAGCAGTTCCAAAAGATGCACTTGGCTGACTTGACTTGATCTTGGAGGAAGCACCTGTTAGCCTTCACCCACCCTAGTTGGTAGCTGTCGTATGACAGGGCAGAACTGGCTGATGGGAGGGAACTGGCATTCCAAAACTGAGAGAAAAAAATAAAACGCAGATCAGGTGAGCAGAGGGACCAAGTCACTCTCAACCTGTCTCAACTCCAATTAGTTAATACCGGCTGTCGTGAATTTCTTAGCCATACAAACTTAAGAATGAGAATAAATTAACTGGGGCGCGGTGGTTAAGTGGTTAGCACATTTGCCTCGTACCTCCGGGGTTGGGAGTTTGCATGTTCTCCCCATGCTTCAGGGGTTTCCTCCGGGCACGCCAGGTTTCCTCCCCCAGTCCAAAGACATGCGTCAATTTCCAAATTGTCCACAGTGTGTGACCGTGTGTGTGTGTTTGTGCCCTGCGACGGGTTGCCACCCCGTCCAGGGTGTCCCCCACCTCGTGCCTCGAGTTCCCTGGGATAGGCTCCAGGCTTCCCTGCGACCCTGTGTAGGGTAAGCGGTATGGGAAATGGATGGAGGGATAGATTATACCTTCCTACCAAATTAGAGAACAAATAAATAACCTATGTGTTCATCAAGAAGCTTTTTTTTTTTTTTACCTTTAGAGTGTGTTCGTTCGTGTACTCAGCAGCCTCTTCTGCCTGTAGTTGTAGTTGAGATTTGAAGCTGGACGTGACATATGCGTCCAGATTCTCCTGCAGATTTAACAAAATATCTTGTGCACTGTAGCTTTAAGTATTTTGCCGTACTTCCATATTAATTAGCTCATCATTATTTAAGACATAAGGTCATCCAAAACTTGAAGAATTCATGATGAATAATAAATTGCTTGACTTCGCATAAACACACATGCCCACTCTTACTCTCTGTTTTGGCCTGCATTTGCATGTTGCAAAATGATTGGCTCTGATATTTTATGATTCGATAACAGTCTCGTGTCATGTTTAACTCCGATTACTAACTCTAAGTTTCAGCTGCCCTTGTTTCACATTTGTACTAGTCGACTACTGAGGTAAATTCTCGTAGTGCCTATAAACATTAACAGTACAAAGAAAGGATGTATATCCTAAATATAAAACATGAAAAATGTTGAATATGGGGGGAAAAAAAAGGATCTCCATATCTCTCTTGACTCGGGTTTCTACTGAAAGAGTGAGACGTAGAGCTACGTGTAGGTCAGTGTTTAATATATAAATTGAAGCTCTCTGTTTTATGGTTAAGTTCAAACAGCACAGGGTCAGGAGAACACAGAGACGGTTAACACTTCCAGACGTCGGGTTCCAGCGTGAGCCTCTTCCGGCTGCCTCATTTAGCTCAGCTCGGTTTTTGCCAGTTCCCATACACGGACCCTACCGCTGGGTAACCAAACGCAGATGGTACCTGTTACGAACACAGACGCTGCTTGTTTTCCTTTGTTATAATCTGAATCCTGCCGGTGGCGAAAGGCAGAATAAGGTACAGAGGTACGGAAATCAGGGAGGGAAGATAAAAAAAAAAAAAGAAGGGAGTCACGAACAGCAGGTCAGGAGAAGTCTGCAGACAAGATCTAGCGTGCCAGCACCTGACCACCGGGGTTCAGGATGGAGGCAGGACCTTGAGAGCGTGCAAAACTGATATATTTGCTAGGAAGAGTGTGAAACTGGTATCCCTCATGGTTACAATCCTCCTACTGTACAGAGGACTGTAAGGGTGGTGAATTGAGTACAGTAGAACCCTTGCGGGTGTGCGGTTATGGGAAAATAATCAACAATGTGGTGCTGTGATGCAGCCTGACGCAAAGCGGGGTTACTCTTACCTTTGATTCTTTTCCAATAACAGCATATCCCAAAGTGTTTTATTTCTCTGATACCACAGCAATTAGCCACTGATTACTTATTTTTATTAATTCAAGAACAGGGCATACTTTTTTTTAAAAATCTGTTTATAGTTACTTTTAATGTTGTGGAGCATCTGCGAGGCAAGTGAGTTCCTGTAATCAGCAGCTCCAAACACCGTCCCCTCACCAGCTTCTCTTTTTTCTTTCTCTTGAAGTTAAGACAAAGAAAAAAAAAAACGAGAATCTGCAGACTGCAAACTCGGTCAGAAAGCTTAAACATGCAGCTTTACCTCTGACTGTTACAAAATGCTGGCACTGGAGACTCCTTCCAAAAGCGTTAAATAAACGTACCACATGTTTGTTTGTTTTTTTGCTCCTTCCGCCGTACAAGACGCTGTGATTTGCCTTGCAGCTCGAATTAATGTCAGGGCTGCCGTTAATCACAGAAAATTAATCAACATCTTCTGACTAATCAGGGTGAAGTATTCAAAACCACTGGGACCAACTTGGTCCACTCTTCATGAACCTTCACCTCAAGCGAGCTCCCCTCTGTTTGTGGGAAAACTGATAACAGTAAACCTGAATAAACTTGATGGTACTTTTTAATATACTGGTAACCGCCACATCTTTTTTTATATACTGAAAACACAAATATGACTCAACTGTAACCATTCCACATATTTACATTAAAGTTTTTCATGAGATCATTTCTAGTCAGCTCAAGACAAAAAAATTTTTATTTTTTTTTTTTTAGATCACATCTCACCCACAGCCTTTCTGGATGATTCACACTGCTTTCATCTGTCTTGTCTGGTTTAGTACTATTTAAATGAACTTTTGAGTGTAGTTCATGTTGGATGATAGAGAAAGAGCTCAGATTAAAAGGTATTTAACCAGCTTTAATTACCCTTTTAACCATATGAGCCATTTTGACTATTGCTTTGAGTCACTGTATACAGTATAATACATCATCTTGTATAGTAACTCATCAAAGCATCTTTCTGTAAATAAATGAGTAGCGAGGTATATCTTGTAAGAATTATTATTATTATTATTATTATTAAAAAAAAAAAAGTCTCCTCCAAAAGTATTGGAACAGCAAGGCCAATTCTTTTGTTTTTGCTATACACTGAAGACATTTATGCTTGAGGTCAAAAGATGGATATGAGACGAGAGTTTAGGATTCCAGCATTCATTTCCTGGTATTTACATCTAGATATGTTAAACACCTTAAAACATACAACCTTTTGTATCAGACCACCCGATTTGTAGTTCTCCAGGCTTTTACCGCAGCCTCTTTCAGTCCTTTTGTTGAGTTTGGGATCATTGTCTTGCTGCATGATGAAGTTTCTCCCAATTCGATTTGATGCATTTCTCTGTAAATTGGCAGACATCTGAATTCATTCTGCTGCCACCATCATGAGTTACATCATCAATAAAGATTAGTGAGCCTGTTCCAGAAGCAGACATGCAAGCCCAAGCCGTGACACTACCTCCAACATGCTTGACTGATGAGCTTCTGTGTTTTGGATCATGAGCAGATCCATTCTTTCTCCACACTTTGGCCTTTCCATCACTTTGGTAGAGGTTAATCTTGGCTCTGTATTTCTTTGTGAATTCCAATCTGGCTTTCTGATTCTTACTTCTGATGAGTGGTTTGCATCGTGTAGTATGGCCTCTGTATTTCTGCACTTGAAGTCTTCTATTAACAGTGGATTGTGATCCCTTCACCCCTGCCCTGTGAAAGTTGTTGGTGAAGCCACTAACTGTTGTTTTTGGGTTTTTCTTCACAGCTCTCACAATATTGCTGTCATCAACTGCTGTTGGTTTCCTTGGCTGACCCATTCAGTGTCTGTTGCTTGGTGTACTCGGTTTCTTTCTTTTTCAGGACATTGTTGTATTGGATATGCCTAATGCTCATGCAGTGCCTCTGAATGATTTTCCCTCATTCAATGGCTTTCTTTTCTCCCATAGACAGCTCTCTGGTCTTCATGTTGGTTTATCCATTTTAACAACAAATGCAGTCTTCGCAGGTGAAACTGAAGGCTAAAACCAAGAGTAGATGTTCAGAGCTATTTACTGTTTAAACAATCAATCTAACAGGACACACCTGGGTAACAAGAAACACCTGTCAGTCACATGTTCCAGTATTTTGGCTCGCCTACAAATTGGGTGGTCTGATACAAAGTGTGGTACTGTATGTCGTTTAACACATTCTCTCTCTCTCTTCTCATATTCATCTCTTGATCTCAAACCCAAATGTCTTCAGTCTACAGCAAAACAGATGAATTGGCCTTGAATTGGTTTCGAAGGGGACTGTATGTACAGACCTGCCCACCTTAAAGCTACGTTCGCATTAGCAAGCGACGAAGCCACAGGTTCATGACAGTTCATTTTCTATGTAAGTGCACAAATGTGTCAAGTGATATTTGAACTGAGATTTTCGCAGTTCTATGCAAATTAGGTATGACGGTAACTCCAAGCACTTGGCTCGAAGGATTCCTCAGACCAATCCTATGCCGTGTACGATCCGACGTTTCTTCAATTCCCCACTCACAACGTCACTTCCTACCTGCGATTGGTTCCCATTCACTGTATGACGCACAACAATGGAAGAAATACTTAACCATAACCATCTTATCCTGTCATATACAACCTCTCCTTAAATATCTAAAAAGACATTACAAGGAAAATTAACACTTGGAAGGAAGTAGCAGAGATCGTTGGTGCCTCTGGTGAGTGTACATAGCACGTATGGTTAGCTTGCTCTGCTAATCTGGCAACAGTGCTAGTTCAAAGCCTAGCATTTAACACGTAAATCAAACGTAAATACATTTTAAACAAAAGTGACGTGTATAACTCGTATAGTGAGCCGTAGGTTCTACATATTCATATTGGCTATGAATGTTTCTCTTCAGAACGCCCACGAGCAACAAAACAACAAGCGGAACAAGTGACTTCTCACTTGTGAGACGTTGGTTTAACTCTCAGTATAGAGAAGGCGATTGGTTGCAGTTATTTAAATGGATTTTATAAAATGCAACACAGAGTAATGTTATTTTATTTATTTAAATGTAGAGTATTCCATGAAACAGTTTCAGCCATGAAAAGAACAACCACTGGTAAAAATATCACAAAATGTGTTCGGATATAATAATAAAAAAAAAAAAAAATTAACGGACTCACTGAACAGACCTAAAATAATAATTAAAAAAAAACATCACTAGTGTTCACTACATCTCTCTGCCTTTTTTCCTGAGCTGGCTTGGATTCTGGAAAGAGGTTATTTGTGGCGTTTCTTTCCCTCATTTAGAAGTTCATGTATCCTGTCCTGAGCGCTTTATTCGCACCGATGTAATTGCAGGCAGCGTCTGTTCCCGTGCCAACAGAGGTGTCAAAAGGTGTCAGCGGAAATAACACCTACACTCCAGCTGATAAGAGTGTACAGCGGCCTCACCTTTATCACACTGACCTGATATCACGGCCCGGCCCTTGTGAGCCGCTGCGGCTATCTGTACACTCGACCGGCCCTGAGAGAACTCGCGGCTCACATGAGAGAGAGAGAGAGAGCTATTAATAGCAGAGAGTATAAAGCCAGTTTGTTTATAAGTAGATTGTTTATAAGATAGGGAGTTTGGTGAGAGGGTCAAAGACAGATTTATAATAGCCATTAATAAATAACAGCTTGAGATATGTAGATACTGAGTAAGACTGATTAGCGCCTCTGAAGTGGATTTGTGGATTTGTCATAAATATATATTTCCTATTAAAAGCACAGCTAGACCTGGTATAATAATGTAATGGTATAATAATATAATAAACTTTTGGCCAATTCCCACCAACCAAACAGGTATCAAACTACCAAACTACCATACTGCAACCAGGGAGCGTGAAGGCTAACATGTGCTTTTTTCTAGACATGTAAAAACCCAGCTGGTTGGTGACACAACTCTGGTTATAAAGGCCTAAAGACCTTGACCTGTTCCAGCATGACGATGCACCTGTGCACAAATCGAGCTCCATGAAGACACGGTGTGTGAATGTTGGAGCGGAAGAACTCGAGTGTCCTGCACAGAGCCCTGACCTCAACCCCACTGAACACCTTTGGGATGAACCGGAACTGGAGCCTCCTCACCCAACATCAGCGCCCGACCTCAACCTCACTAATGCTCTTGTAGATGAATGAGCACAAATCCCCACAGCCACACCCCAAAATCTAGTGGAAAGCGTTCCCAGAAGAGTGGAGCTTATTATAACGGCAAAAGGACGAATAAATCTGGAATGGGACGTTCAACAAGCACATATGGGTGTGATGGTCAGGTGTCCACATACTTTTGGCTTTGAGCTAAGAGACCGATCACTGTGATTGATAAGGGCAGTGAGAGTATAGTATACTCTCCAACCCACCTAGACAGCACGGCCAATTTTGCTGTCTTGGCTCCCGGCCACGAATGGAACAACTTTCCTGTGGCGGAAAACTATCTCTCTTTGTTTAATAACAATCCCTGTACATTAGCTGTTACTATAGAAACGATGTCTAAAGCAACATTTAATCAACACCTTAATCAGACCAATCAGAGTTGAGAATTCAACAGCACACAGTAGTAATAATAACTGCAGTTAGCTGATTAGGTATGCATTCTTTATAATTAGAGACTGAATTGCTTGAGAAAAAGTGTGGAATTCTTTGTAAATTGTAAAAAGATTGTGAATCAGTTTCTGAAGGTGTTCAAACATCATCACTTCTGCTTTATTTGCTTTCTGATTAAAGTAGTATTAAATTTTGCCATAAATAAAGGTCAAGTCACATTATCTCAAGGTCACAATAACTTAAGAAACAAATGCTCTTGTTTAGAAGCGTTATATTCAGTCCGTACAGGATTTCGTGGAGTTTTTTTTTTTTTTTGCTGCCAAAAACGCTTGATTTTGCTGCGGCTTTTTTCAAAATCTGCGATGAAACTTGCGTATTTTTATTTTTTTTTTTGTGCTTTTTTTTTTTGTGGAAAACTAATTCAGTTGGTGAAATTGCAATTGCACGAAATTGTTTTTTTGCACGGTCTTCCACAGTGATGTTTGTAGGTAAACGAGACCTTTTAGCTGTCCTCGTGTTCGACGCACGTGAATCGAAGAGAGCTTTGGCTGAAGGCGTGATGTGATGACGTCACATGATGCGCCTCGGCCCGAATCTGCGGAAAATCTGCGGTGATTTGGAAAATTGCAAGCTCCTCTGAACATCGCAGTTTCCTTGATTTCGCGTTAATCTTTGCGATTGCGAAATCACGAGATCCTGGAGGGACTGAATATTAGCAATGCAACAAGGTTCGCATCGATATTGCATGATATTCCCTGACTGAAATGCCTCCTTATTAAGTTGTTTCATTAATTTGTTTTTAACGTTCCCAGCCTACACTCTCTTCTACATTGAAACCATTGGTGCATACTAAGGATAATACATACTAAGGATGTACAGCTTTATGGGTTAAACCGTTACTCAGTAATTCAAATTCAACCTCCAGGAAAGGTGAGGTGTAAAGAGAGTCTGGAAGAGTCCAAAGTTTGGCAGAAAATATCCAGTGTGTTAAAGTTGTACAGTATTTTATTTTATTTATTTTTAGTCTTTCGTCATCGCCGTTGGTTTTTATTTATAGCCTCAACCCTGTGTGATGAAATGAGTCGCATTCACTTTATGAACCACAGAAGCAGTTTTAAGGTTGCACTTTGGCATGAATGTGAATCATGTGAGAGCAAATACATATCTGATGAATTAGGAAATGCATTCCTTAAAAAAAAAAAAAAAAAAAAATCAGCTGATTTTTTTTTCTGAGCTGAGACATTCCAGAAACATTTCAGTCTAGTGCCTGTTTTTTTTCTTTCTTCTTTTTTTTTTTTCTTTTAACATTGATCTTGTGTTTACACTGTAGGATGGAGGAATGAATCATATCCAAAAGCACACAGTATATTGCGTTTTACCCATCTTTTGAAGTACGAGCTGTTAAAGGAAAAATCCATCCTGAAACACCGTATTTTTATTGAAATATCCGTGATGTGTTTAGTGATTTTGGTGTTAAGTCGTTGCTTGGTGGTGCGTTTTCACTATTCGTGTGAGAAGTTTGCAATCGTTATCGTTAATGTGAGCGCAGGTTCAGTGGAGTATAATAGGAGGGTAAAAAATGACAATGATATAAGGGAAACGCTCAGGTTTTGCTGATAAAAAAAACAAAAGAGCTCCTTTTTTTTTTAACTTGCCATTTTCAGTATCATGTTAATGCAACGTAGAAGTAGTGGAGACATTGGAGCAAACGTCAGACTGACAAGTCCCAGAATGAAGAAGGATCTTGGCTTGGCTAGTTAGCGATCTACGAGATGACGTTGATGATGATATTCGCAAGAACAGAGTGTAGTACAGGTGAGGAGATGAGAGACCTGGACAGACTAAAGTACTAAAGTGCCGCTGCATCGCTTTCTTTAGGTAGAGGGCAAGATCTTACTTGCATCACTATCAGGTGGCAGTCGGACGGCATTGTGGGTAATATAGGAAGCCGTTAACCGAATCTGAAAATCGAGAGTCCTCTACTCTAGTGCTTGGTGTGTAAAATTTGCAACTTTGATGCTTGTTTTTGGATATTTTTGTTTGTTTGTTTGTTTGTTTGTTTTTTCTTGATTACCGTCAGTCAAAAAAAATGCAGTTATGATCAGTTAGCTAAAGTGATTAGCTGAACTTCATCACATGATTATGCTGTAAAATCTTCTCTCTGTGTCTTCGCTTTTCTTCTGCTTCCTATCACACATACACACCCGGTTTTGTCACTCCCTTCCTTTGTAGGCTTTTTTGTCTCAGACACTCACCCACCCACATCCACACCCACACCAGCACCCACACACACACACACACACACACACACACACACACACACACACACACACACAGAGCGCGTGCGCATGTTAGATAAAGGAAGTCCAGTTGTTGCTGCTGCACATGATCAGGCACCTCCGTGCACCATGAACCCGTAGAGGGCGCAAACACACACACATCCCTGTGCACTTCCTTACAGACTGCTGCCCACAGCGTGGGTGTGTAGGGTGTGTTGGTGTCTGTGGGAAGGGGTGTGCGTGGGAAGAAGTTTGTATATGTGTGTGTTTGTGTGTGTGTGTGTGTGTGAGTGAGAGGGAGAGAGAGAGAGAATGAAAAATAACGAGCCGACCCAGACACTGTATAACTAACATTTTATTTAAACACTCAGTAGGAGGGAGAGAATGACATTTTAATTCGTTTTAATTGTTTTTAACGGTTTTAATGGTTTATTTATCATACGGAGAAATACAAGGCAACAGAAACCACCAGCAGCATCAAAACGAGAAACCCCACCAAAATGACCCCACCCTTAAAAAAAAAAAAAGAAAAAAGAATGTAGTAAGAATGAATAAATACATTAATTAAATATGATATTTCTCCATAAAAAAGGTTTTATTGTCGTTGCTATTATTGTTCTTCACTAAATGAAATGGTTCTTTTCAAAATAAATACAGTAAAATATTTTTGTTAATACTTTAGTAAGAATTAGTAAATGCATTAATCACACAAAATATTAAACACGCCGGAAAGGATTCTCATGTCAATTCGTGGTCATGTTCTTGTTGCTGTTATTGTTGTTCACTAATTAAAAAATGTGTTTTTTTGTTAATACAAATAAATACAATAAAATTTCTTTGTTAATAGTTTAGCAAGCATTAATGAATAAATTAAATAAACAAAAACATTTAAAGGACAGGACGGATTCTCGGCTCCGTTGGTTTTATTATTAGGTATTAATTAATTGAAAGTTTCTAACCTCGTATCTAAATCTTAATACATTCTAAAAATGTATTCGAAACTTTATACAATAATTATTCAGTCATTGCTAATGATAATGATTATTATTATTAATTACTCGTTAAGATTTAATTAGCAAACTACTTTCACATGTAAGTGGTATTCATCTAATTAGTTTATTACCGAATATTCGATTAAAACGCACGTAAACTCGAGCGAGTGACGGGAACGAGTTTAGAAATGCAGTGGTGAGAAAAGGTAAGGAGGTAAACTCCGCCCCTAACTCTGACGTCAGCTGCTGTATCTTTGTACTGTTACGTGTTTGTGAGCGTGAAATCACGTCAGAACCATCACCAGTGGACCGATTTCCCCCCTTACGATCGAAATGTCACTAAATGACACTAAACGACACTAAATGACACGAAGACTTCTACATGACACAGATGAAGCTTGACTTGGTTCAAATGTGGAAATTGTTCTGTGTTTAACAGCGGTGTGGTAATTAATGTGAAACCGTGAGAATAAAGGAAGCGTTTACATTTTTAGGTTTATAGAAAATGGACAGCTCAGCATCTTTAATTTTTGCAGAGGTGACGGTTCTGGTGTCATCTGGATGAATTCACACGGTTTAGCTCGGCAAGTGGTTTTATTTTTTTTAAAAAAAAAGAAAAAAAGAAAAAAAAGAAGAGAAAAAAAAGAGCAACAGTCACTCTGCCGTCGGAAGCAGGATTAAATAAAGCTTGGATTTGATCGTTTGATGACGTTGTTATGTTTATTTGCGAACACGGAATTTGTGAGTGTATCCGTCAGACCCTGATTTCCTTTCGAAACCGTTGAGTCTTTTTTAATGAATCGGTCGAACTGGTTCACAGGTTCATCTGAATCAAACTTTGTCTGTCAAATCAGTTTCTGTCACGCTGAACCCGCAAACCGTTGAAAAACATGAACTTGAGCTGATTTGATAAACCACTGTGACGGTAGGCTACTGTGAGAGAGTGTTATAAAGGTGCATAATTAATGCAGTATAGCAGGCAACAATATACAGCACTGTGCAAATGTTTTAGGCACCCTATTTCTTTTTAGTACAAACTTTGTTATAGATTTTTTTATTTCTTCTATAAGACTTCTACGTTATCAAGTCGATACAAAAAAAAAAACCAAAAACATTTTAGATTCCCAAACATTAGTTTTGTAGCACAAAATGAAATGTTACAGAAGAATGTTTGTACATCATTAAAGAAAGCAGCATGTTACGTAAGAGACAATTTTCAAGACAAAAAAACACAATGAAGGCTGCTGGGTTTCGCTGTAGAAATAAGAAGCGAGTGCGAAAGTCAAAGTGTCCAGAAGAACTGTGTCTGGTTCTGCAAGATGCTCAATAAAACTCACCAGCTCATTTCCTTATAAAACTGCACTGATTGTACCGGAGACTACTGTTTTAATTTTTTTGTCACACCAGATATTGACTTTGTTTAATTTACTACTGTTTACTGCTCTTTACGGTATTTATTTAAATGTAGAAACATTTAAGTTCATTATTTTGAAGGCATCTTTGCTCTACAGCATTTCTTTGCACGTGTCTTTCCAAGAGTTGGAGTCTTTAATTCATGGACATGGATTAATGTGGGAAAGTTTACACTTGAAGATGCACATGAAAATGTTGTTTTTTTTTTTTGTGCTATTTTTGTTGTTACTATTATTGTTGTGGTTGTTGTTGGTGGTGATTTTGTATTGTTGTTTTTGTTGTTACTATTTTTGCTGTTGTTTTTGTGGTTGTTTTTGCTATTATTGTTGTTACTATTATTGTTATTGTGGTGTTGATGCTATTATTGTTGTTGTTTTTGTTGCTATTTTATTGTTATTGTTCTTGTGGTGGTGGTTTCTGCTATTTTTATTGTTAGTATTATCGTTGTGGTTGTTGTTGTTGGTTTTGTTGTTACTATTATTGTTGTTGTTTTTGTTGCTGTTATTATTATTATTATCATTAATAATAATATTGTTGTAGTTTTTGCTATTTTTTGTTGTTACTATTGTTGTTGTTGTTAATTATTATTGTTAAATTTAAATCCCAAGTATCTCACAGAACTTAAAAGAAACCCAACATAACCTCAGATTATTCTATTTTTAGAAAAAGCTTTAAAAGCATTCTTAAGTCCATCTTTAAATTAAACCAACGTAGTTTATGTTGAAGACTCGTAAAAAAAAAAAAAAAAAAAAGAATAAACACTTCTTGGTGGACTTGACAGAGCGTTTGATATATTAAAACGATCAAGTCCAAAAATGTGTCTGCGTACGTTCTAACCTTAGCGTAAATATGCTGACGTTGGCAAGAGGAGACGCTGGAGTATGAGTGTGAAACCACAGTGCTGGAGGACCCGAGCTCTGGTTTACTTCTGATACACCCGATTCCACTCAGGCAGGCTTTGTTATTTAGAGTTTGAATCACACGTGTCCAGGACTTTCATTTAAACACAAAAGAGAAACCGCCATAAAGAAATCCAGCTCAGCTGACAGAAATGAAACGCCAATTATGAGCACTGAAAATAAAACTAATAAAAATCAGTTTCCATTAAGTACCAACAACTTCCTCTGGCACCATAGCAGTCTATGGTCAGCAGTGTCATTTGACTGCTCCAGTGTGTGTGTGTGTGTGTGTGTGTGTGTGTGTGTGTGTGTGTGTGTGTGTGTGTGTGTGTGTGTGTGTGTGTGATCAAGAAACCGTTTTGCTTATTTGCTTTTCTGTCACTGTCCTGATCTCTTACATTAAACAGATTATTCAATGATTTTAGTGATTTTAGACGGTGATTTTAGACGTGTACCAGTGACTCGTTTGCAGCCCATGCTCGTCTTTGCCCATGTTTGTTCACATCACAGCAATTATAACATAATCACTCGCCGCTTATGGATGGAGTTTCCGGTACCACATTTAGCAGTGTTGTGGTTTTTCTCTGTGTTTTGTAGTTTAGTGTCAGTCTGCTGGGGATAACATGCACTCTGTTGCTCAGCTACGAGATTTAGTTCATGCCTCTGCATTGTGTATATATATATATATATATATATATATGTTAATAGTTTATATTTATCAATTAAAAAAATGCAAAGTGAGTAAACAGAAGAAAAGTCTACATCAAATGTTTGGTGTGACCACCCTTTGCCTTCAAAACAGCATCAATTCATCAAATCTTCTAGGTACACTTGCACACAGGTTTTGAAGGAACTCGGCAGGTAGGTTGGCCCAAACATCTTGGATAACTAACCACAGTTCTTCTGTGGATTTCGGCAGCCTCAGTTGCTTCTCTCTCTCTTCATGTAATCCCAGACAGACTCGATGATGTTGAGATCAGGGTTCTGTGGAGGCCATACCATCACTTCCAGGACTCCTTGTTCTTCTTTACACTGAAGATAGTTCTTAATGACTTTCGCTGCATGTTTGGGGTCGTTGTCATGCTGCAGAATAAATTTGGGGCCAATCAAATGCCTGCCAGATGGTGTGTCATGATGGATAAGTATCTGCCTGAACTTCTCAGCATTGAGGAGACCATTAATTCTGACCAAATCCCCAACTCCATTTGCAGAAATGCAGCCCCAAACTTGCAAGGAACCTCCACCATGCTTCACTGTTGCCTGCAGACACTCATTCGTGTACCGCTCTCCAGCCCTTCGGCGAACAAACTGCCCTCTGCTACAGCCAAATATGTCAAATTTTGACTCATCAGTCCAGAGCACCTGCTGCCATTTTTCTGCTCCCCAGTTCCTGTGTTTTTGTGCATAGTTGAGTCGCTTGGCCTTGTTTCCACGTCGGAGGTATGGCTTTTTGGCCGCAAGTCTTCCACGAAGGACACTTCTGACCAGACTTCTCTGGACAGTAGATGGGTGTACCAGGGTCCCACTGGTTTCTGCCAGGTCTGAGCTGGTGGCACTGCTGGACATCTTCCAATTGTGAAAGGAAGTAAGCCTAATGTGTCTTTCATCTGCTGCAGTAAGTTTCCTTGGCCGACCACTGCGTCTGCGGTCCTCAACGTTGCCCGCTTCTTTGTGCTGCTTCAAAAGAACTTGGACAGCACATCTGGAAACCCCTGTCTGTCTTGAAATTTCTGCCTGGGAGAAACCTTGCTGATGCAGTATAACTACCTTCAGTCTTGTTGCTGTGCTCAGTCTTGCCATGGTGTATGACTTTTGATAGTAAACTGTCTTCAGCAACCTCACCTTGTTAGCTGAGTTTGGCTGTTCCTCACCCAGTTTTATTCCTCCTACACAGCTGTTTCTGTTTCAGTTAATGTTTGTGTTTCAACCTACATAGTGAATCGATGATCATTAGCACCTGTTTGGTATAAGTGTTTAATCATACAATAATTATTCAGTCATTGCTAATGATTATCATTATTATTAATTACTCGTTAAGATTTAATTAGTAAACTACTTGCACTTGTAAGTGGCTTTCATATAATTAGTTTATTACCGAATATTCGATTAAAACGCACGTAAACCCGAGCGAGTGACAAGGTAAAAAGTCAAACTCCGCCCCTAACCCTGACGCCAGCCGTTGCATCTTTGAATTGTTACGCATTTGTGAACGTGAAATCACGTCAAAACCATTATAAGTGGACCGATTTTACTGTGTACAATTCCAGTCTTTACCATTTGGTATAGAATCCGATATTTGTCTCTGATATCCGATCCACCGGATCAGTGCCATCTAGAATTTTTTATTATTATTTTTCTTTTAGTAAAGTTAGCTTGTTTTAGTTATACAGCCCAACCTTTTCGCTCAATTACAGCTGGGGATGAGATAATGATCGATAAGGAAGAACGTGGGCAGGGATTGATTCAGCTATGAGTAATAAGCTAGCTCTTAACAGGCCTGCTGTTATAGGAAATAAATCAATGGTGAGGTTGTGTGATAAAGCGGAGTTACTCTTACCCATCTGAAGTTGATCCTTTTCCTATAACAACATGTCCTGATGTCTTTTATTCGTCACAGCATGTGACGACGATTACATTTTTAAAAATCATTTTTGTCAGTTTGTGGAACATCCTCAAAACGTGTTCGTTCCTTTCCTCACGTACGTTATAGCAGCTATAAACAGTCGTTCCCTCACCTGCCCCTCTTTCTTTCTCTGTCTTGAAGTTAGAAAGCACTGGCACCGGAGACTCCTTCCATCAATGTTAAATAAACATCACCTTCTAGAAAACGTCACCATGTCAATGATTACATTTTTAACATAGAGCATTGATGTAGAGCGTCCACAATACAGGTCCCCGTGTAAGCTGTTACTATAGAAACGATAACGCATTAACGTATAAACGTTGCAACTACTCAGCATGTTCTGACCAATCAGATTGTAGAAGTAAAGGACGTTACTGATGGTGTAAAACCAAGCAGCGAGCTGCAAGTCCAGCTGGAAGGAAATGGTTTAAATAAACGTCGTGTGATGCGTGAGGCTTCGCCACGCCTCGCTTGGCGCGTCCTCGAACACGTTCCCATCCTCCACCAGAGGCGCTCGTTGACGTGTGAGGATATAAACATTTAAAAGAGAGAAAAGGTCAGTGAGTTGATGCTGCGCACCAGCATGTGAGAGAAATGAAAGCACGGAGAGAGAGAAGTACAATTTCAGGGTCAACTTTGTGTACCTGCTCTCTCTCTCTCTCGCTCTCTCTCTTTCTCTCTCACACACACACACACACACACAGAAGTGCACTGTCATGTTTCAGTGGGAACCTTGTCCAGCGCTCATGAAGCGTGAGTCAGCGCTAGAGAATGGACACATATGCGCACACAGAAAGGTCAGGAGAGTTTTGCGACTCCGTGGGAAAGGTCGTGTTTGCTTTGGCATCGTCAACACGTCTCTGCTCTCTGCGCTTTCACCCGCCGTACTGTACAGCCACAGAGACGTGTTTCCTTCACACGCCTCGCAGATCTGACGCGTCCACTACCACCGTACCAGTTGCTTTTACCAGACGATCCACGCTCCTCCTCCTGCGTGTGACGTAATGACACGTGTCCTGATGGACGAGCGATATTCCTGACTTTGCTGAACTGTGATTATTGGAAATACTGCGCAGCAGGCGTGTCTCCAGCCTCCAGCCGCTGACAGAAAAGTCACACACACTTCACGTGTTGTTTCGTGGGTACACATTTTCCCACTTTTTAAAAAAATTCTTTTTCATATATGATTTTCACAGGACGTTTACTTTCCACGTTAACTTTTGACATGTAGTGCATGTGTTGTTTTTTTCCCCCCCCCACCTTAATTTTTTTAAAGGATTTATTTATTTCATGTTATATTTTCCACAGGATTTTTTTCATCAGTAATTTTTCACGACTTTTTTTTCCCTCCGTGTTATATTTTCCACGTGATTTTTTTTTAAACATGATTCATTTTCCACGAGTCATTTATTCTCACATGATATTTTCACATGTCCCAATCACTCACTCACTCACATGCACACACACAATATATTGTGTGTGTCCTATTAAAGCATGTTAAGTTTTTGCATTGTTGAGGGTCCGAGTTTGGATAAACGCAATGTTAAATAATATTGTAAGCTGGTATTAGACTCAAGCTTATGATATCATGTGGTTTATTTGATTGACAGCTGTCGAACACACCAACAGTATACATATTATTCTAGGTTGCTATGCGGATATACTGTGAAGGAGCTCTAAAGCCGATGATGAAGGAAACACTTTTGAACAGAAATGAACGCAAAATCAAGCGAACTCCTCAGTATTCGGAGGAGCTTGCGGCTTTTTTCGAAATTACCACGGATTTTCCACACATTTGGTCCAAGATGCGGCCTCAAGATTCAGATGCTGACATTTCACTGGCTGTGATAAATGCGAGCGAATAAATTTACTAGCGCTTCACCAGCTGGCTAGCTACGTTAGCTCATTTGTAATGCTAGGCTGATTTTAGCTTGTTTAATAAGGCTAGAGATCGTGGTTCACAGATCACGATTAGCCATTTCTTCGGTATAAACAACAAACAAAAAGTGAGGGATTTTCTCGCCCAGCTGGACATGTTACAGGTGAACGTGGTTGCAGTAGAAAGAGAAAGGGAAATGATACAAACTGGAATTTCCTCTCAAGGACACTGAGCTACTGCTGTTTGTGATCTGATCTTCCACACTAGTACTGTAGGTTTGTCTCTCTGGATATCTCAAGCAGTTTTCAGTGTGCGTGTGTGTGTGTGCGTGTGTGTGTGTGTGCTTGTTTTTATATAATAATGTCTCCACAGGGATAGGAATATCAGGAAACATTTGCTGGTCCTCATGAAGAAAACTGCCTTTTCGCAAAGCCGTTTTCGGTTACTGAGGTTAAGCTTAGAGTTAGATTTAGGTGTAGTACTACTAGTATTAATTAGCTGCAAGGTCCTTAAAAGGATAGTAAGGCAAACTATGTGTGTATTTGTGTGTGTGTGTATGTGTGTGTGTGTGTGTGTGTGTGTTTTAGAGACATACTTGAAACAGCAGAACAGAGGTATTTATCCGCGTGTTTCACGAACACCCCCCCACACTCGCACACTTTTTATTCCTCTTTTCATCCCTCGTCTCGCTCCTTTGACAAGGTGAAACAGTTCCATGAATGGCCGTCCCAGTGTGAGTCTGCCCGCTGCCGCCAAAGAAACATCTGCCCGGCTCCGTCAGCTGGACACAAACAGAGCAGTGAAGCCGTCGAACAGAGGGCCTCACAAAGGCCGAGAGAGAAAGTCCTTCTCCCCCAAACACTTCTCCCCTAATCCCTCATGTGCTCCGAGCGCCCTCGGCCCCTCTCCTCCCGACACGCTGCCTCCACTGCACACTTGTTTGTTCAGCTTCTTTTTTTTTTTTTCTCGTCCACATACATATCAAAGCAGCTCTCTAAATAGGGAGATTGGCTTCTTTGAATGAGAGCGTTTGGACTTGTTGCCGCCTTTTTAAAACGCACCTGGAGCGCGTACACACCTACGTAACACAGACCGGGCCTCTTTGGAGGAAGAAAGGAAAGAAGAATAAGAAGCTGTCCCGTTTTGAATAGATGAACCACAATTGGGGGTTTGCAAAAGCTGTTTTTGTTTATTTGAAGTAAAGAATGTGAGTGAGTGAGCGAGCGAGTGAGTGACATACGAGATATTCTCCGTCGAGATAATTGTACATATGTTAGTCTAATGCTGAACTGTTAGGAAAAGAAAGAAAAGAAAAAGTTTTCCAACTAAAAATAACCAGAAATGAAACACTGACTTTCTAGTTTTCCATCACTGATGAATTTTCCAAAAGCACCTACTGCCTAAGCAGTGAACCTCAGCCATGTGCATTAATTTATCAGCTTATACAGACCAACGTGAATGAAGAGGGACTTTTCGTTACAATCTCAGGGTTTCCCCTTTAGCTGTCCTTCCTCATAACCAAAAGTAGTCCTGACTAGACAAAAGAATGCATCTTAAATTCAGTTAAAACTTTCTTTTGTAGCGAATATTATGCGCTCTTTCCAAAAATAAAGTTCGATAGATGGAAGTCAAAGAAGCACCCACTCTGTCACTTTCATCAAGAAATCCAGATTCTATGAATATGCATGAATATGCAAATTAGTAGCACGTGCCCACCCCTTTCACCATAGCCTGCATTTTGATCTTGATGAAGATCTTGCATTTCATGTAAGGAATAATACACGGGTTTGCTGTTGGAGGAAAATGATCATTGAGGGGGAGGTGTGATGAGGCTTGACTCGAAGCGGAGTCACTGTTACCGCCCTGGAGTTGATCATTTTCCAATAACGTCTCGTCCTGACTGAATTTTATTTCTCTCGGTCCACAGAGGTTTGCTGATGATTACAAACCTTTATTTGTTAGAGGACGCCACATCATACGTTTTATCCGTTTATAGTTACATATCATGTTGTGGAGCGTCCTTGAAACTTGATACTACCTGTTCTCGCTTATAGCAGCTATATACAGCAAGTTTTCATGTTACCAACGAACCACAAAGGGTAAAGTGTCCTGTAGATGTCGGAAAGCATAAAGGTAAGGTAGAGCTTTATCTCGGACTGTTACAAAGCGCTGACACTGGAGACTCCTTCCGTAAATGTTGTTGTTAGGGAGCATTATAGCTATAGAAATGTAACATAAACGTAATAATAATAGTTTAGAGTGACTAGCACGGCTCACGTTTTTCTTATTGAAGTTCATTTGTTTTAACTCCCAGGTTTAAAAGGGAACTGCATAACTAGTAATAATTAACTTCACTGTAGTTACTGAGTCATTACTAATGATTACTGAATAACATGCTTTGATTTTGATATATTATTAGATTTATTGAATTTGATATTCATTCTTCTTTTAGATTGGAGAAGGAGTAAGGGTTCGTGTTTGAATATTTATGCATGGATGCACTTCCTGGCCACATTCAAATATTTTAAAAAAGGAAATAATTTGAACATAGGAGTCGCCTGGCTTTTGGTTCGTTAATTCACAGCTGACGAATTTCCTGGCAAGCCCACAACTTCTTCCTTTGGTGTCAGTGCTGTGGCTGTGGCTGTGTCCCACTCAAGTCCCTCCCAGACGCTTTAAAAGAGCTAAAAACGACAAACAATGAATCGAATGCAGCATTTTCCACATGCGCTGTCTCTTTCTCTTGTGTCTCCTTGTCTGGAGAATTTCCCCTCATGAGGTGTGTGTTTCACAGCTCGATACAGAGCTGGAAAGTGATAGCTCTCCTGAATTCACCCCCACTACCACCAGAACACACCACAGTGCTTCTCAAACACTCCTCAGCTGACAGTGGGAACCTTAGTGAAGCAATGCTACTGTACCCGCCCTGGCTTGCAGGACCTACTGTTCTAGGCACAAAGACTATGAGTCAGCAAGCATTCACATTCACCCTCATACACAGCATAGCACGAAATGGTTTCTTGCTTTAGTATTGCTGTGCAGGAAAACCACAGCCTGAGCATCAGCACTTCTGATCAATGAGTAGATGCAGGCTGAAATCTCGAACAACTGACTCGATCAGCTTGTGTATAGTCGTGCGCGTCACCTCTGAGCGTCCGCGTGCTTTAAGCATGAACGGCGGTGTAATTTATAATGTGACTCTGTTTACCTTTTTTTTTACCACCTTTTCCAAATGTACATTCGGATAAAGGGAAATATATTTCACCCTGCCATTCATGATCAAATCAAAGTGGCTCCTTTTGAAAAAAAGCCCTTTTGCATCTGGGAGAGGCTCACACACGCAGCCGACGTCTCCGGTTTCAAAGACATTTCATTGCGGTAATAGAAACGAGCTGTGAACAATAGGAGAACTTAAATCTCACTTCATTTATCTGTGGCATTTCCTGGGCTTCGGGAGACTCTGGGATCTGCTCTGACATCTCCCCGTTCACCTGCATTGTTCTCCTGCCTCCACGCTCACTTTGTCTGCATTGAAATATGTGTTTTGACAACTTCATACGTCACAAGCTCGCAGCCTGCGATACTCACACCCCCTCAATCGCTCACCTCTCCTTTCCGATCCTCTTCTGTTGTTGTTTTTTTTTTTTTTTTCCTTCCCTGGCAAACGGGACGTCGATTTTGTTGCTACGATGAAACGGTTCTGTCTCAAACCAGTCAGGGCGTTAGCTTTTAAAGCGTAATTGGCTACAAGAGTTTGTTTGTTGAGAAGCCCTGAGGCAGTCTAGGATACAATCGAACAGGATTTTTATTAATATACAAAAAAAGAATGAAAGTCTCAGCGTAAGAAGGTTCAAGCGAGGCGTTCTTTCAAGAACTCACACCAAATCAGTATATGTCTCATTTTACACATAAGCCCTATTTGGACTGGATTAGTTTTACATGGGGAGGTGGGGTAATGTAATTACCACTGGATTATTTCTGGGATTTTAGTCCTGTCTGAATATGTCATGCAAGCAACTGCACGAAGATTACGTCATAATTTGCCAGTATAAATAAATCCTGGAATATACCGTATAACCCGTACAAATCAGCATGGTTGCAAAAATTCCCTTATATACTGTGGGAAAAGAGGTTTTGCACTTTTATTTCTGTATAAAGACACTACAGGAAGCACTTGCTCTTTTCTCTCAGCTAAACCTCACCGAGACCAAGTATCGTAATGTGTCATAAGGTATCGTAGCAAATTCAGTGGATTCGTCAAAACTATTGAATCATTGTCTTATAAATCAAATCGTATCATATTGTACCATAATATAGCAGATTCAGCAGTATCATCTAATATCGAATCGTTACCTCATGGATGAAAATTTTATTGTATCATAGCAGATACAGTGGTATCGTCTAATGTTGAATTGTTATCTTATGGATCAAAATCGTATCGTATCATCAAAAATATTATATCATTGCCTTATGAATCAAAATTGAATCAGGGGTGTGGTCAATTATTGAGTTGTTGCCTTAAGAATTTAATCATATGGTGTGGAAGCCTGAAGTTTACGCCCCTGTGTAGCCACAAGCCCTACAACAAGCGTTTATAATAAAGATCAAAACAATCATTTTGTGTTAAAATGAGGTGTATAGTAGGCTACATATGAAATTTTTAGTGTGATGACCACACGTACATCATGAAGACACTCCCATCTCTGTGATTTATACCGAGATCACATATCCCACGTGAATCGATCACAATTACTACTCCAGCAACATCACTTAACACACTCATGTCTGGAAAACGAATAGTACCATAGTTATATAGTCAGTACGATTGTATAAATAATTTCTCGTCTTTTTACCTTTTTAACATTTACTTAATAGGAAGCTAATATAATCCACTCTCAGTGCATTAACTCTTGGTCAAACAGTTTCCACATGCTCCTGTGTCTGAAAAGGTTTTGTTCATTGTACAGTCCTGTACTTATAAATTTCCCCGAAATTTTTTCCATTTTGACAGTTTCCAAGCTTACACGAGACCAAATGGGACAAAAAAAAAAAAGCACGCAGGTCTTAAGACGTGGGATTTCTCTCCTGTGGAACACAGGCTGGCCACCGTTAGGGGAATTCCACCAAATTTAGACTAAGGCACAAGATGTATTTTCCACCAAAAAAAAAAAAAAATACTTTCAGTATATGCTCCATTGGACTTCACAGCTTTACATTATAGCCAAAACCACAAAGGGGCCATACTGTAGCTGCAGACTGGAGCAAATCCACAGTGTGTGTTTGCATATTATGACATGATTAAAGCATCTGAAATGGTTCCTGTTTTGTGTCGTTGCAGGAGGTGATGAGCAGCTGGCAGATCTTGGGCACAGTTCCACACAGGTAGGAGGTGATGGAAGGTAACCACGCCTGTTTGATTTGTGGTGGCGGACAGCTTTGTCCCAGATGTTGACTTGCGATGGTTCATCCTTGATTCCAGGGAACCTCGGAAGTTGACAGTTGCATTAACTTTACTCGATGACTTTGGCGAACATGTTTTGACTCTTGGCCAAAGTATGTCCGTCAAGATGTTGACGTATTCAGCTGAGATTCGGGCGCATGTTGGAAGAGATCTAACTCGGGTTTACCTGTGATATTTCCGTGGCTTCCTGGAGTAAGGGCACTTAGAAATGAGGATACTGAAGAAGCCGCATCTTTGCTTATGGAAGGTGTGTGTTCATCTTCAACAGGACGAGGATTTGATAGCCAGGGGAAATTATTAACCCGATGTTCCACTACAGTGGGTGAAGGTTTGGATAATTGGTGCAGAAGCCTGGTGGAAATGTTATGAATATGATTGATTTTTTTTTTTTTAATTAATCAAAACATTTTTGTCATTCGCTCTTCCCCCCCCCCCCCCCTCTGTTTATTTACAAAATAAAACTCAGACTCTACTGTTTTGTGTGGTTTGTTTTTTCTGTCTCTGTCTCTTTTTTTTTCTTTTCTTTTTTTCCATTTTTTTCGTAGGTCACATACAGTTTATCTGCATGCTCTTGGTTTCATTTAACAGTATAGCAGAGGTGTTGCACTAGAAAAGCACCATCAGCATTATAATGTGTATGCATAAGGCCACTTTGCCCAGGGAATGCTTTATGTCAGTGGTGACTCATTCGATTTTCCCATTAGCATCTCTAGCAGTGAATGTCAGCTTTGTGACTGCGCCTTGTGGTAAAAGCAAGCAGATGAGCAAGCTCTGTAAAACCATGCAGTTCCATGTTCGTACATATTGTTCATACCTACAGAAGCTATTCTGGAGAAAATAAAGAAAATGTAGTGTTCAAAGCAATGCACACACTTCCATCAACATTTTCTTTTGCTTTACAATAAATAATTACATAAGCTGTTTTAAAAAATTTTTTTATTATTATTGTTTAATGTTTTCTTTTGTTGGTTTGAATGCAGTGAATTGATGTTCTTGTTGTAACTAAAATACTCTTCAGATAATACATTTATTTTTAATTATTCTCTTTATTATTAAATAGTCTCAACTAATCAGAATCATTGGAAACTTAGATAATATGTGTATCGGCCAAGGAAAACCCTTCACATGTTCTACTGTATCATTCATTCATCATCAGTTACTACTTTATCATGGCCGGGGTCATAGTCAGTGGTGGAAATGGCTGAGATACACCGGGGGAACCTTTTATAAATATAAATATAAATACCTCTATAATATATAATACCATTACACTGATTCATGTCATCGGAGGAGTACAATTGGAGGAGACTCATGTCTCAAGTTTCTATTTGTAATAAACATGTAGGCCAACATACCTGTGAATATAATTATTAGCAAGCGACGATAGTGAAAATAAATTAAGATGAATAAGGGCGTTCAAAAGAGATTAAACCTGGATCATTTCAGGTACGTGCACGCAGCTTTTATCCGTATCAAAGTTTTTACTATCGCATCTGTTAAAGTAAATGTTTCTGTTAAGATTCTTGGCTCCGTTAAGGTTCCGTTAGCTTACATGAGGTGGTCTGAACAGTCCTGTGAGGACACGCGCTGATTGAGAAGCGTTCCCATTTGCTGCAGCCTGTAGGCATTATGGCCAATCACGAAAGTCAACATTGCGCAACCACAAGCAGAATATCCCCGCTACGCTTATGTGCGGAATTCGCTTTCGTGGGCTTTCGAGTGGATAAACGATAGAAGCCATCTGTAGCCCCAGTAAAGCTGTGTGTGAATCCGGAGAATTCACTCCTCCAGTCCATCGCAGAGCACCATGCACACAGACATTTACACCTAGGGGCCATTCACCTCAGACAATCCGCCTGTCTACATGTTTTTGGACAGTGTGAGGAAACTGGAGAATCCAGAGGGAACCCACGTGAATATGGGGGGAAAATGCAAAACTCCACACAGATGGTAACCTGTGCTCCTGGCAGCAATGTTACTCACTACACCGCTATGCCACCTTTTTTCTACTATATATATATATATATATATATATATATAGTTCTGTAATCTATAGGACTGAAATGAATTAATGTTAAAGTAAAGTGAAAAGTCTGGTTACCTCCGGAAGTGAAAGTGGAGAAAATTGCATTTAAAGATTTCCTTTTGGCTGCGCTGCAGGAGCATCATGAACATTTTGACAGCCGGTATCTGATTACAAACTGAAATGTTTAAGCATATGTCCATGTCTCTCCAAAAAACTAAGTGAAAGTGAGACATTCACTTTGTGAAGAAATCACACTTAGCTAGCAAGGTTTTAGACGGATCAGCTTTTATTTATTTAAAAAAAAATTTTTTTTAAACAAAGATTAAAACATAATTAAAACATTTCCACACCATTTGGTCAAAATATATTTATGGTTTCTTAAAATGTAAGTGTCAAATTAAAAAAAACACAATTTTGGCCAAAATCTGATTGTTCATCTTTTTTTTTTTTTTTGGCTGCTTGACAGAATTCAGTCACAATGACATTTGATGGGTTTTCCCACGCCGACACACAAATTATAAACAGATCAGACATCACATTCACACCTACAAGTTAACAAACATTGAATACAGTAAAACACATCATCAACCACACTCCTCGTACACCCAGTACGAACTTTCAAACATAATGTACTGTATATTTGTCTATAGCACGCAACACTATAAGTTGCTATAGATCAAAATATAGTTCTGTTTGCTAATCACTGATTACATGGTGATTATTAGCAAAGGAATTACAACTTGCTCTGCTATCATTTGGTGAGTCATTATCATTTGTTTCTGTGCGAAACATCTTGTAAAGCTCTCAACATGAGTGACAGTATCACAATTGATCTGATACTTCAAAAAGTCTCTTTCTGAGCTACTGAATGACAGCTGTATTCCTGTAAATGCTCACATCTGAGGTTTCCCTCTGGTCTATCTTTAGTTCCATTCATGATGAAACCACACTTTTATTTCTGTACTTCTCCATTGGACACTATACTTCTCTAGCCTGACAGTAATTCATTTGTAAGTTCTGAATGGGGACGTCCACAACCCTGTGTAATAATTTAGCCCACTGACTTTTAGCTAATCTTGAACAGAATTTTTTTTTTGTTGACTTTTGTCTGGATGCCAACATGAACAGCAGAAAATCAGAGCTATAAGCCAGAGCGTGTGTTTGAACTGTAATAAAAGACGGTGCCAACGAGGTCTGCAAATATGATTTGGAACAGTCTTCCTGTCTACTTACTTAGAGAGTTCTTCTCACCTTCATAATTTTTGAACCTCTTTCAGCTTTCAGCGGTTGCGTTTCAGCAGGAGGGTGAAATTATAGACGTCTTAACTCTGTTACAGTCCCTGATTCATATCCATTGCTTAGGATATATAGGACTCAATAGATAATCTTGGTTCAGCTTATTTTGTTTTGAAGTTAGATTTGCATAAGCATGATTGGTATATGCCATGAATACTTGTGCATTAAAAAAATTCACTTTTTCTTAGCCTTGCAGTACATAGCTATACCTTTTGGATTTAGAAATGCTCCGGCGACACCCGTGTCCTTATATGTCCCAAATTATTCAGGTTACTGCACTGTAACACTGTGTTACCGTGCAGAAGGTATATGACGTGTATTCTTAATGTAAGTTTGTGCATTACTTATGTGATTCCTCTATCAAGGATGACTCAGCACTTCCAGCGTGACTAAGAGCATTGCTGCTCAGATTAGGTTTCTCTTTCTTGGGCTGTACCTCTGCAGCTGTCTGCCACAGCTGAGCTGTGCAGTTTCCCCAACTAAGGGATCTGTGATCAAATCAGACCGCTACACACATTTTTATTCACTGCACAAGACTGCTTAATTGCTGTTTGTGTGTGTATGAGAGTATGTAAGTTCTCCTGAAGATTTAAAGGTCGTGAGGTTGCACTTCCTTTTCCATCATTCCTGCAAGTCACAGTGAAAGTGAGCAAAGAGACAAAGGTGGCACAGGTTGTTTTGTTCAGATTGTTTTTTTAAATTTATTTTCTTGTAACAGAAAAATCCAGCTTGCTCTAAATAAAAAGTGAAGACGTTTCTGGGGTTTAGATATTAAGAGAGTTCATAATTTCTATAAAGATGGAAAACTGGCTGCCCGATCTTGTCAAGTTTAACTGCACTGCCTTTTGTAGAGGAGCACATTTTTCCAGTGTCAAATGATGCAGAAGCTCTCTAATTCACTGATTAAATGTAGGTGGGAATCTGTCTTTCCATTTAATCAGTACCTAGCTATGGAAATAGCAAACACCATCATGGTTTTTGCTGAACTACATCTGAAAAGTGGCACAGTCTGAATGCCTTCCTCACTTTTTAACCCCTTTTAAACTCTGATGTGTCGAATTGAGAAGAAAGACTCTCATCCTTGTACAATTTTACAGTAGGTGCAGCAAGGTCACGTTTCAACTGCTGTACTGTAGAATACAGTGGTATAAATGCTTTCCTATGACTATTTATCATTCTTTATAGCTCCTACCATATCCTGTCTCCCGCTGTAGACCCTAGCTCAAAGGATGAGCCCAGGTGATAAAAGGTGATTCTTTTTTACCACTTTCTTTGGAGGCTAAACTCTTGAAGCAATCTTGAGTCCCGTTTGCTCAGAGTTTTTATGAGTCTGTGTTTTATGGACAGCGATATCTGTTTAAAGGAGTGCTATGAGCAAGCTCTAAGCCTCACCTTATCCACCCTCAGACCTGCACTGTGTGCAGATGATTGGACTGTTCGTCCATTTAGAGAAACCCTTAACCCTTACTACATATCAGATTGTACTGGGTTCCACTCTTAGCTTTGTTTAGCAGATTAAAAAAAAAAAGGAAACATCTGTGTGTTTGCAGCACTGCTGCACCAGATCACAACAGCCAGCACCCAGAGGAGGAAGAGTGCTGCAATCAGGCCTCGAATGTGCTGAAGCAAAGACTGCACATGCCGTTATGCACTTCCACCACAGATCATACAGCTGTATGGGTGTTTGTGTGTGCGGATGCACGTTTGTGTTTATGGGTCTCTGGGTCTCTTGAGGTAATACCACCTTCACCAGTACAAGTCAGGACAGCATGCACACACATTCATAAACTCATTAACACCTGCGGAATATTTAGCATAGCCAATACACCTTCCAGCATGTTTTTGTTTAGTGGGTGATAACCCACATGGACACAGGGACAGCATTTGAAACTCCACTCAGACAGTAACCCATGCTAGAGCTATGAAGCTGCAATGGTACCTGCTGTACCACTGTGCCGCCCTAACAATGAGAGTGCAGATTTAGAATCATTTCTTTTTGTTTTCCTTTTCAAATCCTTCATAGAACAGGCAAATATAGTAGTCTTTTTTTTTATTTATTTATTTATTTATTTATTTATTTATTTATTTATTTATATATATATATATATATATATATATATATATATATATATATATATATATATATATATATATATATATGGTTGGGTGGCTTAATAGTTAGCACGTTTGTCTCACACCTCCAGGGTTGTGGTTCGATTCCTGCCACCTTGTGTGTGTGGAGTTTGCATGTTCTCTCTGTGCTTCAGGGGTTTCCTCCCCAGTCCAAAGACATGTGATTGGCATCTCTAAATTGTCTGTAGTGAGTGTGTGTGCAACCCAGCCACTGGGGGTTGTGCCAACCCAAGCCTGGATAAAATGGGAGGGTTGTGTCAGGAAGAGTGTTCGTGTAAAACCTGTCTCAAGTCAAAAATCTAAAGTGGATATATATATATATATATATATATATAGAGAGAGAGAGAGAGCACAAAATGAATTCAGAGGATCTGATCTGAACTGGCATTCACAGTTTCATGCCACACTTCTGCAATTTGGTCCAGTGATCTATGAGGAATGCACAGTTCTCTGGAACAGCATTTCAAAACAGTGTCCATTCTTATCAATCAATTAGAAAAGAACATATATTATAATGTGTGTTGTAAGCATCATCAAGCAGATTTGCCAGTGTGCAGTCCTGGAACATAGCAGAGATAAAGCAAATAACGTTGTTCCCAGTTTTACCCACCACTGTGTGTCCAAGAAGATCCCAGGGCAGCATTTCATTCGCTTTAGCTCTACCCCATGTAATTCAGCATCAGTGATCTGCTGACACTTCATAAGTGTCACTTCATAAGATTCACTTACCTCAGCCGGAGAATGGTAAAAATATATACCTCAAAGCTTATACACTGGTATTTCTAGTGGATTCTACAGGGAGCTCATCATCCTATCCATTTAAGCATCCAATTGGGATGCTTAAAACTGTTTTAGTGACAAGTTTCCTAGGAAGGAGGCTGTTTGACATCAAGTGTAGCCATAAATGTGGCTCCTTTGGAATTCCGTATTGCAATAGATCCCACTCATAAATAGCAGCCAAGTGGGTAGGTTCAAGTAGACATTAATAATAACATTATTAATAATCTGTATACCAAAAGAGAAAATGCCTGCAAAAGAGAACTTGCCCTTCCCAGAGTCAGCAGTGGGAAGAATCAATCACTTCCTTTTTAGTGGCTCTTGCTGCAGTCTATCCCTGGGGCATCTGTAATATTAATAGGGCTCCTGATAAGCTGGCCGAGGCCCAACCACTTTGCTTGTGAGTGTAGCTGACCTCTGTCTCACAAGAGAGATCATGTGGTAAAAACGGACTTTCCTGCCACCAGAATTCGTTCTGCCTGCAGTATCTTGTTGCCTTTTGTATTAAAGACGAGCGACATATGAGCACATGGAAAGGTGGCAACCCAAGGAGTGACTTGCTGGCTTTCTGTTGCTCCTTAAAGTCAGGGATTGAGCACAAATCAGTGCCTTTGTGATCCAGGGCCTCAAGCTGGGAGTGGACAGTTTCTCATCTGAGTTAAGATCTCTCTTTGGGTTATGGTTAACTTTGTCAATAATAGATCCTAATGTTGCACGGCATGCTTGTAGGCCTAGAAATTGTGCAAAGGAAATCATATATCACTGTAGGTTGGGGGAATACGGGATATGATCACTTTGGTGGTGGTTTCTGAAGGAAGAGCACAGACCAAGGACTTTCAACTCTGCTGACCTTCCTCAGATGCAGTGCATGACAAGAGAGAGCACACGAAAAGAGATGAAAAGACGCCTGAGACGATCTTGCTGCATTCCTTTTGGCCCCCGACTCTACTCCATATCTCCCTGAAATGGGATGAACTCCATTGGGAAGGGCGGCCATCATTCTGCTGAGCAGCCAGCCTCCTACTATACATACCGACATACCAGTGTGATGAAGGTGAAGGTTCCTTAGAGAGTCGCAGGCGGGTAGCCCACCCAGTGCCGCTGGCCCACCGTGGCTGACCTTCCTGCGTTCCTGCCCACTGGCCGGCTTAGGATCAAGGGCAAGCTGTGCGTCGGGGGACCGGCCTAACAAGCACTGCGGCCCTGCCATCGCTTTTATGCTTTGGCCCAGGAGTGCAATTTCTTCAAACGCTATTTCCTGCAGATAAGACCCAAACCATTCCTCCTGTTTTCTTGTTATGAAGTGGAGGAGAGGGGGGGTTAGAAAAAGCTATGGCGAGAATTAAGGATGTGATTTAAACCAAATGAGCACATCTCTACCCATCAGCTTAAACTGTAACTCAGCCCATATTGATAAAAATTGAATGTAAAATATTTCCTGTGCTATATTATGAAGTGATATGATTATGACATGACTGGCCAGTGAAGTGTCTAGGCTCTCTGCTTTGGCCCTAAATGCCTTAATCATGCCTGCATTACACTATTACTCTACTCACCCAAGACCTTGCAAATTGTTTCCAGCTTTAAGGGAAATCTGTTAAGATAGTTTGCAGACTGCGATAAGAGGTAGGTTTTAATATATACAGTGTCCTGCTCTGTCTTATTCCCTCTCCCTCTCCCTCTTTGGTGTTTAGACTGCAGAAAGTCCAGTATTACTGCAGTATTTATGTCTTATCTTTCAATGTTTGACCTTAAAGCAAGTTGCAATGATCCACATTCCCACAGTCAAGAATACCTCTGATGCAAAACCTTGGATAACATAATCTCAAGTTTCCTATAGTAGTTGACAGGATACAGAATAGAGTCAATAGTATTATTAGTATGAATTGTGTAATAGCTAAAGATATACAGTGTGCATGTGAGTAAACCCACATCATAACTTACCCTGACTGAACTGTGCGAGGGGAAGAACTCGGCCAAAGGTGAAGTTTGTGTTTTATGCATCCACGTGGATATGCTGTGATCCCAGTCATTCATAAAGTCACTTGCTGGGAGATCCAGGCATCCTGCTCTTTATCAGCCTGCCCCTGGCTATTAGACTGGAATGAGAGACTGTCATCGCGAGCTCATCTCTTAGATAACACAGGGGTCTACAGGGATGGCACCATCAAAGTCCTGACAGTTCTCCTTCCTCTTGCTCTGCCTCTGTTTACTGTGTATTCTCTCTACACCCCCTGTATGTCTCAATTGCTTTATTTCTCTGACTCATTCACTATTTTGGGACCTTATTTTCTGTATGTGGGTGTTCTTCTGAAATTTCTTCTTCTCTTAGCAAAGTCCCCTTTGCTGGCCTGGCTTTTCACAGTGTAAATAGTATAGAGGCTTTCTTATTACCTCAGTTGGTATTTTTAGATGCAGGACCAAGTGTAGAGGGAGACAGAAGTGGCAAACGTTATGTCTGTGTGTATATATAAAAATCATGGCCTAAATTTATTAGAGAGAAAACCAAGTAGTAACCACAGAGAGATAACTGTGAGCCCATTTATGGATGCTAATATTGGAGTATGTCATTAGTTTCATAGTGTGTGTGTGTGTGTGTGTGTGTGTGTGTGTGTGTGTGTGTGTGTGTGTGTGTGTGTGTGTGAGTGAGAGAGAGAGAGAGAGAGAGAACTTTCCTGTGTGAAAGTCTTTGTAGATGGACTGAGGCTCTTGAGGTCTGCATTTCCAGCTAATGCTAACTGCAGTTCATTTCATGTAATCATCAGCTCTAGCCTCTGATATTTAAAACTCGGACTCATACTTGCAACCAGGAAAGTAAAAATAGGCTGCCTACACTTAGTAAGACTACTATTTTTATTGTATTCACTTACCAATTGAAAATCAACCTGTTTCATAACCATAAAACACTGTTTCCATAATTTCCACAATTTCTTTACTTGTCTTCTTTATATTTTGTATCCTTTCCTTAAATTGTAGCCTTCAGAAATGTTCTTTGTTTCTCATGGAACTTCTTCCAAAGCTCTTAAAATCCATCCATTTCAGCATTTGCTTTGGAATTGAACAAGGCAGGCTGTTCATGAAGAAAGATCACAGCTATCATCACCTATTCGCTGTCCCTCTCTTCTCCCTCCCCTCCATCCACACACCTCTCCATCAGCATGAAGTGTCCAACCATCACACAATGCGTCCTCTTATAAGTGTCACTGAAAGGGTGGAAGCTTCAGGGGTTGGACTGAGGGCTGTGAGCTTCAGTGAGTGGGGTGTTCCCGGCCTTGTTCCCCTCCAGGAAGATTACCTTCAGCTGCATCCTCAGCCAGCTGATGACACACATCTGGGATTCTGGGCCTCGAGCCAGCCTGAAGACTGAGTCCTCCTGCCTCCGCTGCTTCTGCTGTAGTCATCATCGTCATTGTTGGATGTTCTTCTCATCAAACAGGAAACGCCTTTTTCCCAGCCTTTTCGCACTCTGCACTTCAGACATGAAGCAAGACCTCTAAATGTCCTGACTAAACAACAAAGCGAGTGATGGGCCTCTCTGTCTCTTTCTCAACAAGGCATACCCTAGAGGAAGCTCTTATATAAAAAACTGACTTTTAGGTTTGGCACTTATTGCTCTGATGGACTCAAATGGTAGAGCAAGTGCTAGCCCTGCTGTTTAACTGTCACTTAGCATATCTCTCACCTCATGTTTCAGGGGAAGCATTCAAGGTTGTCGAGTGACCCACTGAGCTTGTTATGGTTAGTGTTCGCGTGGGTGCATCGTTTTGTTACAAAAGCCCAACATGGAAGAGCCAAACTGTCGGGTTTTTTTGTATGTATTCAAAGATGACTCAGTGTAGTTTCCACTTAGGCCTGTGTTCTCGTAATAGCATTTGCTCAATCTGTTCTTCACAGCAAGTGTGAACCTTCACTCATCTAAAGCAACACTTGTAGGTGGGCTAAGACTGCAGTTTGTCAAATTACCTCAGTCTGATAAAACAGGATCAGACTGAGGTTGTAAAACAGTGGCTCACTCTGTCCACTGTCTGAATGGCAGCTCTTTTCTTTCCGATCACACTGTGCTTTGCCAAGCGTCCAGCAGCTACTCACCGGCCTGAACTGTTTTTCAGAGCTCTGATGAGCTCCAGTGATGATGATTCTCTAGTTTTTCCTGTCCACCCGTCTACTGCAGCAGCTTCCTGGCACTGGCCGCAGTGAGGCCACGGAGGCGGATGTGTCGTGAGGAGGGCCTTCCACCCATGGCCACAAAACATCTCCCCTCATCCTTCCTTCCTCTGAGAACTCTGAGCATGACATCATGAGCTTGGACCAGAACAGGGAGTTATAGGAGGAGGGAAGAGGCAATGGACAGAGGGGGAGTGAGGTAGGAAGGGATGATCAAGAAAGAGAAACTAACTCTGAGTAAGAGAATAGCTATGAAGTCACAGACTTTGATCAGATGAGTTGCATTGCTTTCAATAGGCCATGGAAATATCCTTTTTATTTCAGAAACATATGTTTCTGCCAATCTGTCTTCCTCCTGTGTGGAATCTAATAAAGCACTGAGGCTAATAAAGTGAATTAGGGCCAGAGCTGGGGAGATGCAGCACAAGGCCTCTTTTCAGTCTTTCTCCAGGGCCTAGACTTTTTTCTTCCAATTCACAGGAAGAATTGCAGTAATGTGAACACGCTGCTTAGCTTGGCTGTGCTCTACCTGTGTGCAATTTAAAGTGTGATTTGCACGTGGCTTTGAAGTGCTTTTCTTTGCACTTTTGTCTCAGCTGCAAAACGTCCGTTTCCTTCTTGTTCTCGAGAGGCAAAGGGAAGGCCCTCTGAACAAGGGACTGGTTGAATGTGTGAGATGCCCTATAGAGAGCTAGCAAGTATCAAACCACATACCTTACTCAAGTATGGAGGGGGAGGGCAAAAAAAGCAAGACACAGATAACGAGAGAAACTGAAAGAGACAGTCTTTACAGTTTTCCTTTTTTTAGAGAAGCCAGCTATAACAGCAACACACTCCAAAGACATCTCTGAGCCACCAGCATAACCATTAATTTTAGCTCTTGTCATTCAGGGCCATGGACACAGCAGCTGGACACAGGAAGTCTGAGCTACATGGCTTCTCATCCAATCAGCTGCCTGCAGCTGTCCTGCTCTCAAACACCCTTCACAAGGGTGGCTGCTGCCTGCTACTGACAGCGGTTCCTTCAGCTGGCCTTCTCAGCTCTTCCTTCCTAAATTCTCAACTGTGCAGACACATCTGCCACATCCCCCTCCAGCAACTGACCTCTCTTTCCCTCATGCTTTCCTTTTAGCTTATACAAGCCTTTATTTGCCTGCACCAAGATTCTTAGATCTCCCCCCTTTCACTTTTTTCTGACTTTCTCCTGCATACTACCCCTATATTTTATTCAGTTCCCTTCAGCAGAGCCCTGCTCGCTTTTGTTCCAGGTGTTGGTGATTGGGGTCAGAGGGTGGTGACGGTGGGGGTGCCCAGTCTCTGTATAGTGAGGCCAGTGGTGGATCAAAGCTCAGTCCTGTAAAACGATCTGAAAGAGTTTCCCATTAGCATCCATCAGGGTACCCTGAAAGCTCACTGCTCAGCCGAGGGAGTCTAAGGGCCCCCCAGACTTGGGGGTGCATGTGGTGGGGCAATAAGAGGGGCAACCTTGCCGAAGACATACAGGAACACCATGCATTCACTTTCTTCTGTTTTTCTTTTTATATCTCTGACTTTATCCCATTTTGTACCCATCTTTTTCTATCTCTTACCTTTCTCTTTCTCTCCTATGGTGTTGAATCTGTGAGAGGAGAATATGTCCATCTGTGCACCATAACTCATGAGCTTCAGCAACTCCAAAGCAGCAAATCTTTTAAATGGATAATGAAACTTTAACTAATTTGCATAACTTGACAAGATGTAGTTTGTTTATTCATTAATACATCTTTCACTTTATCTTGGTCAGGGTCTGAAGCTCTGGAGTCTATCCCGGGAACACTGGGTGAGAGGTGTAACAACAACCACCTCCAGCTCAACATCAGGAAAACCAAGGAGCTGGTGGTGGATTTCTGGCACAGCAAGAGGCCCCCCACCACCTGTCGCCATAAGGGGGGAGGGAGTGGAGCTAGTGGACACCCACAAGTTCGTAGGGGTGCAACTCAAAAACAAACTGGACTGGTCAGACAACACTGAGGCCCTCTATAAGAAAGGACAGAGCAGGATGTTCTTTCTGAGGAGGCCCAGGTCCTTTACTGTGTGCACTAGGCTGCTACGGCCAGTGTTATCTTCTTTGCTGTGGTGTGCTGGGGAGGTGGCATTGGGACTTGTGGGGCCAACAAACTGAGCAAGCTGGTGAGGAACGCCAGCTCTGTAGTAGGGATGGAACTGGACAGGGTGGAGGAAGTGACTGAGAAGAGGGTGAGAAGGAAGCTGAAAGCTATCATGGACAATCCTTCTCATCCTCTCTACGCTGAGGTGAGGAGGCTCAGGAGCACTTTCAGTCACAGATTCATCCAGCCCTTGTCAAAGTCGCTCAGATCCTTCTGTTTGCCCATTTTTCCGGCTTCCAACACATCAACTTCCAATAACTGACTGTTCACTTGCTGTCCAATACATCCCACCCCATGACAGGTGCCACTGAAACGAGATAATCAGTGTTATTCACTTCACCTGTCAGTGGTTTCAATGTTATGGCTGATCGGTGTACATACATATATACATACATACATACATACAGCCGTGGTCAAAAGTTTTGAGAATGACACAAATATGAATTTTTACAAAGTCTGCTGCCTCAGTTTTTATGATGGCAATTTGCATATACTCCAGAATGTTATGAAGAGTGATCAGATGAATTGCAATTAATTTCAAAGTCCCTCTTTGCCATGAAAATGAACTTAATCCCAAAAAAACATGTCCACTGCATTTCAGCCCTTCCACAAAAGGACCAGCTGACATCATGTCAGTGATTCTCTCATTAACACAGGTGAGAGTGTTAACGAGGACAAGGCTGGAGATCACTCTGTCATGCTGATTGAGTTAGAATAACAGACTGGAAGCTTTAAAAGGAGGGTGGTGCTTGAAATTATTGTTCTTCCTCTGTTAACCATGGTTACCTGCAAGGAAACACGTGCAGCCATCATTGCTTTGCACAAAAAGGGATTCACAGGCAAGGATATTGCTGCTAGTAAGATTACACCTAAATCAACCATTTATCGGATCATCAAGACCTTCAAGGAGAGAGGTTCAACTGTTGTGAAGAAGGCTTCAGGGCGCCCAAGAAAGTCCAGCAAGCGCCAGGACCGTCTCCTAAAGTTGATTCAGCTGCGGGATCGGGGCACCACCAGTGCAGAGCTTGCTCAGGAATGGCAGCAGGCAGGTGTGAGTGCGTCTGCACGCACAGTAAGGCGAAGACTTTTGGACGATGGCCCGGTGTCAAGAAGGGCAGCAAAGAAGCCACTTCTCTCCAGGAAAAACATCAGGGACAGACTGCTATTCTGCAAAAAGTACAGGGATTGGACTGCTGAGGACTGGGGTAATGTCATTTTCTCTGATGAATCCCCTTTCCGATTGTTTGGGGCATCTGGAAAAAAGCTTGTCCAGAGAAGAAAAGGTGAGCGCTACCATCAGTCCTGTGTCATGCCAACAGTAAAGCATCCTGAGAACACTCATGTGTGGGGTTGCTTCTCAGCCAAGGGAGTGGGCTCACAATTTTGCCTAAGAACACAGCCATGAATAAAGAATGGTACAAAAACATCCTCAGAGAGCAACTTCTCCCAACCATCCAAGAACAGTTTGGTGACGAACAATGCCTTTTCCAGCATGATGGGGCACCTTGCCACAAGGCAAAAGTGATAACGAAGTGGCTCGGGGAACAAAACATCGACATTTTGGGTCCATGGCCAGGAAACTCCCCAGACCTTAATCCCATTGAGAATTTGTGGTCAATCCTCAAGAGGCGGGTGGACAAAAAAAAGCCCCACAAACTCTGACAAACTCCAAGCATTGATTATGCAAGAATGGGCTGCCACCAGTCAGGATGTGGCCCAGAAGTTGATTGACAGCATGCCAGGGTGAATTGCAGAGGTCTTGAAAAAGAAGGGTCAACACTGCAAATATTGACTCTTTGCATAAACTTCATGTAATTGTCAATAAAAGCCATTGACACTTATGAAATACTTGTGATTATACTTCAGTAACAGTTAGTAACATCTGACAAAAAGATCTAAAAAAAAACTGAAGCAGTCGACTTTGTGAAAATTAATATTTGTGTCATTCTCAAAACTTTTGGCCACGGCTGTACATACACAACAAGAGATACACTCATTGTTCCTGCTCCGTCTCTTTGTGCACCCACCCACCCACACACACACACACACACACACACACACACACACACACACACACACACAGATATGGACTCAGCACCCATTTCCCTTTGTGCCTCAATCTCCTACTCCAAATTCAGTTTTGTCCCAGAATGTGCCTGTAATAATTTAGAAGAGTGTGCATATAATTATGTGTATGTGCATGATAGCGCTGGGAAATTTGACAATGTGATAGCGATATTGCAATAAATTATGTCATAGTACGCTCTTCGGAGAGTATCGTGTCTATCATTTGCAGCTGATGTTTGTAGACATTAAATTAAAACAAAAAAAATTCTTGAAACTATCGTTTTTCATACATATTTTAAATAGGGTCGTACTGTTTTCCTAAAAATGCTAATGCATATGGTGCATTGGGAAAATGTCTTCATGTATTGTCACCCACCCCTAATATGTGGATGTGTGTGTGTGTGTGTGCATGCGTGTGTGTATGTTTTTACATACAGTACGCATACGAAGCAGGGTGTCTGCATGTGTGTGTTAGTGACTGCTGCCCGCCATGGTGCTGAGTGTGCTCAGCTGTCTGAACGAGGATGATACTCTCAGCCTCTCAGGCAAAAGGATGTGATCTCATCTGTTAAAAATCCAACCTATGTCGTCTGCCGCTCATGACTTAACCCAGGCTTCTCCTTTGTATCGTGCGCCCTCCTCTCCTCATCCCCTCCTTCTTTTTCCTTCTCCTCTTCCCTTGGCTTGCAACTCCTCACTGCTTTCGAGAAAAGAAAAACATGTTTTTAGGTTTTAGGCAGTCACTTCCTGCCATGAAACTTTACCGAGATTTAACGCAAAAAGAAAAGAAACGTTTATAAATATGTTGCTAAGTGACAAAACCTTTATAGAATAGCAGTCCATAATAAGATAAAAAGCAGGAAGCAATTGATAAACCGTCTTAAAATATTGCATGTGCATGATTCAAGAGCGTTAGGTTGTCTTGAAACTGCACTTGCTTTTAACTAACCAGACAGTTGCAATGCTAATGCCTTTGGCCTAGCATGCTAGGTTACCTCATGGCGATGTGATGTCCTTGCTTCCAAAGAGCTCCCCACCGCTGCCTCCGCTGTTCAACAATTGTCAGTCCAGCTGTTGAGGCTCGGCAGATGACGGGGACGCTACATAACTCAGGCTGTTGTGAGATGTGTTAGCGATGGGCTGAGTGCAGCCCTAGTTTCCTGTCCCAGGGCAAAGGGCCTCTGTCTTTGCATAAGCACAAGATATATGGAGTCACAGATGGCCCTAAGACTCTGCGCTCCTGGGGCTTAATGCCTCTGGTTCATGCTCGTGAGCGGCTGCTACAACTTTTGTCACATTTTCCGAAATGCAGTAGATCATGCTGTGTTTTAACGTGAGGTGAAGCAGCTAGTCCAAGCAGAGCGGTTCAGACATGTTTAATGCTAAGGTTTTAGCATGTGATCAAAGACACAACGAGTCCCATAGGTGTTTTACGATGTTCGTGAACGGAACGTACAATGACTATGGTTTAAAATGGTTGCCAAAAAGCTTCATTGCACTATAATGTGAGTGTAAGAGAGTCTTCACCATCACAGATTGCTGGTGCTCTTTACACAGTATGGATCACAAACGTGACCAGATCGTAGTATAATAAATCCGGAAACATGACATCCCTATAAGTAAGGAATAAAACAGTGCTGCGAAAGAAAATTAATCATTGACGAGATGGTGTTACCACTCAAAGGTTGATTATTTTCCAATAACAGCATAATCTTTATATACTACAACAATTTGCTAACAGTTACATTTTTATTAATTAAATACATTTTATCCATGTATAGTTGCATTTAAAGTTGTGGAACCTCCACAAAAAAAGTTAGTTCCTGTTCTCACTTATGTTATAATATGGGATTAAATTAAAGCATCGAACGGAACTTTTCAAGAAACAAACAAAAATATGCAATGAGAAACAAGAAAAAAGGAAAGAAAACTGAAAACAACGAACTCAGTGGCAAAAATGTAACATGATCTGTATTCTTTGTTAACAGTTTTCTACGCTCCACAAGTTTACGTTCACCATTCTGGCATAAATCTCATGTGAGGGCGGGGTTTAACAGTGCCTTTACTCTCATTGGCAAGTGAGATTTGAATGGACAGGAAGTAGAGACTTCAGTGGCATGAATTTTGGTGCGCGTTCCGGATGCGGTTCTCTGTATAGTTACAGTGTTTGTAGTGTAAATTACTTACTTACTGAGTCAGTATATAAGTTCGTAACTAATATTTGAGGTTTGGGGAGTCTCGTACGACTATTTTTTCGAGGTGAGCTCTCAGGAGCGGCACGGAGCCGAGAGAGCCGTGGTCGCTGTCATCATCAACATCATCCTCCTTCTCCTCAGCTGGACACTCGAGCTGTCAATCCAAATCTCACTAGCCGATGAGAATAAATCACTGTTAAGCCCCGCCCACACGTGAGGTTTGTGCCAGAACGCCGAACGTAAACTTGCGGAGCGTTAACGAAAAGTTTGAAAGCGTAAACGAAAACTCTGGCAGCGCATTAGTAAAACTGTTAACAAAGAATGCTGTTTATTTGGAGACCATGTTTCATTTTTGCCACGGAGTTCACCGTTCTTCAGTTTCAGTGTTTTTTTTTCTTTCTCATCGTATATTTTTGTTCATTTCTTGAAGTTACGTTCAATACTTTTGGCGCAAATCTAATCCCATATTATAGCAGTTATAAGCAGTCGTTCCCTCACCAGCCTCTTTTTTTTTAATCCTGAGGACTTTCCCAAGTCTGAAAACCTAAAGCTCTCTGACTTTTACAACGCTTTGACACTGGAGACTCCTTCCAAAAATGACAAATAAACATCTCCTCACAGAAAACGTAACCATATCAAAAATTACTCACTTTTTAAAAATTTTTTAATTTTTAACCTGTTTATGTTGAGCGTCCAGAAAACAAGTCCCTTTGTTAATTGTTACTATAGAAACAAGAGCAGATTAAAGTTTAATGAAACAAACAAAACATAAAACAAGAACTATGACCATGTGGCAGAGATACAAGGACTAAGAAACGTAACCATGAGACAACAACAAAAGACAAGAAAGCATAACGTGACACAGAAAGACAACCAGTGCAGTGCAAAATGTGACTTATATACAAGTGCAGACAGTCATGTGACGTAGTGCAGTGGCTGATGGGAATCGTAGTTTCGGGTTTGTTCCGGTATATCCATGACACCTTGCAGCTGGAACTACTGTCAGAGCTGCTGTTTTAGAAAATTAGTCAATTCTTTGTTTTATACCCCAAGAGCTGTTGCAGTCATAAACCTAACTGTTCTGTAAGATATTTGACACTTTCTTGTAACCTGCACATTACATCATCAGTATAATTATGCACATAGTTGTCTATGTGAGTATTTTGCGTATATAGTCTCCTGTTTATAACCGAGCTCTGTATTGTCCCTGTATGTAGTTACAACTGTTTACCAGCAATAATAAAATCGAGCTGATTCTTATTCTTATAATTATCCACACGAGATGATCCGATGTACTTTCCACGGCCGGAAAATACCTATGAGGTTTTCCTTTAAATGCTGTGGATCGAACACACCTGCTTTGCTGTAGTGCCTGACACCTGAAACACATTCCAGCCTTATCTCAAGCCATTCATCTTGTATAGATTGACCTGTTCCCAAACATTTGAAGAACCCCTGATGAGTGCCTTGGGACAAACTGACATTTTTTCAAAGATATGCTTTCTGCATACTTTCCCATCTTTTCCTTTCCTGGAATCTGCCCTTCACTTTCATTGTGACCTGTTAAAGTAATAACAATAAATTATAATCTGCGTTATTTTGTTACTTGTATCAAAGGAACCCAAATGCAACATGCTTCAACATACGGTACAATGGTGCTATGATCTATGATCAAAAAAATGTAATGCGTGTAATGAGATTAGCATTGAAAGAATTTTGCAGCACACTGTTGTTGATATACGCAAGGAGTTACCTTGTAACTTTGTAACATCGAAAAAATGGACGAGACCGAGGTCACGGTACGAGGTGTTGGCACTAGCTTCAAACAATCGGCAATACAAACCCCTTGTGACTTCATTGTGTATGCTGTATCTATGCCTCTTTGTATAAAGCACCTGGCAGGACTTGCTAACTCCCCAGGAAACTATCTGCTGTTTTGTCTGAGAGCCATCTAGCGCTCCACCTCCCTCACCAACACACAAAATGCACACACACCTCAAATCCCATGTGCTGAAAGCAGGCTGAGCCCTGTCACTGATAATTGTCTGCAGACGGTCACGGCGCTCTCCGCTCTGTAACCCCTGTGGTCGGCTCAGGAAAGTATTCCCAGCACCTTTGCGCCGGAGCGAAAACGGATGTCATTAGCCTGTATCCCAACCTCCCTCCCTTCTTCTCTCCCTCCCTCTCTCTCTCTCTCTCTCTCCTTCCTTTACCTTGTTCCCCTCATAATGTTAGCTTGATTTATCCCCGATTCTTTGAAGCTAGCTCTGTTCGGGTGAATTGGGTCCATACGAGACCGGTGCTAAGGGGTCATCTATAACAATCATTTTCACAGGCTCATTATTTTCTGGCCAAACAACCTCAAAAAAGCCAATTTCCTTCTCAGGTTGTTCATAAAATTGATAGATGGCAGAAACCTACTTTGTTTTACCTTTTATAACCATTAGTCCCTCACTTGCCCAATATAGGACTCGAAACCTTTTCCTAAAGTCAATAACGTTTGGGCAGCAGAGAGTAGATTAGGAGAATGTGTGGAGCAGCTTGAGGGCAAACTCCTCTTGTAAAGTAAATGTTTTCTCTTGATCTGATTTATACGGTAAGTTATGAGTATGCATAGATGTCAGGCAGTTTACCTGTCTTGGTGGCCCTCTGCAGGTGTGGATAAATGCTTAATACATTAGCTAGTCCACTGGGCAAGTATAAGCATTCTTACTAGTCTGATGTTTTGATTGCCTGGTAACTGCATAAACCTCAAAAGGTTGTAATTAAGGTAATGTTATAACAATGACAAGCTAGTTAGCTAGTCAAGTCTATTAATACAGACTTGTGCCAGTGGCAGCTTGGAAGTGCTGGGATTTGAGCTCACAATCTTCTGATCATTTTTTTGATCATAGATCATAGCACCATTGTACCTTAGAAAGATATTGCATTGTATGTTGAAGCATTTTGCATTTGGGTTCATTTGATACAAGTAACAAAATAACACAGACTATAATTTATTGTTATTACTTTTACTTTGTTATTATAAAGTATTATATACTTTAAAGTATTGTTATTACTTTAACTAATTTTACTTTAATGAAAGTGAAGGGCAGATTCCAGGAAAGGAAAGCAATATCGCCTGTCATCTGCCCTCCTAATAAAAACTGTTCTACCGTCAGCCAGTGTGCACTTCGACCGACGTGTGTAATGCAGCAGGCGGTGGGATTTGAAACCACCGTGAAGAATGTTAAGTTTAAAGACATCCATCTATCCATTTTCTGTACCGCTTATTCTACACAGGGTCGCAGGGAGCCTGGAGCCTATCCCAGGGAACTCAGGGCACAAGGCAGGGGACACCCTGGACCGGGTGCCAACACATCACAGGGCACAATTGCACACGTTCACACACTACAGACAATTTGGGAACGCCAGTCAGCCTACAACACATGTCTTTGGACTGGGGGAGGAAATCGGGGTACCTGGAGGAAACCCCTGAAGCACAAGGAGAACATGCAAACTCCGCACACACAGGACGGAGGTGGGACTTGAACCCCCAACCCCGAAGGTGCGAGGAAAATGGGCTAACCACTAATCCACTGTGCCCCAGTTTAAACACATACCAAATGAAAAAATGCAAAAGTTGATAAGGAGTAGGGTTTATTTTCTTCTCTGGTTGATGAGTTACTTTTCCATCAGGCAACTACAGATAAACCAGGTAACCACAAAGACCTGAAATGTCTTTGTCCTGGGTGCCTGGGCTACTGATTTGTCCACTTACTCAGCGATGGTCCTTCACACAAGGTCACCTTTCATGTGCATTCAGTGGAGATGAGGGTGCAGGACAGCTCGACTGGTCATTGTTGCTTCTGCAAGTCTCTCCTTTTTTCCCGGGAAATGCCTCAGTGATAAATGGAAGGCCAAGCCTGGAAGAACAGCTGAGGCAGGACTTGCCCAGATCCCCCCCAACTGTTTGAGGCAATAGAGCAGTTTCCTCATAACTTGGCTCAGGCGCATGAATGACCTCTTTTTTTTTCCAATAATAACCAAATTCCTCTACTCAGCATTTGAAGCTACCCTTTCTTTTTGTGTTCTTTGCAGTGCTTTAGTTTCTTTTGATATTTCCACCCCTGTAATTCTGGCACGGCTAATGCTAGCTGAAACACAATCCCCACCACTGCTAGGCTCCGTACGGAGCTGTGCAGAGTCTGACTCACTGAGCAACTGAGTGGATTCTTGTAGGGGGTGGATTATGGGCTGTAGGAGTTTAATAATGTTGGGTAAATGTGGAGCAGATCTGTCTAGATGAGTAAGTTCCCAATCCAGACCCACTGCGAGTCCACATGTTTGATTTAAGTCACCTGAGCCAGCTGTAGAACACTGATTATATGAGGTATGTTTGGAAGTTTGAAACAAGCAAAATGGGGATAGGCTGGGAATCTTCCAGAACTGGATTATAAACCTTGTCAAGACGTTTGGCATAGTTATCACCAACAGTCTAGCCAATAGTCATGTAACAAGTAAGGAATAAGACACTTGAGGGTGTGCTGTTCTAGGAAAATAATCCACGACAGGGTGGTGTGATCAGCCTTGAAGTGGATGATTTTCCTATAACAGAACAACCTGATGTGTTTTATTCATATTTTCCTACTGTGATTTGCAAATATAAAAATGTACGATTTTTACATTTAATGCTCTGGAACGTCCACAAAACAAGTTCTTTTTATAATATCAAAAGTAGTTCCCGCTATAAACAGTAATTCCCGCCTTTTTTTCTCTGAGCATAAACTCTACCATCATGAAGATGGTAGAAACATGACTGACTCCTTCTGTAAATGTTAAATAAACATCTCCTTACAGAAAACTTCATCACATTGTTTTTCATAGTTAAGTAACTATTTTTTTTTATCTTAGAAGGCTTAGACTATGTAGTGCCATCCATACAAGTCCCCGTGAACAAGTTGTTACTATAGAAACGATACTGTATTAGAATGAGTGCATTAATATAAACCTATGATTTGAATTGCAGCCAGAACTACTAGACAAACTGCTGTTATAGCATATTAACGCACACTTTCTGGTTCAGTAATGCAACCAAGCTGTGATATCACCAGCTGAGGAAAGCACGTTTGCCTTGCACCTCCAGGGTTGGAGGTTCAAATCCTGCCTCCGGCCTGTGTGCGTGGAATTTGCATGTTCTCCCTGTGCTTCAGGGGTTTCCTCCCACGGTCCAAAGACATGCATTGTAGGCGGATTGACGTTTCCAAATTGTCCATAGTGTGTGAATGGGTGTGCGATTGTGCCTTATGTTGGGTTGGCACCCCGTCCAGGGTGAGTTCCCTGGAATAGACTCCCCACGACCCTGTGTAGGAAAAGCGGTATAGAAAATGTAAGGTTGGATGGTTGGTGTGGCACTCAAACCTGGATCCCAGTAGGAAGATGTATCCAGCTGAGGAATGCTTTTACTGGAGTGTGCTTAGGGAAATAGTCAAATATGAACGTTACATAAAAAAATTTATTATTGTATTTTGTCAGTGTAATTGCTGACATACTGTACTGTCAATATGTAGTTCATCCCTCCCCAGTGTCTCTGGAATGTCACTAATAAGAGAACATGTATTTACTTGTTATGGATTTCCCATGGAATGCACACTTTCTTTCTTGGTCATATTTCATGTTTTAATAAGCAGTTATTATAGAGTATTTATTGTTTTTATGGGGTGTGGAAAGCAAACCTGTTGGTCCACTATTTTTTTTCAGGTTCTCTCTGCCTTCCATACCTCCTGCTTTGGCAAGAATGAGACAGTCACGTGTATAGAGAAGTAAGGAAAACAGAAGCTGGGAAGTGTACTCTTCCCACCCAGTGAAAGATTAGTAGGCTAGTAGATCAACGGCTCTCCAGGAGCACAATGGAGGGAATGGAAAAGGAGACAGCTCCCATGAAAACAAACAGTTGGTTTAATGCATTGTGGGCGTGAATTTGACAGGGTCAAAGCTAGATGTGTTGCTAGAACGGATGTACTGTATATCGGCCATTTCTGTTTGTTTTTGACAGCTGAAGATGTGTGTTTACTTTTGATTAAAAAAAAAAAAAAAAGTATATATATATATATATATATATATATATATATATATATATATATATATATATATATATATATATATATATATATATATAGAGAAAGAGAGAGAGAGAGAGAGAGAGACAGAAAATTTCCATATTTTGTAGTTACCTTGGGAGGCACAGTGGTGCTTAGAGTTCCCTATACATCCATCATGTGGCTTGTCGACAGAGGCTTGAATGAATGGTGTGTAGTGTATACTGTATGTGAGAGTGGGGCAGCCACTTAAGTACTGTATGTGTATTCAGAAAGAGCGAGAAAGAGAAAAAGAGGGATGGCACGCTAGTGTATGGAAGTGTGGCTCGAACTCGTCAGGTAACAGAAGATGGCGGAAGCTGTAGACTCAGAGCGACAGTTCCTGCGATGGTAACCATTCACGGAGCAGGAAATGCTTGGTCTAACACCCAGAGACCTTTCAACAGCAGCCTGCTTGTGTTAACAGTGTAATTGGGCATAATTAGGGTTTGGCAGGTCAGATGGACTGCATGCCCCTGATGCGTTTTCCCCTCTGTCATCCATCGCCACTGGGCTGGACTTAAATACCCCCCAGATATTGCAGTAGAGTTTTTCCTGACCTAAGCAATATTTATGTTGCTTGACTAGATTTAGGTAATGTCAAATCCTGAAAGAGTGAACCTCTGCTATGTTTTGAAAAAAAAAAAAAAAATTTGAGCAGTTTGTATATAATTTTTCAAGGCGACATGTTATGATTGTGGTTATAAATTTCTCAAACTCAACTTTGTCAGATGCATACCTGTAATGAAATCACGTACTTGGATTTTGTGGTTAGAGCTTAAACTTTGACTTTGACATTTGACATTAAACTTTGAGAAGTTAAAAGTTACAAGCTCTGTATTATTTCCCAATGATTTCATATATCAGGGTTTTTATTTATTTATTTTTTGAGCAGCTCGCACAAATGAAATTATGATCACTGCTGAGGAACTTTTCTTCAGATATATGAAGTTTACATGTGGATTTTTCGACACTTCACGTTATGTTTCATAAACTGTTTACATATAACACGTACGGTTTCATTTTTCACGTGATTTTCTCACGATTTATTTCTTTTTGTGACTTTTTCACATATCGTGCATTCTTTTTCACGTCATCACATAATGTTCACATGATGTCAACTTGTGCACTTAAATTCACAAATATTGTCAGAGTCAGGAAATAATATGGTGAAATGCACCTTCACTTGTCCCCCCCCCACCCCCATATTACTCACAAAATCACATGTGAAATGCGATTTTTCCATAAAGGAGGGCAAATTTTCCCCCCTCAGATCTCTAGGTCTATTTTGTCGCTCTGGTTTGGTCCGTCCCTAGTTCATTAGGAATTTTTGGATGTCAATTCTTTCTGTGTGTGTGAGAGAGTTGAAAAGTTCCAAAGTTGTAAAGAACAAGAGAACAAGAGGTAAAAGGGTGGAAGGCGGCCACATGGGGGGTTTGATCCATCAGTGAGGAGGTCTGGGTTCTGACCCTTGACATGCTGGGAAGCTCAAGAGAGTGGAAGTCAAGCCTCGGTGAACCTGGTGTGTGTGTGTGTGTGTGTGTGTGTGTGTGTGTGTGTGTGTGTGTGTGTGTGTGTGTGTATGTATGTGGGTGGGTAGGTGGTTGTGTATGCAAGGGGGGGTTCAGTACTATCCAAAATCCCTGCGAAAGCTCTTTTCCTGAATGAATGGGATCTTAGCATTCCCTCCCCAGACTGAAAGACTTGAAGCACATAGCTCAGAATCACAGGGTGACAGAGATTACCTTCAGAGGAAAACCCAGGAATAGAGAGATATAGAGAGTGAGAGGGGGATGGAGGAAAAGATTGAGGCTCCAAAACAATGCCGGTGGTTTAGCTCAATGCCTATGGCCACATTCTTTTAGGTTGACCCCCAGAGTCCTTACTGTGGCTGAATGTGTCAGAGAATCCGCTGGCTGTTTGTCATCCACACGTCTGCCTCTGGGCATGGGCCACTGTTTACATTTCCCCTGCCTAATGCAGCAACTAAAAATAGCCCTTATTTTCAGACCGATTCTAAAAAAAAAAAAAAAAAAAAAAAAGAAAAGGCCTGCGTCCCTTTATAGCTGCTGCATGACACAGCATGTTGATGTCCTGTTTTTTCCCTTCTCTTTATCTTTCTTTCTGTAGTTTCCCCCCCTGCGCATCTGTGACACAACGGCCTTCTCTGTATTTTAGGAAACACATGTATTAGATTAGAACCGAGGAAAGCGCTGTTCTCACTTCTGTCAGTAATTGCAATTTGATTATGTTAGAGCTAACGTGATTAACTGGGAGTGATTGAAAGGTGAGACGCCGTCCTGCGATGTGGCCTTCGCCGTGCAGTGGAATTCCTGAGCTAATAGATCAGGAATAGCTTTATATGATATAAAAAGACAAGAAACCCACCATCTTGGCTGCTTTCATTCAGCAGAATAAACTCTCTTGCAGAGCTGTGCGATGTGCGAGTGTCGTTCCCACTCTCGTCGATCCTGTGGCAGCACTTTCACTTTACCTTAAAAAAAAAAAAGAAAGACCGACACTGTGCCGACCCTGAACAACCTCCGGACATCCTCCAGCGTGAACGAGGCTTCAGATGGCATCCAGCTGATCTCATTCCTTCCACAAATAGAGCGCACTAAGAAATGAGAAACATGAATCAGAGCATGCGTTAGCCAATTAGCCAGATTATGGCTCATTCCTTATCAACGAGAGGCAGTGTGTCGCTAGAAGTGTTGCTCAGCCAGAAATCCAGATGGTTTTGTCCAGTGCATACTGAGGTTTGAACTTCATTATCTCAGAGGCACATGGTCTTAGATGCACAGGCATTCCAAGAGAGCCAAGAAGTCAGTTGTTATTCATGTGACTGTTACTGAGTCAAAAATTCTATATATTAACATTTGTGGACATTCCCAACATTATAAACAAAGCAACTGTTTTTTTTTTTTTTATCACCCAAAAGGTCATTTCGGAGAATTCCTGCAACAGGAAACGCCAGTCTCTAGACTGCTTTAGACTGTGAGGCGCAAAGGACGACTTGCAAATCTGATGTTTCTCACATCTTGTAATATATGTAGTTCTGAAACCTACTCTTTTGCATGTAGCTCAACCAGAAGCAAAGTTCTAGTGTTTTAAATTCTGGTTTTAAAATCTCCAAACGTGGGAAAGGGAGAAAATTGCATTTAAAGATTTCATTCCACTGATATGTTGACATCCATTATCTGATTACAAACTGAATCAGTGACTTTGTTTACATGCACATCAATATTCCGATATTAATCTGCATTTGGCGGTATTCTAATTAGTATTGAGTCATGTGAACGCCGCAATCAGATTCAGATTAAGATAATATTCTGATTTCCCAAATTCTGATTGCCACCCCTGGAATATGCCCATTTTAAATGGAAATTTAAGCGCCTTATTCAGAAAATCCACTGAAAGGAGATATATGCGCATGCTCAATCCGCAAGGAATTGTGGGTAGCAACGGCAGCATCTTGAATCTCCCAGGAAATAACAGCGGGAAAGGAAAAGCGCATGTGTAGATCGGCATACTTACAACAACCACGTATACAGGAATATTCCGATGCCTACATGCATATAAACATAGTACTCGGAATATGGTTTCAACACGAGTATAGATCTTAAACAGAATTTGATGTGCATGTAAACGTAGTCAATGAGGCTTATGTCTGGTTTGTTACGGGACGTAACTATCCAACTTGATCAAAGCGTGACATTCAATGTGTGAGGAAATCCCACTTAGCTAGCAAGGTTTAGACTTCTTTTGTCCGACTGACTGCTTTTACCACTGTGCAGGTATGTGATAAACGAACGATAGTCAAATCAGAGAATGTGTCCTGATTACAGTGTTTTATACCACAGCGTGGCTGACTTCTCCAATCAGAAGGTGTAGATTTATTTTCTATAACACCAGCTCTGATAATAGTTACTGCAACTGTACTGTAACGTAAATGTTTATATTGATGCGCTCGTTCGAATACATAAACTAAGCCTAATAAATAATGAATGGATAAAAATGTGTTGTTTAACAGGGGAAAAAAATATTCTTTTAGACATTTATTGAAGAAGGCAGCACTTTTAACACGGGAGTTAGTTCCTGTTATTGATTAAGTTATAGCAGCTATAAACATACATTCCCTCATCAGTCAAATTGTCATGTTACCGAGTAACCTTGAAGACTCAACCCTCGTGGATGTCCCATAACATTAAATGTAACTATAAACAGTTAAAAATTGTAATGTGTTGTTCGTTAATAAATAAAAAAAATCACAATGGTTTCCAAATCACTGTGGTAAAAGAGGTTTAGCCTTGAGGATGGGAGAGTCTAAATCTGTAAAGTCTTCTCCAGCACATCCCAAAGACTTTCAATAGGGGTTAAGGTAAGGACTCTGTGGTGGCCAAGTCATATGTGAATATGATTCCTCATGCTCCCTGAACCACTCTTTCACAATTTGAGCCTGATGAATCTTTGCATTGTCATCCTGGAATATGCCCTTGCTGTTATGGAAGAAAAAATGCATTGACCTGGACATTCAGTACATTTATTTTTTGTCGCATAATGTTGCTGAGCCGATACCTGACCAACTGAAGCAACCCCAGATCATAACACTGCCTCCAGAGGCTTGTAAAGTAGGCACTATGCATGACAGGTGCATCGCTTTGGAATAGGGTAAATCTGGACTCACCAGACCACATGACATTTTCCCATTGCTCCACAGTCCAATCTTTATGCTCCCTAGCAAATTGAAGTCGTTTTTCCCCGATTAGCCTCACTAACAAGTGGCTTTCTTGTGGTTACACAGTTGTTTAGTCCCAATCCTGTAAGTTCTCGTCACATTGTGCACATGGAAATGCTCTTAATTTCATTATTAAACATAGCCGTGAGTTCTACTGTCAATGTTTTACGATGTGACGTCACCAAGTTTTTTAAAGAATTTTTTTTAAAGAATTTTTTCTGAGCAGATTTTTTCCTCAAAGTTCACAGTTCACCACTATCCTTCCAGGCTTTAATAATGCGTTGGACAGTTCTTAACCCAGTTCCAGTGATTTCAGCAATCTCCTTAGTTGTTTTCTTTGCTTGATGCAGGCCAATAATTTGCCCCTTCTGAAACACAGTAACATCTTTTCCATGACCATGGGATACATCTTCTGACATGGCTGTTTAAGAAATGAGAAGCTACACACTACATCAGTTAGGGTTAAAAGAATTGTTGCCAGCTGAAACATATTAATTAGTGCAATAATGATCCAATCATAGGCTCTTAAGTATTTGCTTATTTAAATCCAGGAGTGTATATTTATAATTTCTTAAAGGTGAGGTGTCAAGAGATGACATCTGATTGGTTTGTCTTAGACATATATGATTTTCTATATATGATATATGATATTTCCTCACACATATGATTTTCAATCTGTTGCACTCATGAGCAGAAACAAGAAAAAAAAAGTAATTGGTAAAATACAGTGCTGTAAAAAAGTATTTGTATATCTCATACTAAATAGTTTTAGATCTTCAAACGAAATACAACATAAAACAAAGGCAACCTGATTAAACACACAATACAGTTTTTATTTATTTATTTATTTTTTTATTGAGGCAAAAAAACAAAACAAAAACCTATCACCCATGTGAAAAACTAATTGCCCCCTTAAACTTAAAATCTGGTTGTGCCACCTTTAGCAGCAATAACTGCAACCAGACGCTTCCAATAACTGGAGATCAGTCTTTCACAGCACTGTGGTGGAATTTTGGCCCCCTCTTCTTTGCAGAACTGCTTTAGTTCAGCCACACTGGAGGGTTTTCGAGCAGGAACTGCTTGTTTAAGGTTCTGCCACAGCATCTCGATTGGTTCAAGTCAGGACGTTGACCAGGCCACTCCAAAACTTTCATTTAGCTTTTTTTGAGTCATGTGCTTTGGATCATTGTCTTGCTGCATAATCCAGTTGCATTTGAGTTTCAACTTACGGACTGAAGACCGGATGTTCTCCTTTAGGATTTTCTGGCAGAAAGCAGAATTCATGTTTCCTTCAATTATGGCAAGTTGCCCTGAAGCAGCAAAGCATCCCCACACCATCACACTTCCTCCACCATGCTTGACCATAGGTATGATGTTCTTTTTGTGGAATTCTGTGTTTGGTTTTCACCAGATGTAACGGGACCCCTGTCTTCCACACAGGTCTACTTTCGACTCATCAATCCACAGAACACTCTCCCAAAAGTTTTGAGGATCACCAAGGTGTGTTTTGGCAAAATTCAGATGAGTCTTAATGTTCTTCTGGGTTAGCAGTGGTTTTCACTGGTCACTCTTCTATGGATGCTATTTTTGCCCAATGTCTTTCTGATAGTGGAGCCATGAACATTGATTTATTGATGCAAGAGAGGCCTGTAGTTCCTTTGATGTTGTCCTTGGCTCTTTTGTGACTTGCTGGATGAGTAGTTGCTGTGCTCTTGGAGGAATTTTGGAAGGTCGGCCACATCTGGGAAGGTTCACTACTGTGCCGAGTTTTTTCCATTTGGAGATAATGGCTCTTACTGTGGTCCTTTGGCATCCCAGAGCCTTTGAAATAGCTTTGTAACCCTTCCCAGACTGATGTGTTTCAATCACCTTCTTCCTCATCATTTCTGGAATTTGTTTCAACTTTAGCACAGTGTGTTACTGGGTAAGACCTTTTAACCAACTTCATGTTGTTGAACAAGTTCTATTTAAGTGTTGATTAGATTGAACAGGGTTTGCAGTAAACAGGACTGGTTGTGTCTAGTCCAGCTGAACCCCATTATGAATGCAGTTTCATAGATTTGGGGAATTAGTAACTACGGGGACAAATACATTTTCACACAGGCCCAGTTGGTATTGGGTAATTTTTTTTGCTTCAATAAATAACATTATCATTTAAAAACGGTATTTTGTGTTTAATCAGGTTGCCTTTGTTTTATCTTAGATTTTGTTTTAATTTCTGAAACAATTTAGTATGAGAGATACACAAAGACAGAAGAAATCAGGATGAGGCAAATACTTTTTCACAGCACTGTATATGGGTGAAACAAAGATTTCATTCCACTGATATGTTGACATCCATTATCTGATTACAAACTGAATCAGTGACTTTGTTTACATGCACATCAATATTCCGATATTAATCTGCATTTGGCAGTATTCTAATTAGTATTGAGTCATGTGAACGCCGCAATCAGATTCAGATTAAGATAATATTCTGATTTCCCAAATTCTGATTGCCACCCCTGGAATATGCCCATTTTAACTGGAAATTTAAACACCTTATTCAGAAAATCCACTGAAAGGAGATATATGCGCATGCTCAATCCGCAAGGAATTGTGGGTAGCAACGGCAGCATCTTGAATCTCCCAGGAAATAACAGCGGGAAAGGAAAAGCGCATGTGTAGATCGGCATACTTACAACAACCACGTATACAGGAATATTCCGATGCCTACATGCATATAAACATAGTACTCGGAATATGGTTTCAACACGAGTATAGATCTTAAACAGAATTTGATGTGCATGTAAACGTAGTCAATGAGGCTTATGTCTGGTTTGTTACGGGACGTAACTATCCAACTTGATCAAAGCGTGACATTCAATGTGTGAGGAAATCCCACTTAGCTAGCAAGGTTTAGACTTCTTTTGTCCGACTGACTGCTTTTACCACTGTGCAGGTATGTGATAAACGAACGATAGTCAAATCAGAGAATGTGTCCTGATTACAGTGTTTTATACCACAGCGTGGCTGACTTCTCCAATCAGAAGGTGTAGATTTATTTTCTATAACACCAGCTCTGATAATAGTTACTGCAACTGTACTGTAACGTAAATGTTTATATTGATGCGCTCGTTCGAATACATAAACTAAGCCTAATAAATAATGAATGGATAAAAATGTGTTGTTTAACAGGGGAAAAAAATATTCTTTTAGACATTTATTGAAGGAGGCAGCACTTTTAACACGGGAGTTAGTTCCTGTTATTGATTAAGTTATAGCAGCTATAAACATACATTCCCTCATCAGTCAAATTGTCATGTTACCGAGTAACCTTGAAGACTCAACCCTCGTGGATGTCCCATAACATTAAATGTAACTATAAACAGTTAAAAATTGTAATGTGTTGTTCGTTAATAAATAAAAAAAATCACGATGGTTTCCAAATCACTGTGGTAAAAGAGGTTTAGCCTTGAGGATGGGAGAGTCTAAATCTGTAAAGTCTTCTCCAGCACATCCCAAAGGGGTTAAGGTAAGGACTCTGTGGTGGCCAAGTCATATGTGAATATGATTCCTCATGCTCCCTGAACCACTCTTTCACAATTTGAGCCTGATGAATCTTTGCATTGTCATCCTGGAATATGCCCTTGCTGTTATGGAAGAAAAAATGCATTGACCTGGACATTCAGTACATTTATTTTTTGTCGCATAATGTTGCTGAGCCGATACCTGACCAACTGAAGCAACCCCAGATCATAACACTGCCTCCAGAGGCTTGTAAAGTAGGCACTATGCATGACAGGTGCATCGCTTTGGAATAGGGTAAATCTGGACTCACCAGACCACATGACATTTTCCCATTGCTCCACAGTCCAATCTTTATGCTCCCTAGCAAATTGAAGTCGTTTTTCCCCGATTAGCCTCACTAACAAGTGGCTTTCTTGTGGTTACACAGTTGTTTAGTCCCAATCCTGTAAGTTCTCGTCACATTGTGCACATGGAAATGCTCTTAATTTCATTATTAAACATAGCCGTGAGTTCTACTGTCAATGTTTTACGATGTGACGTCACCAAGTTTTTTAAAGAATTTTTTTTAAAGAATTTTTTCTGAGCAGATTTTTTCCTCAAAGTTCACAGTTCACCACTATCCTTCCAGGCTTTAATAATGCGTTGGACAGTTCTTAACCCAGTTCCAGTGATTTCAGCAATCTCCTTAGTTGTTTTCTTTGCTTGATGCAGGCCAATAATTTGCCCCTTCTGAAACACAGTAACATCTTTTCCATGACCATGGGATACATCTTCTGACATGGCTGTTTAAGAAATGAGAAGCTACACACTACATCAGTTAGGGTTAAAAGAATTGTTGCCAGCTGAAACATATTAATTAGTGCAATAATGATCCAATCATAGGCTCTTAAGTATTTGCTTATTTAAATCCAGGAGTGTATATTTATAATTTCTTAAAGGTGAGGTGTCAAGAGATGACATCTGATTGGTTTGTCCTAGACATATATGATTTTCTATATATGATATATGATATTTCCTCACACATATGATTTTCGATCTGTTGCACTCATGAGCAGAAACAAGAAAAAAAAAGTAATTGGTAAAATACAGTGCTGTAAAAAAGTATTTGTATATCTCATACTAAATAGTTTTAGATCTTCAAACGAAATACAACATAAAACAAAGGCAACCTGATTAAACACACAATACAGTTTTTATTTATTTATTTATTTTTTTATTGAGGCAAAAAAACAAAACAAAAACCTATCACCCATGTGAAAAACTAATTGCCCCCTTAAACTTAAAATCTGGTTGTGCCACCTTTAGCAGCAATAACTGCAACCAGACGCTTCCAATAACTGGAGATCAGTCTTTCACAGCACTGTGGTGGAATTTTGGCCCCCTCTTCTTTGCAGAACTGCTTTAGTTCAGCCACACTGGAGGGTTTTCGAGCAGGAACTGCTTGTTTAAGGTTCTGCCACAGCATCTCGATTGGTTCAAGTCAGGACGTTGACCAGGCCACTCCAAAACTTTCATTTAGCTTTTTTGAGTCATGTGTTTTGGATCATTGTCTTGCTGCATAATCCAGTTGCATTTGAGTTTCAACTTACAGACTGAAGACCGGATGTTCTCCTTTAGGATTTTCTGGCAGAAAGCAGAATTCATGTTTCCTTCAATTATTGCAAGTTGCCCTGAAGCAGCAAAGCATCCCCACACCATCACACTTCCTCCACCATGCTTGACCATAGGTATGATGTTCTTTTTGTGGAATTCTGTGTTTGGTTTACACCAGATGTAACGGGACCCCTGTCTTCCACACAGGTCTACTTTCGACTCATCAATCCACAGAACACTCTCCCAAAAGTTTTGAGGATCACCAAGGTGTGTTTTGGCAAAATTCAGATGAGTCTTAATGTTCTTCTGGGTTAGCAGTGGTTTTCACTGGTCACTCTTCTATGGATGCCATTTTTGCCCAGTGTCTTTCTGATAGTGGAGCCATGAACATTGATTTATTGATGCAAGAGAGGCCTGTAGTTCCTTTGATGTTGTCCTTGGCTCTTTTGTGACTTGCTGGATGAGTAGTTGCTGTGCTCTTGGAGGAATTTTGGAAGGTCGGCCACATCTGGGAAGGTTCACTACTGTGCCGAGTTTTTTCCATTTGGAGATAATGGCTCTTACTGTGGTCCTTTGGCATCCCAGAGCCTTTGAAATAGCTTTGTAACCCTTCCCAGACTGATGTGTTTCAATCACCTTCTTCCTCATCATTTCTGGAATTTGTTTCAACTTTAGCACAGTGTGTTACTGGGTAAGACCTTTTAACCAACTTCATGTTGTTGAACAAGTTCTATTTAAGTGTTGATTAGATTGAACAGGGTTTGCAGTAATCAGGCCTGGTTGTGTCTAGTCCAGCTGAACCCCATTATGAATGCAGTTTCATAGATTTGGGGAATTAGTAACTACGGGGACAAATACATTTTCACACAGGCCCAGTGGATATTGGGTAATTTTTTTTGCTTCAATAAATAACATTATCATTTAAAAACGGTATTTTGTGTTTAATCAGGTTGCCTTTGTTTTATCTTAGATTTTGTTTTAATTTCTGAAACAATTTAGTATGAGAGATACACAAAGACAGAAGAAATCAGGATGAGGCAAATACTTTTTCATAGCACTGTATATGGGTGAAACAAAGATTTCATTATCACAAAAGCATGTGTTTGTGTTTTCTTTTGCCAAAGCCCAAACTCTTTCCGATGTTCAGTTGGCTTCCCCTCAATCTCCTGAGTCCCTACGGAGTGGCCTTGACAATCAGTGTTGTTCCGTTTGGTCACACCTTCCTTCCACAAGAGTTTCCTCTCACACTCTCATTGCATACTTCTCAGTTAAAGTCTTCTTAAATGCTGTGTTCGTCTTAACTTCAAAGTGGGAAATTGGTCCAATTACATCATTTTCAATCTCTTGAGCTACAAATTTGGAAAAACCTGGACACCTCCAAGTGCGTCGTTTTTTTTTTAGCAGCCCTCAGTGATTTCAGTGATGTATATTTACCTCCTCAATGCAGTGAACTGTATAGACAGTGTTATAGATTTAACAAGCAAGTATATCTTTATGTTCTTGGATCTAAAGCAAATACTAATATATACAGCATAATTCATTTAAAAGGTAAGAAGTTCTACTTTGTATATTGTTGATGCTGTGAGCAGCCATGTTGAGTTGATGTCTTGTGCTGAACTCAGGGTTCAGGAAAACTGTCCTGACTTCCCGAGTGCATGACTTCTTGTTATATGTGCGCTCATAACATGAGATTTATCAAATATATTGCTGGCAGATTGGGAATTGGTCAGAACTCATGATGGATACACATTATGATTACTAAAATTTGTCTGTGACAAGAGTTAAAATTGCATAAAGTGCATTTGGCATTCCAAGATCCTGTTGCTTTTCCCAATGGTAGAACTTTTTTCCAAGTCTGCTTTCGTACAGTGTATGTAGAATTCAGTCTGAACGTTTTCCTCCTTGATGTTCAAGTTCAAGTTCAAGTTCAATTTATTTGTATAGCGCTTTTAACAATGGACATTGACACAGAAATATATAAATTCAGGACATAGATTTTAAATTTATGAATTTATCCCCAATGAGCAAGTCAGAGGTGACGGTGGCAAGGAAAAACTCCCTGAGATGATATGAGGAAGAAACCTTGAGAGGAACCGGACTCAAAAGGGAACCCATCCTCATCTGGGTAACACCAGATAGTACAATTATAAATAAATAAATCCCTTCTATAAATGTACCAGTACCACATGGTCAAATAGATGTGGTTCTTTAGGCAGGTGAGAACAGAACAATCACACTCGGGTACGGACCTAGGGTTAGGGATAGGGTTAGGGTTAGAGCGCATCTGAGTGTTGCTGAGTCTTACCATAGTCGTGTCATAGAGCGATTACCGATGAGAGCCTCCTTCTCTGATTTCAGGAGAACTCTAGAGCAGTCCTGAATCGACTTGAATCGGCTCGAATGTAAGAAGTGAATCAAACATGCCATGTGTTTTCGGGTGCAGCATTTTTTTTGTAGATGTGAGCTGATAGACTCAAAGGACAAAGCTGTAGAGCTGTAGAAATGCTGTGTGTTCTAAAGATTTGAAATGATGGACAAGAAAAAAAATGCTGGATGCGACGCACAAAAGATTTGAAAGCAGTTATTTATATACTTATGTAATCAATTGTTTAGCGGCAGGTTTTCCATCACGGTATTTCTGAGCGGTTTTATAAGTATGTTTTCAGCCCGACTTGCCCCTTTTTTGTCTTTTGGTTAGTTTCCAAAACCAAACAGCAACTGAACCAAAAGTATCAATTTCACATTGATTCTGACTCCGACCCAAAGGACTAATGCGTGAAACGCTACTCTTCCTCTCATCTTGACTAAAGTCCTGCTTTTATTCTCAAACTTGGCCAAACACCTTTCCAGCTGTTTTCCTGAAATGACCCAACTGTCCCATGAGGCCACAGCAGGTGTGAAGTCCTCCCTTAGCTTATGTTAAGTTTCATATAGGCTACAGACATGTCCATAAGGCAACCTGTAGAGAATGATCTCAGAAAAAAGCAGGTTAAAAAAATACGGAACAGAATCCCTGTGAATGTAGGTATCTTTTGATAAATATCTACAAGAGCTTGGCTGGGAACCAAAACCAACAACATTTTCTAGGCAACAATAGGTTCTGATAAAGGTGCATTCATGTGTGTGTGTGTGTGTGTGTGTGTGTGTGTGCGTATACTGTAGAGGGGCTGACACCGTTTGCTTGTACAGTCCCTGAACGTTAAGACCAAAAGTTTCATGCAAACCATTACATGCATTGTGTCAAAACTGAAACAACATTCTCATTTTCTCATGCTAAGGCATCATAAGTATGCTGAGGTCAAGTTGTGGCAGATGACTCGTTACAATATGGCATTGAGAACGCAGGTGCTTTTAGTTACACAAACTGCCTTTGAAACGATGCTGAAACACAGTATGCTTTTTCTCTCTTTCCGTCTCATCATATTTTTTCTTGCAAAACTTAAATCACTTAGAACTGATGCTCCACACTTGTGCAGATTTAAACGCAGATTATCTCCACCGAGATGTGAGCATGATCAGAATTCAGACAGAATAAAATGTAAATTATAGCAACGCAACGCGTTGTGCGCATAACTGAATAATCTGTTGCGAATGAAATGACTCAGAGCTCTGATATGTTTTGTCGAGTTGCATGGCAACTGCAAGAAACATTCTCTGCCTTTATTTAACTAGCAATCAATTTGATATCTATCTATACTTTTGTACTTTTTAACTTAAAGCAATGTATTACGGGGTGTGTGTGTGTGTGTGTGTGTGGAGGGGGGTGGGGGAGAGGATGTGTATTTGATGTACCCTGAATTTCACCTGAAGTTATGGCATCTTCAGCTGACTATTTTTAGTCCGGGTTACTCGAAGAATTCATCGCTTCGCTTTGATTCTGCTTGATTGATTTATAGATAGCTTGATTTTTAGAAATAGACAAACGTGATCTCATTTGTGCAGAGACACTAAACATGCTGCTATTTTCATGCAGTCGATTCCATGAAAACGTGGCTTGCCGCCTAACAAGTTGTCCGATGTCAAGCTGTAAAGCAGTGTGACGAAGTGGCGATCTGTACAGCCTTGGTGAGGAAATCGGACAAGGCGCACGGGTTCTCGCCGCCTCTTTCTTCTCACACCATGTGACATTTTCTCCTCACTGTTGTGTCTGAGGATAAAAGCAGCAATTACACCAACTGCCAAGAGCTTTCGCCAGATTTATGCTCATAACAACAGCATTCCAGCCAAGATGGCCTCCACCTCCCTAAATAAACCCAAACAAAGTCATAGTCACAGGAGAGACACACGTCCTGATTAACGTCATGCCCTGATCAATTCACCTCACATTTCTTCTTCTTCTTCTTTTTCTTCTTCTTTAGGAGAACCTATCAAGCGTTTTAACATAGCTTCTGAAAGAGTGCTGCATATGTTCTAATTCATAAGAATTGTTAACTAATGTTTAGAAAATCACATTTTTATTGTATTTATTTATTTCTTTTTGGTTCACCTCCTCCTTTCTGAACCCGACCTCTCCCTCGCCTTCGTCTATCTGTCCCAGCTGTTCCGCAGTGGGCTGTCTGCCTGCTCCACGGCACTGTTATGGGTTCATTGAGCTGGTATGCGCCAGGAATCTTTGGATCAAGGTAATTTCACACTGTTTGAGATTTTCCCAGGATGTTAAGCTTCCCTTTACCTTCGTGAGCCAGATAGCGCGCAACACATGTTCCAGACCCGCACAGCAGATCTCGTAGAAGTCTCCAGGAGGAGGCCTGGGGAACAACTTGAAAGATACACATCGTAAATTACACCCCGACACTCGAGTTGGCCCAAAAGGATCAGATTATTGTAGCCTGATCCAAGTGTGGTACTTGCACTGTGAATTCATGCGTGCCGGTGTAATCGGGATGAAGCGGAGAAGTTGATTTGTGATACTCAGGTTTTAGTTTGGAGGCCTGAATTGGGGATCCTTCATCAAGCAAATCTAAAATGCAAAAAAACAAGAAAAGAAAAACAAGAAAAAACTAAACGATATCTTAGCAAGTGAAAAATTCTAATATCTTGAATATGAGCAAATTCATCTAATATTTGTTATTATGAGATTATTATAAATCAAATATGTCTTTTTTTTCTTTTTGGAAATAAATGCATGAAATTAGAAAATATATCGACTATAAGACTATTTCAAGCTTGAAATTAATACAAATTTCTGAAGGTTTAATTAATCATATATTTGGTTCATTGCAATCATATATTCTGTATTCAAGATATTTTCACTTGCTAAGATGTCATTTTTTGCCGTGCAGTCTAAATGCCCAGTTAGAAAGTACAAATACCACAACAACTTTCAAAGAACAACACCTTTCAATGAACACTGTAGCCATCTGCTATGAAGAACGATGAAACTCTGTTAAGAAATTCGTTAATAGTCATAACATAGTAATAGGCATTTTAGTCTTAGACCTTATCATGTCTTAGGCTGATCGTCATTGTCCTTTCATTGCATTTTCAGGTCACACACAGTGAGAGCTATATTTGACAATACGAGAAGAAGATGCGTCAGTTATGGTGCATTCTGGTCTGTCATTTTCAGGTCATGTTGACTGTGAACTATATTTGGAAGTTTGAGAAGGATGTAGCACCTGAAGATAATTTCAGTATTTATATTGTATTAGATCTTTTCTGGCCCACTGGTTGAGCGACGTCTCTGAAAAAAAAAAAAAAAAGCAAGACGTAGGCAGCACCTGACGCATGTAGAACGTGAGAACGCCGAAATTGTTACGGTAATCTTATTCGCTCATCTCTACCGAAAGGCCCATCTGTTCCCTTTGTTTCCCCGCAGCACAATTGGGTAACTAGCTCAGTCAAGATGCTAACCAACTGAGATGAAAAACGTTCATTTGTGTGTTTAGCAGGTGTAAATGTGGTATTCTTAATCTACACAGAGAGAGGTAGTGGTGAGAGCTGAAGTAAGATATAATATTAGCACACTGAGTTTGTTTTTGGCTCACAAAACAAATGCACTGATGTTGAAATGATATTGCGTTCTATAGAATAGACCCGGGTCTATATTGTATTACCGCTGTAGTACTGAAATCCACATCCTTAGTGCTAAATTATTATCTCCAGACTGTTCGAAAGCAATACTTTATTTTGCAACAGACAAGTGGGCAATTAAAAGGGGGAAAAACAGTGGCTTTGTGATGTTCTGGGGGGCATTTATTTATTTTACAGGTAGTTTGGGTCATCTTGTCCCCTTAAGAAGAAACAAATCAATCCAAAGTTCTTCTCACTGGTTACTTTTATTCTATGATGAAACATTTCTATCCTCGTGGGCGTGGTCTTGTAAGAGTAAACTAATTTTAGTTTTCAGACCGAAAGCACAATGAAGGCTGCTGGGTTTCGCTGCAAGAATAAGAAGCGAGTGCGAAAGTCAAAGTGTCCAGAAGAACTGCGGCTGGTTCTGCAAGATGCTCAATAAAACTAGCTTATTTCCTTATAAAACACATTGTACCTGAGACTACTGATTTCTTTTTAAGTAAAGGGTCATCAAACCAACTATTGACTTCATTTATTACTGTTTGCTGCTCTTTGTAGTCTTTGCACAGTAGACTTTTGCACAGTACTCAGTCCTTCCAGGATTTTGCGATTTTCCGATCGCGGAAATGAACACAAAGTCAAGCAAACTCCGCGATATTTGGAGGAGTAGTTGGTATCTTAGGTGTGTGCTAATAGCTTGTGCCCCCCCTCCTCCCACCCTCACCATTCATGTACTTATTTGTTTGTTTGTTTTCTCCTGTTTTTTGTAATTATGCAAACCCTGGGTTGTACATAGTTCTGTTGTGTCATGTACAATGATCATGTTCTGCAATAAAAAAACAAAAAAAACAATCACACACACACAAAAAGTCATCACAGCGTCATCTCAACACACATTCAGCCAAAGCCCTCTTCGTGTATCAAACATGAGTACAGCAAATAGGTCTCATTTACCAACAAACATCACTGCGAAAGACCGTGCGAAACAATTTCGTAATTCAAGTAGTTTTCCACAAAAACGCACAAAAAACAAAACTCTGCAAGTTGCATCACATATCTTGAAAAAACCAGCAGCAAAATCAAGCATTGTTTGGCCGCAACAATCAAGAAAACACTCACTGAAATCCTGTACGGACTGACTACTCTATATCAACATAATGTTCACTTCCCATAAAACAATGCATGTAGTTTAAAAATGATCCCCTCACTTAAATTCTTCCTCTTTCCTACCTGATCGTCTTCTTTACTACCAAATCTCTTGCACCATCCGGTGCACAAAATATAATCTTATGAAGTGAAAATACCTTGCATATTGGCAAATTCTTATGAGATTATTATAAATCAAATATAAGATTATGATTTCAAACATAACTGAAATGAGTAGAAATGTCTAGAAATAGGTTTAATATACTTATTTTTGGTTTGTTGTAATCTTATAATAGGGTTTAATAGATACATCTGCAAAATATTTTCACTTGCTAAGATTTTTAAGATTTTTGTTGTGATGTCTGATAATGTTGATTTATTATTATTATTATTATTATTATTATTATTATTATTATTATTATTATTATAGTTTAACTTAATTTAGTTTAGTATTATAGTTTGGGTGGAGAAATCAAATAAATTCATTAGCTAGTTCACAGGGCTAGTTAATAGCTCCAATGTGCTACCAAGGTCCATATCCATACTTTACCGGAAATCCAATGAACTAGGCTAGAAAAGGTGCAACTAACATCATTTAACTCAAAAAGCTAAATTGCGACAAGCTAATTATCAGTCCGTACAGGATTTCGCAGTTTTCTGTGATTGTTTGATATATATATTATACTTAGTTTATATATATATTGTTTGTTTTTTGTTTTTTTTTTAAATATTTTTTTCAGATAGCCTTTGACAAAAGAACGTATTGAAATCATTCTCATGGCTGAATCAGGAATCTGTTGCAAGGTTGCGATGGACTTTAACAGGAAACATGGCAAACACATCACACACGACACTGTTAACCAAACTTATTAACAAATTCAAAAAGACTGAAAGTGTTGCAGACCAACCGAGAAGTGGACGTCCACGAATATCCACTGACGAAGGCACAACCGAGGTGGTGCTGGCAAACATAGTCCCCTATGTATGGAGACTTTTGAGACACCCTGTAGTTTCTATAAACAGACAGAATACATCCTCGGTGCTTGTGCGTAGTGCAGCGGGTGGCGGGTGGCGGGATTTGGAAAAGAGCAGCGCAAAGAACACTGAGAGATATATGAACCAATTGAAGCATGTTACAGATAAACAAACTTCTTCGGTTGTTCTACAAGTGAAAACACTGGTTATAACTGTTACAACAACAGTTACTGAACCTGTTTGTCCTGCTTGTTGGCTGACAGGAATGTTATCATGGATAAAAAATCTGCTCACCCTGCATTATTTGCCCAACCTTGGGCAAAGTTATTAGAAAGTGGCTTTAGGTCATTGAGAAACACTGTATCTGAGCAAGGAAGAACGAATGCAAATAATTCTACTCATCTACTCATAGGAATGTGTGTAGTTCTGTAAATAAAAGCTTCTGTTTTGCCCTTTTTTTGCTCCTATGATGCTGGACTTACGGGACATGCTGCATCAATGAAATCATTATTATTATCTCTACTACATAGCACAAAATGTGCAAAAATGTAACTTCCTCTGGGGGAAAAAAGATATTTGAGTTGTATAGTGTATGTAAAACAAAACAAGATCCACTGCAAATATGACGTGATTAAACACCTTAATTACTGTCACCTTAATTGTTGTTAATTACTGTCGTGAAATTGCTGTTAATCCATTTGATGAACATATTAGTTTGACACTTGGGATGGATTAAACTGTCGGTTATGCTTGAATCAACATTAAGAAAAATAATGCGGTGTACTCAGTCAGGCTCAGATCCCCTTGAATTAATTTTTTTTGGTTTGATTTCCTGTTTCTGCTCTAATGGCAGCTGCATTTCAACCGACACTGTTGCTGTTGTGACTTTTATAACAGAAGTTTGAAAAGCTATTTAAGTGTCATCAGGTCACATAAAGTGACCTAGACCAAAAAGGTGGGAGGGGGGGAATAGGCTCAGAGCGTTTGATCTCGGCTGCTCTTCTCCCGCACTACCAGGTGGAAGTCTTCATGATGTTTTTTCCCCCCTTTCTATCTCTCTCTCTCTCTCTCTCTCTCTCTCTCTCTCTCTCTCTTTTTTTTTTGCGGCATGAGAAAGATCCATGCCAGGGAGCGAGGCAGATCTTTCATGCTGACGGATTCCTGAGGGACACAACCTGCCACCGAGAAGTCCTTGCATTCTCCACCAAGGTTCCCTCCCAACAATGCTTTTGTTTCTCTGTGGGTTCTTTCTGCACACAGGAGGGAATGAGGAAAATGAAATGGACTCTAGGATAGTGTTGTATCAGCCAGTAGCAGCTGTTGCATGAGTGACAAACTCAAGGGCTGGAGATATGAACATGGGAACATGAAGAAGAAAGGAGGCAGACATGAACAAAGTATCTTCTTCACGTGCATGAAATGTTTTACAGACTCCCGTATGATGGTGGAAGTGCAATAGAGAGGCTGATCATCATGAGCTCAGAAGTTTTTTTTTTTTTTTTTTTAGCTGGACATGGTTTTTACTCACCTTGACTGAGTCTGAGTCTGAAGAAAACGTACGATGACACGCCGTCAGCACAAGCTCGTCAACATCCCTGATGACTGTGATTTAATAAATTAACGGAGTGAAAATACACAACATATTGATGTCTTTTGGGGAGCGTGGGTAAAACAGTGATGTTTTCTCTTCACGTCTTGGTGGTGTGTCAGGGGTGGCAAAACCAATTCCCATGCTTTCAGGACCTTTAGCTAGCTCAGTGCTTGCTTGTGTTCTCTGTTCTCTCCTCCTGTACATCTCTAGAATGTTTGAGACAATCGAGTTAATGATGGTGTCAGTTAAGTGGAAAGCAGAGGTCCTTAAAAACAAAAACAAACAAGCTCAAATAATGATTTTATAAAGGTACAGAGTTTTTCAGACTACACTACAAGTGGGAATTGTTATTGTTATTATTATTATTATTATTATTATTATTATTATTATTATTATTAGTAGTAGTAGTAGTAGTAGTAGTAGTAGTAGTAGTAACATTAGGATAAACCTTAGTTATAAAGTATTTTTAGGACTTTTGAGTATAAACTTGTCTGAATAGAAATGATCTCACAAGTCATTCAAACTAAGACTTCATAAGAAATAAAATCTTGACAGCAGAAATCAGTATTGATGGAATAAATCATTTCTGATATCAGGTGAATCACTCGGTCCCATGTTTCATATAAAATGAGTGTTTAATGCTGAATAGTTGAATTTCTAAATGTTCTTCTGCTCAGGTTTTAGTTACACTCCATTAACATTCTAAACACCAAGAAGCTAACGATGGTTCCAGATTTCCGCACTCCTGTAATGCAGTATTAATCATTTGGCATTGTATTTATTGTAGTTCCTTTGTTTACTCCATACAGTTACTGAATAATAAGGTTTGGAAATACTCAAAAAGGTTTAGGAAACAATGCTGAAGTGTTTCTATGATTGATTTTTGTTTTACATCAGTTTTCATTCTTACTGGGACTTCTTGCTAAAAAATTTTTTCTGCAGCCAAAACAACATAAAAATGACCAGATTGTGAAGGCAACCTCGTCTAATAAACATGCACTGTTTAATTATATTACTTTGCGATGCTAATGAGAGAAAGCAAGCTGGATGTTGATGTACCTGAAAAGCGTGGCTTGCTCCTCACCGTGAGAAACATTGAGTTCCTGGGAGAACTTCATCACAGAGTTTGTAACAGCTGCACACCTGAGATTCGGTGTGCAACGAAACATGGGACAAAACTGCGGATGTGAATTCACTAAGTATGTCATTGCGCTTTTGTTTTGTAATGGATGTAAGTTCTCGCTCTTGTTTTGTTCTTTAGGAACATCTGCGGCTGGTCAACCTAAAAAAAATAAATAATAAACCGGGAAAAATTGTGAGAAAATTGTCTTTGCCTTTTTGAAGAGAATTTAGCATCTGAAACAGTGAGATTATAAGCTTGGTTGGTTTGTTATGGTCATGGATGGTGGTGTTTTTGGATTTTTAAAAAACTGTTAAAAATTGTTGGTATTTTTTGGAGGGACATGTCAAGCAACAAATCTTATGTTTTCTTTTATTTGAACTGCTTAATTTTATTACTCAAATACATTGTGACTCTTATACAAGATATATATTAATATATTTTTAAAATGAAATTCTGCCCACATATTTATCTTTAACAAGGTTTACAACTAAATATATTGCAATAATTATTACAGCTACAATTAATATATAATCAATTATCAATTAATAATAATAATAATAATAATAATAATAATAATAATAATAATAATAATAATAATAAATGGATTTTGGGTAATGATAGTAAGAGAAGGATATTAGAAATAAATTATAGATGCAGGAATGAATTTGTTTGGTGTAGAATTTGGTGTAAATACTCAAACATATTTTAAACATTTTGTTTTGTCCATCACTAATTTTATTAAATTACAAACACACAAAGACATCCTGGTTATGTTTCTTTTTATCTTGAATTTTCTCCTCTTGTGTTTTAGCACCTCATATCTCTTGCAGCTGATGTTAAGACATTGGTGTGCAGGTGTTCTTTTGTTTTTGTATTTTTTTATTTATTTATCTCTATTTATAACAGAAAATAATTATATTTCATTGGTATTTCAGTGGAAACATGTGCTGAATAAAAATAATGTCTGGGAATCATAAGTGATATATATATATATATATATATATATATATATATATATATATATATATATATATATATATATATATATATATATATATATATATATATATATATTCCATTTTAAAAAAATGTCTATATTCATGGTTATGCTAGCTCTTAAAAATAGTTTCAAAAATTAAAATGTAGAAATTACAAATAATAATAATAATAATAATAATAATAATAATAATAATAATAATAATAATAATAATAATAATAATACGTCTGAAAACATCTAACACACCCTTTATTAAGCCAACAACAGCTTTGTGTAGTGAGCTGATGAGTTGAGTCAGGTGTGTTAGAGCACTTTCAGCACATCCATTTTGCTTTCCATGGATTTCAGAGTGAACCCAAAGTGCACTTCTGGAGAGTGTTCAGCAGATTCGGTGCGTCTTCACTAATGTGTTTCGGTGTGACGTCACTAATGTGCGGGGAAGGGGGGGGGGAACCCGGCCGTGTTGGCTTTGCACCATCAGCACGCGCTGCGCTTCCGTCTCGTCCCGTTCTCCTTTTATGGTAACCATAGTAACCTGTGGTTTTTGACACACTATTCAGTAGGATAGGATGCAGTTTGAGGGATAGTCAGGGTTTCATCTTTGAATGATATGGGCTATAAGCGACTTTGGTTTTGGTATGTTTTTTTGTTTTGTTTTGTTTTGTTTTTTCACCGTTTTTTGGTCGCGTCGGGAAGTTCTGATTTTATTTATTCATTTTTCATGTCGCCTTTTTTTTAATCATTTTATTTTATTATTTAGCTAGTTAAGTGAATGGTATTGCAATAGATTGCGTCTCTTATGCGCATCTTCCAGTCATCTGTCTCTGCGCAAAACAACGCATCATTATTTGTAGGATTTTTTTTTTTTTTTTTTTTTTTTTTACCGGACTTTCTCTGACCTACTTATAATTATGATCTTGTGAAGCCGCAAAATTCTACCCGAGTCGATCCGGAAATGTAAAAAAATAAATAAATAAATAAATAACATTTAGAAAATCCACTATTCTGAGCTTAAATGTTAACAACATTGACAATTACAGTCTATCTTTATACACCAGATGCTTCAGGGAGGGGGGAAAAACCCGACTTACAGCGCAGGCGGATTATTACCCAATATCCATCATTTAATATACTAATAATATGACTAATAATACTCTATTTATTTTTTGTAGCATTTTTGTTACCAGGTCGATCTTTTGTCTGATGATAATAAACTTACATTGGGCTTCTCTCTCTCTCTCTCTCTCTCTCTCTCTCTCTCTCTCTCTTTGAGTGTGTGTGTGTGTGTGTGTGTGTGAGTGTTGGTGGGTGGGTCGTTGTGTGTCCTGTATTTTCCCCACATTGCTCATATAAAGAAACATCATATACTGTAAGGTTTGTGCTTAATGAAAGGTTTATTCATACCATTAGATGGCTTAGCAGCTCTTAAAATATATTTAGCATATATTTTTAATTTAATAATAATAATAATCATCATCATCAATAATGTAGTAATTAATGAGTAGTAATGGAGTAATACTGGAGTAGTAATGCCGTAATAACTGAGTGGCAAAAGAAAAAAAAAAACATACTTTTTTAAAAAAAATGTATTTTTCAATTCAGCATCAGTTCACTTTTGTTCCTTCCTCTTGTATTTTGAGAAGGTTGCAATTTAGAGAAAGATAGTCTGATTTAAAATAAATAAATAAATAAATAAATAAAACAAAACAAAGACACATCATTATCATTATCATCATCTTCTTCATCTTCTTGTTGTTCTGCTTCTTCTTCTTCATCATCATCTTCGTCGTCGTCGTCAGGTGAGGACGAATGTACTGTAAGATGATTTGTTCCTGTTTGAGGAGGCTGTCTCGAAAAGTCTGCCCGGTAACACAACTCGAACCAAACCAACCTATTGGCTGGTTTAAACTGTGACAAGCAAAGGAAGCGAGCTGACCAAGAGAAGAAAAACGTTTAAAGAGAAATTTCTGCTGCACTTCAAAGTGTGATGCTGTCTTTCTTACTGAAAAAAACAACAACTTGTTTAAAGTAGTGTTAGTCTAAGATAGACATGTTTTAGCACATTTAGAGTGTTTAATTAAGAGCCACACTGTTAGCTTAACTCTTGTTGAATTAGCACATGTGTGTCTGTGTGTGTATGTGTGTGTGTATATATATATATAGGGCAAAAATAAAATAATCTAACAGCAGGAATTTACTTAACACCATAGTGTTAAATACAGTCACTGTGGGTGTTAAAACTGTGGGGATGGGTGGGGTTTGGGCTTCTTATTTCCATGTTAAGTAATGTAAATGTACCTCAGGTTTCACTATATTCTCTGTTAGCGCCTTTATGGAGTTTAGAGTCATTTTATATTTGCTATATTTGTTCGTGCTTATCGTCATTTCATGGAGTTTGTCTCTTTTTGTCATTCTAAACACCCTAAGGTCGGACTGAAGTGGCATCACACATTTATCTGAAAGAACAACCCATTTCCTAGAAAGCTATATCTTACCACAAGACTGGCAGCTGGCTTTTTTTTTTTAATAAAAAAAAAATAATAAAAGTAGAAGAAGGAAAGAAAGAAAGACAGCTTTAGTTAGACGTTAAGACGTTAAGTTTAGGTTTAGGAGAAAATGTTGCAATGTTAGAAGAATATTTCTGACACCCAAAAGGTTTCCACACGTGTTCAAGTCATTTTAATATGAAAGACTTCCTAGTCCTCATTTAAATTCTTTTGTACAGTCGTGAGATTCACCATTGCTGCTCAAACATGTAAAACTTGCTTTCATTTATTCATTAACTCAGTATTTTAAGTTTTGTGCCTTGTGCACGGTCAGTAAAACATGGTTACACACACCCAAACTGTCATCTTGCTTGAGTTTTATTGAAGGAGTCGTCATGATCATGTTCATGTGTGTGTGTGTGTGTGTGTGAGAGAGAGAGAGAGAGACCAATAGCTAAGTAATGATGGCGTGTTTCCAGTGTAGTCGTTTACTTACTTGGTTTTGATCACATTTAGGTTGTAAAGGATGGTAGTACGTTTTGCTAGCATAATTTGAAGATCTTAATGTAATGTTTTAATAGTTCAACAGTCATTTGGCAAAACTGCAGTTGGGTTGGGTAACTAAAATGTGGGAGGGTTTTTAAATCGAGTACAATCTGGCAACCCTGAAAGCGAGAAAAGAGCAGAGGAGAACAGAGCCGAGCAGCCACCAGGGGAGAAGCCTAAAAGTTCTCCAGAGAAGCTGGACATAAGCACAGGATATAGCCCCACACACTCGCTTTACATGCCCTTCGACGAAGTCTCCTTTTGCGGCTCCAGTTTTCTGGTGTTTTAGGGTTCCGTTCTGGTGTTTTAGAGATCGGAAAGCACTGTGAACACAGAGAGGAATGGAGCTGTATTGTCTGGAAGCCGACACCGTGGTGCGAGCCCGTCCCGACCCGAACCTCCTCGGCGATGACAGGGTGCTACAGAGCCTTCTGACCATCGAGGAGAGGTTTCTGCCTCAGTGTTCCTATTTCAAATGCGTACAGAAGGACATCCAGCCTTTCATGCGCAGGATGGTGGCCACCTGGATGCTGGAGGTTTGTGTGTGTGTGAACTTCAGTGTATTTCCTCGGCACTGAAAAACAGCCCTATATCACCCCCGGTTCACTGTCAACCTGTAGGTCCTGCGCCGTGAAAGGAAACCAGACAAGCTGTTTTAACGTTTCCGAAAGGACAAGGCCGATTTTTTAAGGGCGTTTATTTTAAGAGTCCGTTTTGGATCGGGTTCACAGTTGTGTCGTAGATTTTTGGAGAGGACGACATGATTACAAAGAAGGATGAGAAAACGAGTTTCTTTAACATAATAAAATCGATATAACATATCGTTTGTGCAGAAGAGAGTGTCCTGCTTCATAATGTTATTTATTTATTTATTTTTTTGCGATAAATATTTCCATGCACACGTATGCAGTTCAGTGCTTTCCCCTGGTAGCTGCGAAAACGCCATGTTGGTTTTTTCCAGATACGGTCTGCTCGTCTTTTTTGTGTTAAATGTCCTAAAATGTCACAAAACTTTACTAAATGTCACTGGGCAGACAGACGAATGTCTAAAGTGCATGTTTAGGGCCTTAAACCGCGCGAAATATATTGTGAATATTTTGCAAAATATTTTCCAAATATGCGTTCGCGGAAGGGCGAGGGCCCAATGCTGCTCCCTAAACCCAACACCGATAGAAATCGGTGTAGCATAGGAATTAAGTTCAATTATCCCCGAAATCTTTGGTAAATGTCACCGATTTTTGTCGGGAACGTTAGTCGAGGAGTTGAGCTTTATTTTCATGTATTGAATGTTAACATGAAGCTAACTGGCTAATTTATACAATTTTTTCAAAAGAATATTTCGGTGCGATGGCGACACTCTCGTCAAGCGCTGCCTGATACTTCTCTTACAAAATTGCGTTTTTATGACAGAAAACATGGATCAGAGTGTTTGGCAATTGTCGGGAATGATGTAAAATGGACTGTCGATCATTTATATATATAAATTGTGTTCGTGGACAATTTATTTATATTTTTAAATATTTTATGAAAATATGACGAATTAAAAAAAAGCTAAAGCTTTTCCGTAGCCTACTGTGCTGCATAGCTGTTTTTTTGGCTCGGACGATTGTGACTCGAATTCATTTCTTACTGAATGGACCGAAGGAATTCAGTTCTATTGACAGAGATGTTAGAAAACCATTTCTAGTCTTTAAAAAAATATGCATTTATAATCTTTTTATTACACTGCAGGGGCACATGTTGCAGACGATCACTTATGTTACAGTAGTCTACATTTTTAATGATTCCTTTCTACCAAATAACGAGATATATTTCTTCCCCCCCCCCCTAGATCACACACTTGTTTAGCTTGTGATCAGATGATTTTTCGTGAGTTATTTCTATTGAGCAAGATGAACTGTGCACCACGTGTTTCTTCCTCCGGTCAACTCATACTCGTCGCTCTCCTGCCTTTTGCAGGTCTGCGAGGAACAAAAGTGCGAGGAGGAAGTTTTCCCACTGGCTATGAACTACTTGGACAGATTTTTAGCGGTTATGCCCACCAGAAAGTGTAACTTGCAGTTGCTCGGCGCGGTGTGCATGTTTCTGGCGTCCAAACTGAAAGAGACGCGTCCTCTAACTGCAGAAAAGCTATGTATCTACACTGATAACTCCATCCGACCGCAGGAACTCCTGGTAAGGACCTAAATGCAATATAGATCTTTGCCTGGTTAAAAAGTATTATGCATGCGTTTTTTATGTTCATTATATTTATATTTATTGTTGCACACACACACACACACACACACACACACACACACACACACACACATATATATATATATATATATATATATATATATATATATATATATATATATATATATATATATATATATATATATTAAGTGACTGCATAGCTTTTCATTATTCACTGCAAAAGAGATATGCAAATGCTGTCATGATTGTCTCTGATATATTGTTTAGGCTAAATGTCTAGGATTATAACACAAGATAGGCTTGCTGCAATGAAAGAAGCTTTGCAGAGTTTGGCTGGTGAATGCTAGATGTTGTGAAGTGTGAATGTGGTGATGGAGGGGAAGATCTACTGCAGTTGCATTAGTACTACAGACCCACAGGTCTCCATCCCCATCTAGTGGCAAATATGTGATTTCACTCTGTGGGGATGAGAAGAAATATCTGGTTTTCCAGTTCCGGTCTGGAGAGAAAAAGACACACACACATACACACGCGCACACACACAGAGCTGGTCTATAACATTTGTTAAATTGGATGAGAATATTTATAAGCTGCACTTATATGCTTGGGAAGAGTCACATCATCATCATCATCATCATCACCACCTCAGGGATTTAAATTGTAAATAGTTAACGTTAGAATCCAAATGATCCTGCTGTATGTGTATTTCTGTACAAGTCAGTATGCTTCCAGAAGAAGCCAAGCATCTGAGAGCAACTATGGCAACTCAAGCAACACAAGCTGGCTAAATCCAAATTTCATAATTCCAGAAACATTCCACAGCGATGTGCCATTCTCCCACAGTGTGGTAAAAAAAGAAAAAAAAAAAGTAAAATCTAAACAAGACAGCGTCTTTACAGTGTCATCAGAAGTGTTGAAGATGTATGTGTGCATGTTTCTCACCACAATTTTGTGGTGGAAACTGACAGAACTGTGCTGATTCTGGTCAAGGATAACACAGTTATACTGCTGTCGGCAAAATTACAAAGGACTAAGGTCCTTTCTTTCTTCTTTAAAAAAAAAAAAAAAAAATTCTGGTCTACAGTTGACACTGGTCTACAAAGATGCAGGAAACCGGAGATCGGCTGTAACAGTCTCATCTTCATCTTCAGGTTTTGTCTCTGCTGAATTGTACAAACTTCTTCTAAATTAAACCTCACTTGTAGCAGCAGCGCCAAAAAAAAAAAAAAAAAAAAGAGGAAGTGGGTACTAAAGTGTTTTGCAAGCATAACAAGTCAGCTCTCAATTTTGCCTAAGTACAGTGTCATAAGAAGTTATAGTCACGATTTCTTCTCCTTCTGTACAGTCAAATGTATTTATTCATTTTTTGTTGTTGCGTGCCAACTGTATCTTACAGGTTAGTAATTGCATTTAACACGACTGTTGGGATACTACATGAATAACATTCTCAATTTTTTATTGCATTCCTGTTGTTCTGTAAATGACTAAAAGTCTTAAGTTCTGATTTGATAAAGAAAGATCAGAGAATTAAAGGTTTAATGTAGTCAAAGTTATTTATTTGGTTTTGGACTGACACCCCTACACTCGCAGTATACGTCTTCCCTACCTTGTGTTGATCTAGCATGTTGTCAGTGGTTGGTTTTTTTTTTTCTATTTTAGGAGTCCTGAGCTGATCATAAGAGCACAACATGACTATCTTCAATGGTACTTCCATAGATAGATTACACAAAATACAAATGAATGATTAGATAAATAGCAGCCATGTTGGAATAAATTCAAAGTGACATTTCTTCTACTTCCTCTCTGGAAAATGCGTTTTTTAAAATTTATTTATTTTTATCACTAAATAGTAGAACCTCCATCTTGTTATGACGTGTAGTACATCTTAGCTGTTTGTCACCCCCTTAAGATCTGAGCTGTTTATACTTGTGGGTAAGTCAATCTGCTGCTCAAAACAAGTATGCAGAGGTGGCAAGGAAATCATGCATAAGTGAATGTTGGTTGTGCTCTCAATGTGCTCATTCAGAATCATACTACAGTTCGGTTACAGAGGTGTAGTTCGTAGGGCAGCCTGTTGGTCAGAAACGTCATCGGTACTTTGCAGATCAGGGTATTAAATGGCTAACACAAGTGAGCCACCTCATGACTAAGTGCATGCGGTTCACTGATGGAGAAAACCATCTCCACTGGAATAAGCGCACAGTCACACAGACTGTTCCTGAAAACCTAATTTTACCCAATTAGTCATTCACTCTCTTGTTACTTTTCCCACTAGAAACTCTCTTTCTGTTTCCTCAACGAGGTAAAAAAAAAATTGGCACTATTGAGAGACCATTTCAGGATGGATCATAAGATCAGTAATCTTATTTCAAGAGTTAACATTATGCATTAGTGTTAGTGCCTGTTTGCCATTTGCTTAAGTCTGTTGATGCAAAATTGATCTTTTCTGACAGTTATTGCCCTGAAGTCATGGCTTCAATCCGTTAACGTTTCCCAAAGGCAGTAATGTAGTTTACATGTATGCTGTCTAATAAAAGCTGTGAAAAGAAGTTAAATTATTAGTATGGCAATAAATTTCAGTTTATTCATTGAATGATTTACATTGGATATTCATCATTCATTCTAAGTATTTGAATGTTGTTGGGTTTTTTTTGGGGTTTTTTTGCGCAAACCCACATTTAGGAAGAAAATGAAGTGCTTTTCAGTCTCTGCTTCATAGACAGGCTTGCATTCTCAGGAGGAAAGTACGTGATGCTGAACAGACACTGTGAGGTCACTGGTGTTGGCGTTTTCTTATAGAGCTGAGTGCTGAGTAGCTTAGTAGATTTACGATTAGCCAGGGACAGTAATGTAGCTCTAGCCTGGCTCTACTCTGCTTATGTCTCTCTGGAGTGTGAATACCAGCATATAGTCCAGGGATCAGACACAGCTTCAAGACTTAGTGCCTACTAGTGAAGTCGAGAATTCCAAAATTGCAAGTCATGATGAGAAAATAAGTATGAAACAGATCAATCAGGAGATTGTTTGCCCTGCCAGAAAATCTCACACACAATACAATACAATACACTTGTTTGTACGTACACACTCATAAACATATTGTGCTTTGTAGAAGTCACTGAATGACTAACCTCATGTTTATCTGCGAGTTTTTTAAACCTACTTTTAAATGGATGTAAAAAGGATGGTTGTGTCCCCTATGCCCTAACTAGGAATGAGATTTAAGGTTGTTCACATTCACTCAGAGTGGAAAAGAAAATAGCAAAAATGAAATATGAACCAACTTTGACATATCCAGTATCCCTTGGGCCAACAGGCTAGAAAGCCAACCAGCATTTCATCAATTTATATTCCACTTCCAGCAGAACTCAAAATACCAAAGATACTTTAGATAGACTCTACATTCACCCAGTATCACACATGACACTGTTATGATATATGTTCTGCCTACATACTTTTACTTAAACATTACGTCAATATCTAGTCCAAACTCTTTCTTTTGTATTCCTTTAGATAAGTGTTCCTCTTCCTTGAATCTTTGTCTCCTTTTAGGAATGGGAACTGGTGGTTCTTGGTAAATTGAAGTGGAACCTGGCTGCTGTTACTCCTAATGACTTCATTGAACACATTGTGAAGAGGGTGCCGCTGCCTGAGGATAAGCTGGACCTGATCCGCAAGCATGTGCAGACCTTCATCGCTCTGTGTGCAACAGGTAATGGTGTTTCAACACCCAGAACGCTGCGTGAACATCACTAGTACTGGCTCAGTAGACTCTGGCTAATACCATGCCCCCAAACAGTTTCATAGTTCATCAGTTCATACCGTTCCTAGTTATTAAAGTTGATTTCCTTTGGTCAGCATTTTTATTCTCTGTTTCAACATGTCCTAGCTCTTTTCATTATCGGCTACCATAAATCACAGTTTATGGAAGCTCTTCCCTATTTCATCCCTTAGGTATTTTGCTCTTAAATTACAAGGTTCTCCAGATGTGACAAGACTAAGAATAATAAGTGTTACTATTAAAAATGTGAGTCAGTATTTAAAACCAATAAATACTAGGTAAATGATATGACATTTGGCATATGCTTTGTATTTGCTTTGTTTTGTAAGTGAGAATGATAAAAGATACTGTAGAGTCAATTAGGTGCTGATATCCTGCGTCAACATGTTGGTGACTGTTGAAAAATATACTCATCTGCGAATCTCAAAAACCTGAAGTGGAATTTCAGTGGAACAGTAGCTACGATAATACCATTCATGTTGCTTTGGCAGGCATGGCATTGCGAAATGCCTTATCGTTACCTTCACGTGGAAATATGTAGATCCAAATCATAGTGTCTGATGTCCTTGAATGGTATGATCATGGGTAGAGGATGTATTGAAGGGAATGGCACTTCAAAGCACAGCTATCTGGTTAAAGCCATTTCTGTATGCTGGCTACTCTGTGTATGGATGACTGAAAGTCTCTGTTCTTGGCAAGATCAAACATGGAGAAGAGATTGAGAGTGAGAAAAAGTTAGTGGGAGAGCATTGTCCCAGCGGATCCAAACAGCAAAGCATGTCATGTTTTCATTTTCTCATCCCCATATCTCACGCCTCCTAGCTGCTCCAGGGCATGACTGTTTTCCCATGTTCAGGAGTCTTTGTGAGGCTGCTTCTCCCAGCGTTCATGCTGCCACAAGAGGTAATGGGATGTGCTCATATTTCCCCTGGGCTCCCACGTCCCTCCCTGGAGTTGCTCATCTCGCCAGGAGAATCCACCACACCTCTTCTCTGAGAAGGCAGCATAGGAATGGACGAAGAGTGGTGGGAGGAACAAGAGGATATGACAGGTCTTTAAACATGGCACGGTTGACGTGGGCTATTCTTTTGCGGATTGTGCAATGGATATTGTAGGTATGTTGTGAAACTACTCTGACAGGAGGCATTGATGATATCCATGGGAACTGGCTTAAATCCCACTAAACACACTTGCTGTCATCCATCACCATCTCACCCTCTCTCCCTGAGCCACTAAAGATACTGGAATGTTGATTTTCAGTCCATTTCTCAGTCCTGTTGTGCAAAACTGTAATTGTCCTATAGGGGGGAACAGATGATTACTTTTTTTTTTCTAAGCAAAATATCTGTTGACTATTCTTTTGATAATTGACTAAAGATTATTCTCGGTTTAAATTCAGCTTATTTACATTACAAATAGACACCTACACATAGACGTTGTCTTACTATTTATAATAACTAGAACAAGCATGCTTAATTTTAACAGGCCTCATATTAACTGTGAAATTGCTACTCAATATTTCACTTATTCTATTACATTGGTAGCACCGTCGCAAAATTATCAAGCCTCTTCCAAAAAACATCCTATAATTCTAGGCTAACGTCGACCTGTTATTGCACATGCCAAGCAGAAGCCCTTGGGTGTTTTTGGTTTAAATGTCGGTGTGTCTGTGCATCGTAGATACCCAAACTTTTGTGAATAGCTCAGTCTGTGCGATATGCTATGTAATCTATGGTGCTAGACATGTGCATTGGTACCAAGTTCCCACGAGATCTCACGTTCATGCAGGAGGTCAGAGCAAAACGAAAAAAGCACACACATAGAGGTTTGTGCAGTTTCATCTTATAACATGTTTTTTTGTTGTTGTTATTGGTTAATTAAAGGATTCTTTGAGTATAAAAGACCATGTTGATGAATTTGTATAATTGACGTAGTCGGTTTTGTCAACTAATTGTTGAGCTCTTAAAGGGTACATTGACCCTGACTGTTTTAATAAGACAAAAATGTTCTCCACAATTTTCTAAAAGTTTAGGAACACTATGCAGCTTTAATTTTACCTTCTATTTTTGTGAGTTCGTAAAATGAATAATAAGAAATACAAGCACTGTAAAAGAGTTCAGTTTTAGGACTGTTGCTGGGATTTGGTCAATATACATAGTCCAGTATTAATTAACAAAAAAATGGAGCATTTCATAAATTTAGTTGGGAACAGATATAGGGATAACCCTCAAGCAAACGCCTCAAAATGGCCATTTCCACCCCATACACATTTCCTGAAGATGTAAACCAAGAAGACTCTTGCATTTGCACCACGATTTTACTCTCCACTGATTATTCATCTGCCTTTTATTGTATGAAAGTGGCCCGAACTACAGTTGGTCAGTCTGTTCGGAAAATGAATGAAAGTACGATGATGTTTGTTTACCGATTAGTCATGGCTTCCTATGAGTCTTCTTCCTTTGCATGCCTTGGATAATTTCCTGCATGCATACAGCAGGAAGAACTGCTGAGAATTTCCTTTTCTCTGTGTCATACAAGTTCTCACATATTTAACAATTTTCTGATGCTGATCAAAACCACAGTATCCTGCCCGAGTAGCATCATTAATACTAACTGTTATGCTAAATTAAGAGAATTTCAAATGCCCCACCCATTGCTTGCATAGTTTATCTGTGGTGATTTTCTCATCTGTTCCCCAAAAATATATTGAGCTGCTTTTAAATAATTGGGGTCTACAGTCTCCTGAGCGTAAAACCATGAGGGAATCGAACATGTTTCCTGGTTTTATGGTTACAGATTCTGCTTCTTCACCGAAGCAGTGTACTTGTCTTATCTGAGAAGTCCCCTAGGAAAAATAAATAGTGGCTGGTGTAGTAAATAGTACTGGCCTAAATAGTGCTGAGTGTGTGTGTGTGTGTGTGTGTGTGTGTGTGTGTGTGTCTCTGTGTGTATATGTGTGTGTGTAGGGAGAGGTCATCATGGTTAAGACGTGATTCTGCCAATTTTGTCATTCCTGTTTCAAGAGGCCCTGCTACCTCCCTTGCTGGCCTGTGTACTGTTGCTCAAGCATCTCAGCAATGGTGCAAGACTGAAGCAAGTTATTACAGGATTTCAACAGTTGAGGAGGAATCCTGTTTTCATTTTGTTTGAGGTACGGTGTCTTGGCTGCCGATAAAAGCATAGACGTTGCCTGAGATGCAAACAACAGGAGGACAGTTTTGAGATTTGTCCAAATTCGGTTTTGTCGTATCGATTGGCAGTGTGACTTGGCATAAACAGTGAAGACAGGCGTTTAAACTGGACGCAGCGTATGAGGATTTCAGTGCAGCCTTTGAAATTGGCAATCAGATTTCTGCACGTTCACGTCAACTGTGATATAACATGGTCGTAACAGATGGTGGTAGTGTTTTGAATCTGGTCCTCAAAGCGCAAATATTGAAACGTTTGCGTCAACCAGTGAATCTTAACAGAGACAGACATACAGTAGCAGCTTTAGCACTTACCACATTTTACAAACCCACAAGAGTCCAAGAATTTACTGTCTGTAAGCTCCCTCACCTACACACATAAGTGGCTTATTCCATTTGACTGCGGGCTGTGGTGGGTAAGGAACTGTGATGCCAAATCCAAAAAAAGTTGTTTACATTTGACCTTTATCAATCAGGGGAGCCTGGCTGCTCACAATGGGACTTTCTGTAAACGGAACAGCTAATAAGGTATGCAGTTGAATGTAATCCTGGCAGATGATTTATTGCCTTTAAAAAAATCATCGCTCGCTGGCTGTTTCTCAACTTTCCGGGTGTTTAATTAATTTACAAGTTAAATGCATATGCAGTGCAATGCACCCACCCAGGAGTTGGCTGTGCTAGTATGATACTGGATACAGTGTGTGGGCAGGGCAAGAAAATGGCTCATTGAAGGAGGAAAGAGGCTGGGAGAGCAGGTCAGTCACCACTTACAAAGAGCCTTCCATAGTGAGCGTCACTGCTACGTACACTGTTTTTCTCCGAAATGCATATCGATTGAGGTGTCTAAAATAAAGTCATTCTTTGTCCGTCTGCCTTTCAGAAACACAGCAGATGATCCAGCTCTGGCATTGTCATGCAGCTATCTTTGTTCCTCAACAAACCTATTTTGTCGCAAGTGCGAAAAATCTGATTGCTACATCATATGTGCACATAAACTGCAAACACACATATATAGTTGTCTCTTTTCCTGTATGCTTTTGCAAAAGGAGGAACCAAACCCAAAGAAAAAAAGTGATGTAATCCATATTTCCTTTGCTCTTTTCTCTTGGCTGGAGCTGAAAATCCCTTACTGCCCCAGAAAGACAAGTGCATTTATTTGTCAATACACAAGATCCACAAGATCAGTGTCTGGTTCTGAATGTTAAAAAGGCAATGAAGGGATAGTTCATCAGCCATCAAAGGCCCCACCTCATTGAATTTTCTCAAAAAGAATGGGGGGAAAAATCACCATCAGGGCCATATTGAGGTTTGCTTTGAATACGGTAACATGGTAATGCGATGGCTGCTGGAGTCCACTCTGCGAGCCCAGAGGTGGCCCAGCATCAGAGGAATGGCAGCAGGAGAGGAGGGGGTAGGGTCTTTTCTCCTGCCAAAACCTCATGAGGGTCTGGAAACAGACTAAAGAATGACGTTCAGCGGAATGCACCAATCCACCCCCCCTCAATTCTCCAGTCAATTCTGGTGGCTCAAATCTGTCACCCCTTCCCCTCCCACCCAACCTCTTCTTCTCACCATCCAACCTTTGTGCAAGCTGTCATTCTGAATTGGAGTCCACAGAGGGGGCTGGATTTTGCATCTCTCAGTAGGATGAGATGAGGTGATAACTTTGCGTAGTGAAGCCACATACACTTGCTTACTTAATAAGCTTGAAGATAGAAGCTTTTAAAAAAAAAACAAATAAAAACAAACAAAAAAAAACCCACACTAAACTCCTTGGCTGTGTTGTAGCAACAAATGTTAAGCATGTGTGCTATGGAGTCTGGTAAAGCTTGAGGTTTGACTAAATAAAACTGAAAAATAAGAGCAGAGAAAAGAGAGTAGTAGAAAAAGTGGAAATTATTTAGTTCCTACTTTTGGGCTGCAACCCGTTCACAAGCCGTCTTATTTGCATTATGAATGACAGCGAGAGCTAACAAGGTTATTGGTCTTTGTTGCGCACGCCTGTAACCACATGTGGAAGAAGGACCTACAGCTGAGAGCGTTTGCAGAGCGACGTTGGCTCTCTATTCCTTCCTTTCCATGGGCTGAGAGGCTTTTTTAAGGGAGCACATGATTTACTTAGGAGCTATTAAAAAAAGGCTGAATTGGGGGTGGGGGGGTTGCTTTTCAACTTCTTTTCAAGTCAAATGAATCTTCAGACTGCGTTGCAGTAATAATGGTGCGTTCGACTTAACTCTAGAGTCGGAACTCGATATGATGTAATTTTCCACCTCCATGCGTTTGAGATACAAAGTGGGGAAAAAAACAATCTAGCCAATCTAACAACAATCTAGCCAGCTTACTGTGATGAGTGATGTATACTCACCTGCTCAAAACAGCGAACTGTAGAGTAAGTGTTATAGATTTAACAAGCGAATATGTCTGTATGTTGATTGATCTTAAGCAAATACTTGTATATACAGTATAACACATTTTAAGGTAAGAAGTAGTGCCGTGTTTATTGCTGATGCAAAGAACGGACATGTCGATTTGACATCACAAGTTGAACTCAGGGTTGAGGATAGGAATAGGAATTCCTAGTCCGAGGTTGGAAATTCCAGGGTTACGAGTTTTAGTTGAATGTGGCATTAGCACACTGAAATTGCCTTCGTTAGTTAGCATAATGGATTCATACCATCCACTCTTATGCCTCTTATGCCTACTACTGCGTAGTGTTTTTGCACGAATAGGTAGCACCATAGGTAGACAGCCATTCCATCTTTGATGAGTAAAAAGTTCTTGTTCATGAACTGAAAGTTGTTACTTCTATACAGATCATAATGCTCATGTATTTTTATACCTTCACAGACTTCAACTTTGCCATGTATCCTCCATCCATGATTGCCACGGGCAGCGTGGGAGCAGCAATCTGTGGACTGCAGCTCAACAGCACGAACCATGAACTGTGGGGGGACAACCTTACAGAACTGCTCGCTAAGATCACAAACACAGAAGTTGTGAGTATTTCACTACTACTTTTACCTAAATGTGTATAGGGATAAATGTATAATCATGCAGTAATGTCTATAAGGCTTTGTTTATGAGTCAACTGATTTGGGTCATCTAATGGGATATGTAGTAAATTTATAACACAGTTAAACAGAGTTTAAGGAGCAGTACTGATAAAAGAATTTGTTTACATTGTATTATAGTTATCTGAACATTTACACATGCCATGTTTCCAGTTTCTTTTGTATTTTTTTTTTTTTTAAATCAACAGTATTAGTCCTTACTGCTTCAATCTAGACATGTCAGTAAGAAGCACAAAAATTCTAATCTACGATCACCCAGAGCTACATATTTGTGTCATGTGAAAATTAAGCCATTGGCAAAACATCAAGCATTTTTCACCTCAGTTTTTCACAGCTGTCCCCTAATCCCTTCTCTGCCTCTGGCACTCTCTTATTCACGCGAAGAGGTCACATGCCACATGTATGTGAAGCTCTGTAAATATGGGTGAATGTACACTGGAATGATGGGTGTGAAGCAGGAAGGTATCAGGTTAGTTTTGTGTTTGTGAGCTTGATGCAGGCAGAATATTGCATCCTGCATAGAGAGACAGGCCTGGAATTGCAGGCAGACAGCTATGTGGCCCCGTGGCAGGGTGTACAGTCCAAACACAGCCCAAGCTTCAGCTGCAGCAGGGAGGGGGTGCAGGGGTGGACTGGCTTTTGTCAGGGTGGTAGCCTGCTTCAAACCAGGGAGGGAGGCTTTTGAAGGGGGCACATTTGGAAGGGTGATCACAGTGCCCATAACAGTGGTGTTATTTAAAACCAAAAGCTCTAAGATGAGAAGGTCCCTCTTTTGTTTGCTAGCACCATCCTCGAAAAACATCAATGCGGTACTGTGGTGTGTGTGTGTGTGGGTGAGTTTTTGACTGTGGCTCTGAGCAAGGAGATTGCGCTTTCCTCCTTAATGGGCCTGCCTCCAACTTCAATTCAGTCTGACATTCAGACACTGAATTACTGGAAGTGAAATGGGATTGACCCCAACTGAGAGACTCTGAGGAAAGACTCCAGAGAGCTGGGGTGCAGTGGTGGGGCTTATGTGGCTTTATGCAAATTACTAATAAAGCCTCACACTTACACTGCCTAATGTAAGTCAAGGACAGCTTAATGATATCCTTTTTCGGGGGACAGAAGTAGCATAGGAATTGGGGTGAGGAGTAGTAAGGAAAAGAAAGAGGAAGGAGTTCATACGGAATGTAAGATCACCACTCAGATGGGCAACTCAGGTGTGACCTGAAGAGGTCAGTGGTCCTCCACGGAGTTCACCACCAGTGGGCAAATGGCTGCTGCGCCGGTGTTTCAAGACGCACACCGGAGCAGAGGAAAAACAAACAGTCCTTCTGAGCAGTGAACGTTCTCAGTGTATGAGGAGTGTGAGGTCTCAGCCAGCAGAAATGACCTGCCCAGTCCATGATCAACTCTTCACATTCCCAGATGCCAACAAGCCATACCTTTGAAAAACATGCAGACGGGGGGAAAGTAGTCTGGATCTGTTGGCTTTTTGAGGCCAGGGACTTTTCCCCACAGATAAAATGTTGTTGTTTTTTGGGTTTTTTTGAGGAGCCACCATATTCTTTACCTTTTAGTGTTATTTGGCCACCATGAAGACCCCTGTTCCATCCTGACAAGGGGACAAGTTTCCACATGTGATGGCTGCCAGTCCAAGAGCATGGGTTAACCCGTGAATGTAATTTTTAAAGAAATTCTGAGCAATAATTCTAGCATTGCTTATTGTGATTAGATCTGACCTTATGTCAGCATTTTGCCTGACTTTCGGATCTGATGGTTTTCTCTGGTGTTAGAAGGCCTGCAAAGTGATGCTTGATGAGGAGGAGATTACTCAGGGGAAGTACAAGGCTGTGAATGGTCAACAGCTATATGACACTGCCAGCCATCCAGTCAGGCATCCTGCTGATACTTGTGGTGTCCAATGCCTGTGGTTTTCACCAGACATGTGACATGGCCAACTAGCCTCATCTAGTCGCTACTGTAGTGTTTGTGTGTGTGCAGCCTGAAGCACATCTGGTACGATGTGTACAGCAGTGGGCTCCACGCGGCAGGCCAAACCAGGATGGATGAAAATTTGGCTTTAGCAGCTCATGCAGACTGTATGGCCTCTCAGAAAGAAGTTAAAGCTTTGAATATTCCAGCTGGCATTTGGTGTTTACAGTAAATGTTGTTATTGTAGCTAATGTATACTGTAAATGATGCTTTTTGGCTTGTTGTGTTTCTCTAGAGACTCACTGGGAGTTTTCATCTGACCGGTAATGTTGATTCCACTGGAATTGAATTAGAGTTTGCATTCAGATATGAATTAGTGGTGTTTCCTGTATGGCTTGGGTCAGGGGCATGGCCCCCCACACTGAACTCCTTTGCCTGCTCTGAAGCTTGGCTTCATTGCAAAATTTAAGCTCTGAATTTTGGCTGAATAGACAAGAAGGGGTCACTGGTGAACTTTTGTAGGGGTACATTCATTTGCATTTCGCCTCTCACACAGTGAGAGAGTTTTTGCAGTCATTCTAAATACATAACTGCAAAAGTAGGTGAAATGTCAGTCAAGTTGAAGTTTGGCAAGTTGTGAACGCACATCTGCTTGAAGTCATAATGGCAAATGATGCTAATGTGAGTAAAAGTTGTTGTTTTTTTCGGGGAAAATAACTGCTCATTATTAGGATATTTTTATACTATATTTTTAGATATTATTAACACAATCATGTGTTAGGACCCTTGGCCTGTTGCACCAAATGTCTGGGACAACATATTAATCCCTTTCATTTCTCAATCCTCTGTTGGCCCTGTTTTGAACCCAGCAATCTTTTCATTATTCCCCAACAAAAAAAAAATAACAGGCATCTTTCTCTGAAGCTAACGCAGTACTTTCTACTATCCATGATGTCTCTCTTGTTCTCGTGTTTCTACTATCCTGACTCTCTCTTGTTCAAGTGGTACATATTGAGTGACATCACTGCGACTGCTGATGGTTCTACAGTAGAGATGTTTTCTATTTCTGATTTATTTTTAGCTTGTCCATTTTTGCCCCTCTTTAGACAAGAGCACTACAGCAAAGAGCCTTCTCCATGTCATATGTGTCCACTTCATCCATGTGAATAACAATTCAGACAAAGTCTATTAACCAGACAAGTTAACAGGTGGTCCACTATGTATCTTTAGTTTCTTTACTATCTATCTTTTCCTTCAACTTTCAACCCTAAACAGTAGCTGACAGTTGTAAGCACTGTAGGTTTGGTAGCTAGTAAACAAAACTGTTCCACGTTGTAGGTTAGCATTTGTTAGCTAGCATCTTCTTTTTGTATGTGCTGTTTCTGTGGGCGCTTTTTTTGTATTTTAAATATAACTGAGAATTACATAGCTTTTAAAATATACCCACTGGAGCCCATTAGCTGTAGTTTGTATATATTTTACGTTACTTTAAATACTACCCAACAGGCTATGGTTTACAAATCCAAGAATGTATGTATGTATGTATGCGCCTCGCTCCCAGTGTTCCCAGGATAGGCACCGGATCCACCGCCACTCAGGATAAAGTGATTACTGAAGATTTCTGAATGAATGAATGATAGATACTTTAATTGAACTCTAGGTAACTAGGCCAAACCAATATCTGCTATTGACTACTTGGTCCAGATAAACACTTTTTTTTTAACTCTGAGCTGTTAAAAAAAATGTGTCAAATGTCAGTAGCGAAGGAAGAATTCCAGAAGCAAAAGGAAAAAAAAAAAACTTTGCCAAAATTTGAGAAAAGACAAGAAGGAGCAGGAAGAGAGAGAGAGACAGACAGACAGAGAGAGAGAGAGAGAGAGCAAAATGTATTCTTCAGTATATTGCATCTAGTTAGAATAATGTTCTTTGCATTTGCAATTATTTTTGGTTTGATATACCTGTATATATACTTTTTTATTCAAAAGTATTTATCCTGTCTGAAATATAAACCAACAGAGAAACAAAAAAACAAAAACAAACGTAAAACAAACAAAAAACATAACCCCTAAAACCCGCCACAATGGCACAGGCATCCACCCAAACACCTAAGATGAAGACCAGTGCCACTACCTCTTTTTTAGAGTGAGTCCCAATCCTACCAGTAGTCACACACTGAAGTCATTAAAGTTGCTTGAATTTAGCCTGTGGGGCTTGGCTCAGGCTTGCCTATGCCTCTATAAAGAGCAGCGGCACAGAGGGGAATTTCTTTTAAGAAGTCGGGCCTGGCATTTTTGCGGTAAGATGCAGGCAGTTCCTTTGCATGTTTTATGCTTTAGTTAATTTTCTCAGTGGAATTTATTTCTTATGACTAATAGCAGTATATTGCAGTGGGAAGCCAGTGAGACCTCTTTAGGAGGATGGCGGTTGCTTTCCTCCAGAGTGATGCAGACAAATGCAACCTCCATGCAGCACCAGGCTATTCATGTTTTTCTCTGGCATTCTTTCTCCCTCACTAATGTCTTTTCTCATCATAAAGTTACAGTATATGGTCAGTTTTGTTTTATATTAGTCATTGACTCTGATGCTTGGACTGGCTTGAGCTAGTAAAAACGTGTTTCACACACATAGGTATATGAATATATATATATATATGCACTTACCTTGTCAGGGAGCCGTAGCTAACACTGTTTCACACTTCAGCCCATCAGTTTTTAATTAACAGTCAGTGTCAAAAGAATGCAGTCTCTTCACAATCAACACATTCTCCACAGGCCCTGCCTCTGGGGCTTCTCACAGAAGAACTCCCACAGATGCCTGGTGTGCCTCAGACCCACAGAAAAGCAAAACAGAGAGCTGTTAACAGTGCAGTTTTCTTGGGCTCCACTAGAGAGCACTGTTTTTGATCTTTAGTTGTTTTTTTTTAAAGTGCATTCTGAATTTACAGTTTGAATGCTATTTTTAAAGTTATATGTATTTTTAAAGTTGATTTATCTTACAAAATAAGTGTGAAATTTGCTGGGGTTTTTTTCTGTGATTTGGTTTTGGAGGAATAAACAAACAGGACACCCTGGTGAGCTTTTTATAGCTCGTGTGCACACATCTCACACGTCTTTATAGCTGTTTTAGATTTTATGCATTTTTCGTAGCTGATGACTATGAGCCATATTCATGGCTTGTGAATGTGTAGTTGTGCCTTTGCCCTTTGAAGCTGCAAGGTGGGCTTTTTGGGACCCCCTCAGGCTGCTTACCCTCTTGTTAAAGAAAGAAAAGAAGAAAAGACGCAGTGTCTTTCCACAGGACATGGATGCAATTAACATAGCTTTCGTACAGCCTTTGTTTTCACTGTTGTTGTGGCAACCGGTGCTGTGGGTATGTCAGTGTGTGTGTGGGTGGGTGAGTGGGTGCACGTGTATGGTTCTCCACTTGGATGCAATGATGTGGTTGGGGTTAAACCTGTACTGCTCATATAATACCTTTCACCCTATCTTATAAATAAGTGGTCGTATATTGTTATTAATGGTTATGGAGACCGACAAAATACATTTTTGGCTAAGGTTCTACAGAAAACAGCTTAAAAAGCTTGCATAGTCACTGTTTAAAAACTACTGCCAGTCAGGCTTATAGACACTTGACTGCTAATCAGCATCTATTTCATGTTACTACCCTTTTACTTCTTCCTATCTTTTATTTGGTAATGTTTTCCAGTCGGTTTTAAAAAGAAATCCAAGGAATACTTAATCCAGTAGTCTTGATGCTGCTGTCAGAGGACATACTGAAGTAAAACTAACATGTACTAACCTGTAGTCTCTTCATGCTTTAAAAAAAAAAAGTGCTGAAATAAATCGGGGTGTATTAACCCATAATCTGTCTGTTGCTGTGGTTGCAGGACCTGTTGAAGGCATGTCAGGAGCAGATCGAGCGTGTGCTGATGAACAGCCTAAGGGAGGGACGCCGGCAGCAGCATAAGCAGCAGCAGCAGGACCAGAACAACCCACGCAACAAAGCCTTGGATGACCAGGACCAGTCCAGCACCCCGACCGATGTACGAGACATCAATTTGTGAGCTCGCAGGAGTGGCGCATGGATTTAAAGGAAAAAAAAAAAACAACAAAAAACAAAAATGACAAAAAAAAAAAACAGCCCATCAAAAAGTGCTTGCTAGTCTTTGTAGGTTTTTATTCTATTTTCAAAGGAAGAAAAAAGATGCATTTCAAAAGAAATCAAAGATATTTTAGATACAAAATAGGTATTTTTTAAATGAATTGATACTGATGCAAAAATTTCTATGGTGCCTCAGATTAATAGAAGGGAAGCCTATAGTATTTTGGAAACTATTTTTCATTGTATAAACAAAAAAAAATATATATTCAGTTAAAATGAATATTCAGTTATATTCAGTTTGTTTGTTTTTTTTCCAGTAGAAAAAAAAGCTCGAGTTTAAACAGGCTTTTAAGAAATAGTCAACTTTATAAGACTGGCTTGTAAAGGTACACAAATGGGGCTTTGTTTTTTTCCTGTTTTGTTGTGTTTCAGTTCATGTTCGAAAAGCCCGAGCATGAACACACACAGGGGTGTCATGAAACTGGTTAGTGGAGTCCCCGTTTGGCTGTGTGATAAAGATGTAAAGGGCCCAGGAATGTTAGGTGGAACAGGTTTGGTAAAAACCTTACAGCAAGAATGTGATTGATTTCTGTTTCGACAAAAGGTCCTCTGGGTAAAATTTGGTTAAAGACATTTAAATCAATTTGCCAACAAATTATATTATGGCATCAATGTTAAAAATGATTTAAAAATTGCTTGCATCAACCAAATCGAAACATTTGAAATTTCACAATGCAAATTTCATAATAGTTCACCCAGTCAAGGGTCATGTCTTGAGAACAGTCTATTATTATTATTATTATTATTATTATTATTATTATTATTATTATTATTATTATCATTATTATTATTCAATCAGCAACTTATTGTCTCTAAATTCTCAAAGCATAGAGATGTCAATAAGTTTTTGTCAGGCTGCTTGTGTGTGTATGCATATGTGTTTCTGTATGTGGTACATGTATGTATGTATGTGCGTGTGTGTGTTTGAGAGAGAGACAGCGAGATATGTGTGCGCTTTGTTTGGCGATATATCAGCAAGAGTGTGGTTCAAGATGAGACCAAACAGTCAGAGGACAAGACAGAGGACAGACAATAAGTCTACAGTACTTTTGTTTGCTTTGAAGGGCCACGGGCTACCTGTATCACTGCCTTCTTTTCATGCGCTTATATTTTCTGGCCTGGGACACGAGTTTGAACCCAGTCCAGTGCACGGGATTGTGAGCAGGCAAGACAGAGAGAACAGAGGGAGGAGACAGAAGACTACCTTCTTTAAGATGCTCTTATAGTTAAAGGTTTTTTTTTTGTTTGTTTGTTTGTTTTTTTACACAAAAAGGTGTGATGGAAAAGGTTGTATTTCATCACGACCTCCTTTGGAGTTTTACGGTCGTATTGTACACAGACGGTCTATTTTGTGAGACGCATTTATTCGTCTCTTTGGCGTTACGAGTTGAAGGAGCCCATGGCTAAATTGAGTGTTGATTAAAGAGGTGCTAGAACAGAATTTCACGATGAGAGCGTGAAGTCTACATGCAGTCGATGAAAGTGCAGGGTGGCATGAGATTCGTGCTCAGATGAGGAGTATGGTGGTAATTAAGCTGTGTGAGTTTAAGAAGAGATGTATGCTGCTGCTGAGATGGACATACATTGGCATACAGGAGAGGAGGCCAAAGGAGAGGATCAGATGTGGTTCCAGAGATCACATGATAATTTAAGTTCTTTTATATATTTGCTTGTTTGACTGTTAAGTTTGTGTCTTTCTTTTTTTTTTTTTTTTTTTTTTGGATTACAGACCAGTATCTTAACCAGTTTGATTGACACTGCCAGCTAATTGGTGGGGAAAGTAATACACAGGGAAGCTTAATTAATTAATTAGGGGAAAAAATTGTTGATCTGTGCATCTGTAGTTCCTCAGTTTCAACAACAAAGCACTTTGAGCACATACTCCCCTTAAGTCACGGAGAGAAATTGGGCCATTATTTACGTCATGTGTATCCCTCCCTAAAAGGGAGCTGATAAGATATATATTGTTACACCAATATTAACAATTCCAACATTCCAACAGAAACAACAATATTAACATTTCCAAATGTTCGAATTAAGAAAATGCATGCCCCCCACCCCCCCCAAAAGGCCTTTCTCTTCTTTACTTGAAATTTTGTTTGCTTTTCATTGAAATGTTAATTGGTTTTTATACAGTTGTAAATGGTAAAATAAAACCTTGTAACATCAGTAAGTTGCCCACTCCAGGGCATGCATTTAATTTATACAACGTGAACTGGTGAAGCTGCTCTATCAGAGAAAAAAATGCCTTGTTTCATATGGTGCCTTAATTCCTTAATTTAGGGAGTGTTGTCCTGTGCCACTGTGCCTTGATCAGACTGCTGAAGTAGCCTTCAGTGTCCACTATCTTGTCATCTCCTTCACAAAAGTGCTGCTTCCAAAGGATGGACTGGCATGAGATTTAGCAAAGAGTCACAACTCTCTTGACTATGATTAAGGCAGTGTGCATCAACAGCACAACATGAACACGTGCACAAGTTGCTTAGCTTGCGTTAAAAAGAGGGGGTTGTTAGGGGCAGTTTAGCTTTGTTTTGATGAGCATAGTCTATGTTTTTCTGTGGGTGAAGGAGACAGTGTACATCATTGTAAGTTTTTTTTTTTTTTTTTATGAATAGCATATTCCCTAGAGGCAATTGGGTTCCATAATTCAGGTTACTCACACTCTTTCACTAAAAAACCCATTATCAAGCATTTATGTTATGTTATCCTGTTTTATCACTCACCCCAGTACTCTGAAAATGAATTGTAGTACTGTTTTTAGAACTTATGGGTGGGCTTGAGCTTGGATATGGCCCGAAATGTTGCTTCTTACGGTTTGATACTGTATTCCAAAGTGAAGAGGGGGTAGACGTGGTTGTGAAGACATCAATCAAGTGTCAACATTTTTTATTGAGTTATTGTTTTTTTTTTTCTCCGCTGCTAAAAAGCTATGATTTTTGTTTCATCTTATACACAAAAATAACATAGTTGTGATGTCACTTGAGTGTGCTGCTATTTTATAAACAATTGTATTATAATTATTTTACTGCTTACAGAATACTTTGAGAATGCAGAAGTAGATGGTAAATAGAAGATCAAGAAATGTAATGAGTATTCGACTGGAAATGCTCTTTGTACAGTATGCTCAGAAGGCATGATTCCTTTCCATTTTCATCTTTGTTTTCCTGCTCTGTTACCTTTTCCTCTCACAGTCTGTAAGTACGGTATGTCTATACCTCAGGTTTACTGGACAAAAGAAAACAAGTCCCTCAGTACCTCATAACTCATCACAGTTTTCTGGGAGCCAATGAAAGACCGAATACAGTGGAGATTCTGATGGGGGGGACTTTTTAACAGTCTTCATTAAATGAAGCATGAACAGCATAAGGCTCCCACCTGGACTTCAACCAACCATAGTGGATGGAGGGGGGAACAAAAGTCACCAATGCTTTAATTATGGGTCCAAGAGCTGAGAAAAAGATATTGATATCTTTGTACATAAATTTGTGTATAAATTTGGAATTTTATTTTGGAAACGATCTCCAAACACATCTTAACACACATGAAAGTCCTTCACAAAGGGGCAAAATGTTGACGGATTTTCACGTGTTATTAAGTTCCACTTTGCCTTGGCCTTAATAAAACATTTTTTCAGGTGTGCAGAAGGTATTTTCATCAACTGGTGTAGTATGAACTGCGACACCCTGCCAATAGGACAGCCATCACCACCATATAACTGTCTGTGTGTTAAAAATTAACTATTTGAATGTCAACATTTACATGGATTCTGTCTCCTCCCTCCACTATGACCTTGTCATGTACCTCAATAATGTCTGTTGCACAACCTCTCTCCAATAAATATCTGCTTCAGAGTATCTGTCCAATACTGTTCTCTTTAAAAAATTTTCAAAACACATTTTGACTAAATCGTCTGTGAATTAGGATGTAGGCCTATTGTGGAGCTTAATCAATATAAAGTAACCATAATAGTCAGCAATATCAGATGTTTTTTATTTTTTGTATTTTGCACCAACAGGGGCTTAATAGGTTTAATAGGTATAATAAATAGTTAGGCAGTAGACTTTCAAGAAATCAGTTACCAGTGCCATTTTTCACCATTGACCAACCAAAGAAAGAAAAGAATCCTATTAACATTAGCAAAAAGCAATACTTTACTTGATATGTATGTTTAGCAGACAATCTTATAGGTTGAAGGGACAGAAGTTTACTCTTCCTCTGCAGAGGGAGCACACTTCAGCCATACAGCAGCAGTGAGTTATCACTTCAGCTATACCACAGAAGTGATCGCCCAATCAAAGGAGCCGTAGATTTTTTTTACAGTGAGGTGTAAGAACAGAACAATTTCTTATAGGTTACAAAATAATGAATGCTCATCATTGTATAGAAAGTGTGTATACAAGTTCCTACAGCTTCAGAAGGTGGTTTGCTATACCCTTAGCAACTAATCTGCACAATAGCACTCATTGATAGAATCATCATACAAAAACAGTGATTAAAGAGTTAACACAGAAGCAAAATTCACCACACCAGTGTCAGCGTGGGTTTCCTCCAGGTTCCCCGGTTTCCTCCCACTTCCCAAAAAAACATGCCAGTAGGTGGATTTACTATGCTTAATGGCCCCGAGATGTGAATGTGAATCCCATACAGGGTATATTCCCACCTTCAGCTAAGCGTTCCTGGGATAGGCTGTGGATCTACCACAACCCTGACAAGGATAAAGCGATTACTGAAGACGAATGAATAAAAGAAATGAATAAGTTATGAAAACTTTTAGACACAACGTAGAATATTTGTAATAATACATAAATAAAATCCTAAATGGTGATAATACCCAGACTACATAATAACCTCTTTCGTATAACTAAGGGACATCAATGATTGTTAGGCTATTGTTTTAAAAATGTTCATACTCCTAGCTTACCTGACATATTTAATAACGAACAAACAAACAAACAAAAAACAACTGTGTAACTGATTTGTTAATTTAGGGCGCCATTTTCTCCCAAGCTAAACAGCTTGCTGTCACTCAGATAAACCAGAAGACCATTTAATGTTAGTTAGTGGCCAAAGTTGGAAAATGTGATTATATAGTAACTCTTTCATTCCTTAGTTTTTATGAAGCAATTAATACAATATGAATAAATGCACCTCGAAGAAACTCCATATATGGTTTCAGATTCCACAGCTCGTCACGCGACTCGGCGTTCGCGCCAAAAAAGCTCACACGCGCTCAGTCGCGCGGTCAGACCGGCACGCGCCAATCAAACGCTGGAACGAGGTCTTCGTCACGGCTGACCCGGCACGTGCGGATTACCCAGCAGCCAATCAAGATCCGCGGCGAAATCCGTCGTCAGGGGCTCACCGGCACGTGCGGACAATTTTAGCCAATCAGAATCCGAGACTGGAGTCCGTCGCTGAGATCAGAGCGGCACGCGCACACTTCGGCAGCCAATCAGATTCCAGAGCGAAACATGTCGTCACGGCTGAACAGCAACATCAAAGCAACCAAGCAAGAAGACAAGGACAGAGCCGGTGCGGTTTGGTGGATTTATTCAACAGTTGGTTTTTTTTTAAAATATTTTTTTTATTTATTTATTTAAACAAAAAAAAATTTCTTACCTCAGAAAGTGATCTCTTTATTTAATAGCCTAATGCTCTCATTTGGTTTAACGATAATCCGCCAGTAAGTCAAAGATATATTTTTAATTATGATTTCTGTGTAAGGAATTAACCGTCCAGGATTAATCACAGTTTTTAAACAGTTTAACGTGTTCTCTTGACGGTTCTTGCTATTTAAATTGCTGAACCGAATAAACATAAACGACATTCTACATTTAAAACGGTTTAATATTCGTTTTGAATGTGTAGGCAGGCATGCAAGTTGTAACACAGTATCCAGTTTCCTACTAGCTGCTTAACATTTATTTAAAGGTCAGTACAGCTAGTGAGCCACCAGTGACATTTAAAGCTTTAAAGGGTGTTGGGGATCTCTGAAAGGGGGAAAAAAGTGTTGTTTTCTGTCATGGTTTGGGAAACAGTAATTAGTGACTGTAATCTGGGTTTAATCTTATCCTATGCTATGTGAAGGCAAAACATTTGCATCTTTATGACTGGGGAAATTTACTCCTTCAAATGTATCCCTCAGTATATATCTTAGTCTCTCACCCACTTTGGTGTGATATTACACATGACAAAACTGACTAAACTCAATTTTTTCTAGCCAGGAAAATCATTTTATAGCTTGTGGTCCATAATAAACACTCAGACTTTGATTTTTACCTTTTTTTCTTTTTCTTTTTTAAACCAGTGGGGAGACACAGTACAACAAGGATGGACTGCTTCAAGGTAACTCCAATAGTGCTGTCTTTTCCAGTTCAGACTGGTGATTTTAAGTCATTTTACATACTACTTTGTTTATTTTTTTACATTTGCATTTAGCAGATTGCGCTATGACAATATATTTCTCTATATAATTACCCAAGCAACAAACATTTCATTTTTTCAGGTCAGGGAATAGACGCCCCTCTGTCTGAAACTGGTGTGCAGCAAGCTGAAGCTGCCAGCCAGTACCTGCGAGATGTTCACTTTACTAATGTTTTTGTCAGCGATATGAAACGTGCCATGCAGGTGAGCTGTTGTTGCAGGACAGGTTTACAACAGGTAGGGGGTGCCTTTTAGCTAGATATCAAGACTTGGAATGACACACTAGACTACTGCGATTATACTGTATTACCTGCAATACATCACAGGATTGTTAATACACTGAGTTGCCAATATGGTGAAGCATTTCCATTGATGGATGGGGTACAGGATGGCTGAGAAACTGTGCACAATTATATACCTACAAAGTTCACCTAAATGGTAGGTGTACATGAGTAAACATAGGTAGGTGTACTTAATAAATTGTCATTTTAAACTTAGTAGAAACCATTTTTGTTATTTCCTTTGCTATATTCATCTGTATGTGAGCTTGTGTGCTTAAAGGTTGAAGGTTGCTGTCCCCACCCCACCCCTTCCTTTGTCTGCTATCATTGTGCCCTTGAGCAAGGAACATCACCACAACTTTCTTCAAGGGTGCTGCAACAAATAACCTTTATCACTCTCCTTCAACTTCTCCTCCGATCTCTGCAGTTAGAAATCTTCTTTCTAAATAAAAAAACACACCACATCAATCCACATCAACAGGCCAAAGTCCTAGGACCCAAGTGAAGAGATCTTTTTTTAAATTTATTTTTTAAAATTTTTTTTACTGTGCATATCTTCTACATTCCAGACTGCTGAAATTATTGTGAGGAAAAATAAGACATGCAGCAACCTAGACATTGTGACAGCTCCATCTCTTAAAGAGAGGGTAAGTGTGAAAGTGTTCTGGATCTTCGTAACCCAATAAAAAACCCTATTACTATCATGTATTTACCACATGGGAGTTGAATAAAAGCTTGAGGGCCCCAGCACACTGCAGCTTGGTGTTATCTCACTCACTAACACACTAACACATTCGATTGCTATTCCCCAGGAATTATTTGTGACGTGAATAGCACATATTAGAGCTGCGACTTTGTTTTTTGACACTTTTATTTTCCCAGTCTATTACACATTGGAAAGAAAATGTTAGAACAACAATACCAAAAATAACAACAATAATAGCAGCAACAAAATTAACAATAGATAACAGAAAAAATCACAAAAACAATAACAGCAATAGCATCGATTACAGTAACAGCAATATTAATAACAGTAATAGCAATAGCACCTACAATGTTAACAACACTAATAACAACAACAACAGTAGCAGCAATGGTAGCAATGATAACAATATCAGCAACATTTTTACAACCTATTCATTAACAACAGAAACAACACTAGCAACAATTGCAATAACAATAGGAACAACAACATTAATAATAAATGTTAAAAGTTCTGATCTATAGTGTCTTTCAGAGCTTTGGCATTGCTGAGGGAGGCCAAGTGGAGGACATGAAGAACATGGCTAAAGCAGCAGGCCAGCCAATACCAGAGTACACGCCTCCGGATGGAGAGACAATGGATCAGGTGTTAATAGGATGAGAGGATGGATCCTTTCACTTTTTCTTGTTACATCACATATTCGCAAATAGTTTTATTAGCTTTTCTAAGTATAGTGTAGCTATAGCTTTGGTTAAATATATTAAATATCACAGCAAAGAGTCCTTTTGTTGAAGGTTTTACTCTACTGACGAATAATCCCAGTTTATATAAATGATAAAATGCCAACCAGTTTTTGACATTACATTTTGCTTACCGTGCCAATGCTAGCACCAAAATGTTACTGTTTTTATGAATATCATTATTTGAAACATGCCTTATAAAATGCTATACACCAATCAGCCATAACATTAAAAACCACCTGCCTAATATCGTGTAGGTCCCCCTTGTGCCTCCAGAACAGCTCTGACCCGTTGAGGCATTGACTTCTCAAGATCTCTGAAGATGTGCTGTGGTATCTGGCACCAAGACGTTAGCAGCAGATCCTTTAAGTCATGTACGTTGTTGGGTGGGCGCTCCTTGGATCGGACTTGTTTGTCCAGCACATCCAACAGATGCTCAGTCGGATTGAGATCTGGGGAAATTGGAGGCCAAGTCAACACCTTGAACTCTTTGTCATGTTCCTCAAACCAATTCCTGAATAATTTATCCAGTGTGGCAGGGTGCATTGTCCTACTGAAAGAGGCCAATGCTATTAGGGAATACTGTTGCCATAAAGGGGTGTACTTGGTCTGCAACAGTGTTTATGTCTGGCCAGTCTGTGGCTAAGCAGCCCCATATGCAGCAAGCTGCAGTGCATGTGTTTTCTTACACCTTTCACCTTTCTATCATAGCCAGCATGAACTTTTTCAGCAGTTCTATAGTAGTTCTTCTGTGGGATCGGACCAGACGGGCTAGCCTTCGCTCACCACATGCATCAATGAGCCTTGGGCTCCCATGACCCTGTCACTGGTTTACCAGTTGTCCTTCCTTGGACCACTTTTGGTAGGTACTAACTAGGGATGGGCATTTTGTTCGTTTTTTCTACGTCGAGTACTCGGGAGCACTACATTGTTGTCTATGTTCATATACTGTACGTAACTTGGACATCTTTTGCTTCTGCAATGCATCTTGTTGTTTTGGTGTCTCACTTGTATAATATTACAGGCTGTTATAATGTTTGTTACAACATACAGCATAATAAAAATACAAGCATCATATCGTATCGCCATGCTCACACCGGAAACCTGTTTTACATTTCTGGTCTTCAGTGTTTAGGGCCAAATTATTGTATGTTCCTAGCTGATAATGTGATGTTAAACTTGTGAAAATGGCTAAAAAACTATGGCTCTATAGTTCCGACACTTTACAGTGTCGCGATGACCGTCTTTTGACAGTGCCTCACCCGTCAAAGTTTATTGACTGGGTAGATGACATGAAGCTATGGCCTGAGGTTAGCTACATTGATATAATTAACTACTTTGGTTTCTCTGAAGGCGTTGATGGCTCCAAACTTACTAAAGCACAGTAGCTTATAATTACCTCCAAAGCAGTAAAATAGGCCAGGCTTTGTACAGAGATAATCAATGTTGTTCACGCCACCTGTCGGTGGTTTTAATGTTATGGCTGATCAGTGTATATTGGCTGACCATAAGATAATGTAAAATATGCTGGACTGCTGCCAGGTCAGTTATTTGCCCTGGATGTGATCTTATATTGTACCACAGCGCTTTTGAATTCATAAATCTGATTGGTCAGAAGGTCATTTTGTGTAACAGACAATAGTAACAGCTGCAAATCACTGATTTATAGTGTATTACTGAATATTACTGATATTATATTACTGAATATTACTGTTCTTACACAGGGACTTGAACAATGGATCTAAATGGACTTGAAAAAACTGTTGATATGGTGAAGCTTAGCGTTCATTTGTTTGTTTGTTTATTCATTTAGTTTGTTTTCTGACACTGGAAGGTTATTTAGGATAATACTTTTTATAATAATAATTCTTTTTATTTATATAGCACCTTTCCACAAGCTCAAGGACACTTTACACTTCATATACATTTAACAGGACAAAGTACATTAATATATATTTCAACAGAAGTTTTTGTTTAGTCTCAATTACAAAGCAGAAAATAAGACATCAATTGGTAATAGCCAAATAACGCGCTGAGAAAAGATGTGTTTTAAGCTGAGTTTTAAAGATAGAAATAGAGGAGATGTCACAGAGGCTCTGAGGTAGAGAGTTCCACAGTTTAGGTGCAACTACACTGAAGGATCTCCCACCAAAAGTGGATAGACGAAATCTAGGGACAGACAGTAATTTGGAATGAGAAGAACGAAGAGTGCGTACTGGTGTGTATGGATGTAGCAGATCGCATATATAACGGGGTGCCAGATCATTGAGAGCTTTGTATGTCAGGAGAAGAATTTTAAACTTAATACGGTATTAGACAGGTAGCCAGTGAAGACTAAACAAGATGGGAGTAATGTGTGCAGAACGCTTGGCGTTAGTGAGAACTCTAGCTGCAGAGTTTTGGATGTATTGTAGTCGGCCAATAGTTTTAGCTGGCAGGCCAGTAAAGAGCGAGTTACAGTAGTCAAGACGTGATGATATGAAAGCATGAACTAGTGTTTCTGCATCCTTTAAACTGAGAATGGGGCAGAGTCGTGCAATGTGACGTAGATGAAAGAAAGCAGTTTTAGTGATGGTTCTAACATGGGCTTCAAAAGTAAGAGATAGATCAAAAGTGATTCCCAGATTCTTAATGGTTTTAGAGGGTTTGGTCAGATTTCCATCAACATTGATACAAATGTCAATAATTCTTATAATTGATTGTGGCCCAGTAATCAAGATCTCAGTTTTGTCGAATTGTTGAATTTGAGGAAGTTACTGTTTAACCAAATTTTTATATCATTGATACAAGCAGTTAATGAGCTGATGCCATGTGTTTCATTAAGACTTGCGGATGTATAAATCTGGGTGTCATCAGCATAGCAGTGATAGCGGAGACCATGACTACGGATGATCTGTCCTAGTGGGAGAGTGTAAATTATGAACAGTAGTGGACCTAGTGCAGAACCCTGGGGGATACCCTGAGTTAGAGGAGCAGTATGAGATTTATTTTTCTTAACTGAGATTAAAAAAATTGTCTGTTTGTGAGGTAAGAATAAAACCAGGATAGAGCAGTGCCAGTAATATCAATATCTGAAAGTCGGGAAAGAAGTGTTTTATGGCATACAGTGTCAAAAGCAGAGCTCAGGTCAAGCAAAATCAGAATACTGAGAAATCCAGAGTCAGCAGAGAGGAGGAGATCATTAATAACATTCAAAAGAGCAGTTTCAGTGCTGTGGAATAGACAAAAACCGGATTGGAAAGGTTCATAGAGATTATTAGCTGCAAAATGTGATTGTAACTGGGAGGCTACAACTTTTTCCAGAAGTTTAGATATGAAAGGCAGGTTAGAAATAGGACGATAGTTGCAGAGGGAAGATGGATCTAAGTTGGGACCTTTAAGGACTGGCGTAACAGCAGGATGGATGGCTTTCCAGTTTCCCGGCACATGACAGTGACACACATGACATATGACATGACTTTGTATTTGTCTTATTAACTTCAGGAGAGAAAAAGAGAGGCTGGTGAGGGAACGACTGTTTATACAGTGGCTGCTATAACATAAGTGATGACAGGAACCTGTCTCGCAGATGTTGCATAACATTAAATGTAACTAAAAATGGATAAAAAGTGACAAAAACCTTACTTGTTTTGCAGACATTCCACAACATGGAACTATAAACAGATAAAAGATATGATATATGTTCTTTATTAAATAAAAAAATATTTCTGTTGGCAAACTGTTGTGGTATAAGAGGAATTTCGTGTTGCTGTTAGAAAATAGACACTTCAGGGTGGTAACTGTAACTCTGCTTCATGTCGGCATACAGTTGAGGGTTAAAAAGCCTCAATAGTGGTAGGACCATTCAGTGATTCCATCACCTGTCGTCATATTATAAACTCTGTCCTCCTCTTAGGTGAAGATCCGGATCAGCACGTTCCTTAAATCTTTGTTCCAGCAGATGGCAGATGAGCATCAAGACAAAATACATCAAGGTGATGCATTTCAGCCAGACGGGCCTCTTGCAGGTCGCCCGGATGATGGGGTCCAGAATGTATTTCCTCATGCTCTTGTGGTGAGCCATGGTGCCTACATGAGGGTAGCGATGCGCTATTTCATAGAGGACTTGGCATGCACTGTGCCTCCTGGGGCAAACATGGCTCAAGTGTTCTCTGCCTGCCCAAACACAGGAATGTGCCGATTCATTGTGACTTTAAAATGTTATGATGCAAGCGTTCAGCTTTCTGGCATGAAGTGTGTATTTGTGAACCGCAGAGACCACATCAGGGCTGAGAACAACTAAAGTGAAGTTATGTGTAATTAAGTTTCAAAATGCACTTTGGACCACTGTTGCTTGAAGAAAACAGAATATTCTCAAAACCAAAATTGTTCAGAGATCAGTTTATGCCATTATTCGTATTCAATGTATTCAGATCAGTGTTTTGTCATGAAATTGGAGTGATAGCTTATGGAAGAACTGTGATAGATTTGACAAAGGACAGAAAAGAACTGTTTTAATGGGTGGAATTCTACTTTATGAACCATTTGTGAAATGTATTAACTGCCACAGAAATGTGTATTTTATGCCAGATAATATACAGTTGCAATAAAAATTATTCAACCCCCATTGCAAATCAGGTTTATTGTCAAAATTTACAGACTTTCAGCTGTTTGCAGTGAACAAATCAAACAAAAGCAATTGAAATAGTTCAACACAACGAATGCTTCAAGTGGTTTCCCCAAATTCAACTGAAAGTGCAACTTATAATGACCAGTTTCAAAATTATTCAACCCCCTGAATAGAATCCCTCACAACAACACAAATATGCAAAACAGGTGTTGTCTCAAGCACACTTGATGCAACTAGTCAAGGGCTTCATTAGTTGCACCAGGTGTGCTTGAGCTGGAACACATGATATACCTGAATGGCTAGGGGCAGAAAATACATGAAATACCTGGACGGGGCAGAAAAACGAAGCTATCAACGGCTGCAACCAGATTTCTTAGAAGGCAGGTTGTGAAAAACCCTCGAGTAACTGCAAAAGACCTGCAGCAAGACTTCGTGGCAAAAGGCACTGAGGCTTCAGTGAGCACAGTATGGCACGTACTAAACACAGAAGGTTTCCATGCCAGAACTCCAAGACGTACACCACTACTGAACCAAAAGCACAAGAAAAGTTGGCTCAAAATCATATAAATAAGCCACAGAAGTTCTGGGATTCTGTTCTGTGGAGCGATGAAACAAAACTGGAACTTTTCGGCACGATGAATCAGCTGTATGTCTGGAGAAAGAAGAATGAAGAAAGAACACTCCGTCCACGGTCAAGCATGGTGGTGGCTCGGTGATGTTCTGGGGCTGCTTTTCATCCTCTGGCACTGGAAACCTGCAGTGTGTAGAAGGCAAGATGGATTCATTGAAGTATCATGAAATCCTAGGAGAAAATGGCATGCCATCTATGAGGAAACTGAAGCTTGGGTGTCATTAGACCTTCCAACACAATGATCCCAAGCATACCTCAAATTCCACCAAGGCTTGGCTGCAGAAGAAGTCCTGAAAGATTCTACAGGGCCATCACAGTCACCTGATTTGAACCCCATAGAAAATCTCTGGTGGGATTTGAAGAAGGCGGTTGCAGCACGCAAACCCAAGAATATTACTGAACTGGAGGCCATTGCTCATGAGGACTGGGCTAAGATTCATCAGGAACGCTGCCAGAAGCTGGTGTCTAGCTATTCATCTCGTTTACAGCAGGTCATAACAGCAAAAGGGTGCTCTACTAAGTACTAAAGATGCTTGCCATGAAGGTGTTGAATAATTTTGAAACTGGAGAAGTCATTATAAGTTGCATTTTCAGTTGAATTTGGGGAAACCACTTGAAGCATTCGTTGTGTTGAGCTATTTCAGTTACTTTTGTTTGATTTGTTCATTGCAAACAGCTGAAAGTCTGTAAATTTTGACAATAAACCTGATTTGCAATGGGGGTTGAATAATTTTGATTGCAACTGTAAATTAATGCAGTTCAAACTTCAGTGCGGCAATGATAAATTTTGGTTCACTGTGAACAGAAGAAAAAGCAGTGCCACAGCCCCTGATAGTAAGTGCATGAAGGAAGTCATAAAGCTAATGATGCACAGCTTTTATTGTTACTGGTTAATGGGGCTTTAAATAAAGCTATTTTTCCCCTCCTTTTTTCCAGAGACGAGTCTGTGCCAAAACCTACTCTGGATGGAAAAAAACCTAACCTCTACTCTGTAGTCTGTGTTATACCTGTACTAATTCCCATGCCAACATCTCTCTAGATTTTTGACGTTTTCAAAATGTATGGACTAGAGGGAAAATCTAAGCTACTAAGCACTTGTGTAACTCACTCTCTGAAAGTGCATTTGTCAGATTCTATAAATGTTCACAATATTTTACTGACTGGGACAATAACTTTTTCTTCTTTGGCATATTCTGTGCAATAATGGCTACAATTATAATTTCTCAGGATTGAAGTCACAAGGTATCACAATTGTCCATTCAATTTAGGTAAAATAAAATTATTGTTTTTTCCTTTTAAATTTTTTAACCTTTCATTTATAACTTAAAAAGTATCTTAGCAAGGTGTTCAGCTATCCCAAGCCACCAGAACAGCTTCAGTGCACCTTGGCATCAAGTCTCTGGAACTGTATTGGAAAATAAAAATTCCCTCATTTCACTTGTTATGATGATGGGGCTGTCTAACGCTTTACTCTAAAATCTCCAATACTGTACCTGTTTAATTGTTTAGAGATCTGGTGAGTGTGAAGCCAATTTTCATATTCATCAAACCATTCAGTGAGCCCTTAAACCCTGTGCATGTGGTGGGGTTATTCTGAAAGATGCCACTCCCATTAGGATAGAAATGTTTCATCATAGGATAAACACGATGGGGCGGAGTCAGCCTCGAACAGACCACTCCCTTCGGGATACAAAAGTTTCATCATTGAATAAACATGATGGGGCGGAGTCATCCTCAAAGAGACCACTGCCATCAGGATATAAAAGTTTCATAATTGAATGACCATGATGGGGGCGGAGTCATCCTCAAAGAGACCACTCCCGTCAGGATAGAAATGTTTCATTATAGGATAAAGGTGATCAGTCAGAAGAACTTTGTATTTATTTGCACAGTCAAGTGATGCTTCAGTCTGCAAAATAAATAAATGCCCCCAGAACATAACAAAACTACCATGTTCCCCTTTAATTTGTCTGTACATATCTCAAATTGTTACCATATTATACAACTACAATTAAACACAAATGGGAAGCTTTAATATACCAGTTGAAAAAATATTTTTTGAAAAAAATAACCTAATATTACTCACTAGTAAAATGGAGCTAGTCTTAAAATTATTGCAGCTTGGTTAATTAGGAAACCAGTTATCACAATTAAAATAAACAGTAGCACCAGGTGAGTATCTGTAGGTGGGGAAAAAATGGACTGACTAATAAGCAGTGTATTTCTCAAATTATATAACTAGATCCCCTATAAAATGATACCTTTGATGGAAATGATGGAAATTGGGGCTACATTTCCTAAGTTCCATAGTGATACTGCAAATTCATCAGCAACCAAGATTCATGATTCACACTATGACTAGGCAATAATGCTTTTAAATCAGTTACTTTTTTGCCAAACATTTGTTAAATAGTTACGCGCACAAACCGAGATCAAGTTTCTTTCACGTGATTGTACCCGATGCTGAAAAGTACACTGCTTTGTTTGTTTAGGTAGAATGCCAGTTCTATGATCAGAAAGTCCTCATATTATCAACTTTATCAGTTCTGTACCACTTTTATATGCCAATTGTGTATGTCTTACTTGTTTGTTGTTGTTTTTTATATCAGGCTTCAACAACACGGGTGCTGTTTAAGGTCATGTGACCTGGTTTTATCAGCATACACCTGAATTATGTGCTCCCAGGAATGTGAAAATGTGTTGTGAACAGGGCATTTTGGTATGTGTATCAGTACTATGCACAAAAATCACAAAAAGTAAAAGGTGAGTTTTTTTTTATTAGGTTTGTATAAATACAATCATTGTTTTAGTTTGTAGTGTACAAATAAAAATACATTTAACAGAACCGTCATTAAAAAACCCCAAAGTAGAGTCCAATTTAAAAAAAAAAGAAAGAAAGTCAAATACATATATTAAATGCAGATAGACATACTGTAAATTGTATGACTTATAAGATATTAAGCTTAAGTATAAAATATCATATATAAACACACAAATAAATAAGTACATAGAAGTGTCCAGCACCATTTGACCAATTTATAATAGCATGAAGATATTAGTCATAATAGGAAAACAATTAAAAATGAACTATAAATATCTCGCAAGAGTTTAAAAATGTTAAAATTTTGAACCAAAAAATCCATAGGTAATTGAGTACAAACGATATCTATAATTCTCAGAAAAATCGATTTCCGCTTTCAGTGATGTAACCCATGACCATTGCTCTTGAAGTGTCATAAATCAACTACACGCTAATAACGTGAAACACTGATGCCGTTTAACTGTTAACTTATTAAATTAGGTGAAAGGGCAGATGCTGACCTTCTCAGGGAAAGTAGACTTGTCACATGTCACATCATAGAGGCTGCAGTATACAGCAGATAACAAAGAAATAAAACACCCTTATGGGAAGATAATCAATGACAGGGTGGTGTGATGCAGCCTGACACGAAGCTGAGTTAGTGGTACAATCCTCAAGTTGATCATTGTCCTATGGTGTCATGTCTTAGTGTTTTAACCCTCATACCCCAGCGATGTACTAATACTAACACTTACATTTTTTTTATTTATTAAAGAACAGCATGTTGTACTTTTTTATCCAATTCTAGTTATATTTAGTGTTGTTGAATGTCTGTAAAACAAGTTATCGCTCATCTTATGGCGGATATTTTCTCACCTGCGCTCGTCATGTGAGAAACCACAAAACCCTCCGCCCTAAAGACATGTGAGAAAACGTATAAAAATAATCTTCTCCTTACAAAAATCTTCACCATATCAATGATTACATAAGTGTTTTAATTTGATATCACCAAGCAAGTCCCTGTGTAAGCTGTTATTATAGAAATGATAATGTATTAGAACGAGTGCATTAACATAAACCTGTGATTTGTTTTGCAGTCGGAACTACTGTCACCTTCTGACCAATCAGAATAAAAAAATTCAAGATCACAGTGGTATAAAATGAATGAGTGTACACTGTGGTACAACCCACAATGGATTCATTAAATAGTGAAATGCAATCCCATGCAGGTAGTGAAAAAGATGGTGATATTCCACTCAGAATCTCACTTTTCTGTTTGCCCTGTGTTTTTCCAGAGTAGGAGTTCGTGCACTATGTGACAGCAGCACCTCTAAAGGATCGTCTACCGAAGTAATGGTCTCCTTTGATACGTTACCGCCATACTCCGGGTCACTTCTCCAGTTTCTCATTGTGCCTAAGTATGGGTACTCGGATCCTAAAGGGTCGGACGGATCAGTGTTCCAACTGCGTCTCTTTCTATGGTGCGTTCGATTTTTGTGTCGCTTTAAGAAGACAAAGTCAGACAGCTTTGGTAAATTATGAGTGTATGTTTTGACTTGTCGATGGTTGACCAACAGCACATCACCCCTGCAGGAGTGAAACACGTCGTAGTGTTTATGTCTTTTGACACGGCGAAACCAGCAGTCCTCATTGCTGTCAAATACCTGAGAATAGACATGCACACACATACGTCACTTCAACTGTGTAAATGGTTAGATGTTAGCTAAAGGCTGCCAGTCAACCTCTTAAAACAGCAAGTAATCATCGTCATCATCATCATCATCATCATCATCTAACCCTAACCCTTACTTATATAGGACTTTTCGATTTTAGTTCAAAATCACAAAGTGATGTACATTAAACTTTAACAATTAGACAGAGAATAAAATGATAAATAATATATAATGTACCTGAATAATATATAATATATAACTGAAAATTCTAACAAATTTAATTAGAAACAATCTCAGTGTAATTGGAAAAGACCACAATTTTACTCACTCTAATTAGCAAAACATATATTTAGACTGGACACTAGCACTGCATCTGATTCTTTTATATATGGACATAAGTACTTTTCCTCTGAATGCAGCATTTAATAAAATACTAATCCCCAACAGGATGCGTGACATTAATAAATCCTTAGATAAAGATTAGTGATTAATAAAACCTCACATACATGTGGTGTTCAAAAAAGTTTGACTACCATTGTAAGAGATTTTTTCATTCATGCAAATTTATTAAGCAGTCATTTGACTCATTTATTAATGGCACTGATTCATTTCCTTTTATATTACTCACTGAGGTGTATAACTTTCCTCTGGAGTCCAAGCATAAGAAAACAGGACTTTTCGTAAAGATGTTTAGGACTGAGAAACAGCTTTTATACTGGTCATTCCAGTAGTTGAAGTTGCCTGTGTGATTTCAGAGAAACATAAACAATCAGTACACGTCATAACAATACTAATGAAATCTAACGAAACTGCTAACGTACCTCGACGAACAGGTTTCTGAGCTGTTTTGTTGCCTTTTTTCTTGATGAAATAGGTTTTTTCTTCAAGCCACCGGTGTGTTTCAGGGTCCGCTGCATTGGCACCCGAGGGTAAGGATGTCCGCTGCAGATGGTAACATGTGGCTGTAGTGTGGAGTGTGAGTACAACCCAGCAGAGGAGAAGGACTGAGAGCATGGTCAATCTGGGTGAGAGTTTGCATATGGAATCCCTGTGTGTCTGTATTTATTTGGGTTAAAAAAAAAAAAAGTCCAAAGTTCTTATTTGCATACTGAAGTGGCCTGTAATTGGCCATCTCCTGTTTGGAGGCTGCAACTAGAGCTGACGTAACTCTGCTCAACCTGATGCAATGTTATCATATTATGTCATGTGAAAAATGTGAGGGATTCACTGGTGAGGTTTAGTAGCTAATATCCCTAACTGCTACAACAGACTTCATTCCTCAGGAATTAAGGAAGTAGGAAGTAGTGATAATGACAGTTGCTGACATTTAAATTACTTATTTTAAATAATGTTATTTTAACATTTTAAACACTGCTTTAATTGTTAAGTCTGTCAGTGTGTCACATATCCAGATCTGAAGGAATGGGAATGCCAGATTGATCTCTTTATGGTATACTCTTACGAAAAACGGGGTTCTTTAAGGGTTTATTAGATAAATAAGAGTTCTTAGATTCATAAAACTTTTTTCACCATTTCTGATACAGAAATACTCCATTGTAGGGATCTGCATCAAAAACTTTAACCGTTCCCTCAGATGGACAACCAATGAACCAAAAGGGCGCTTTGACACTTTTTTCCCTCAAGGAAAAGCATTAGTTGTAGCACACTGTAACCATAACGACGCTCTAATCAATCATAGATGTTAACTAGCCTAGTTTTATTTGTTTTATTATTAGTCATTCATTCATTCATACAATCATTCATTCATCTTCAGTAAACGCTTGTATCCGGAGTGTATCCGGTGCCTATTCCTGGAACGCTGGGCGTGATTCGGGAATACATCCTGATTGGGATGCCAGTCCATCGCAGGTCTCCATGCACACACTATCACACACTCATTCACACCTAGGGGCTATTTAGAGTCGCCATTCCACCTACCCGCATGTTTTTGGGAGAAAACTGGAGAACCTACCTGCATGTTTTTGGGAGAAAACTGGAGAACCTACCTGCATGTTTTTGGGAGAAAACTGGAGAACCTACCTGCATGTTTTTGGGAGAAAACTGGAGAACCTACCTGCATGTTTTGTTTTTGGGAGGAAACTGGAGAAGCCAGAGTAACGGACAAGGAAAGAACAATAACCCGAGCTCTGGATCGGCAATGCTACCTGCTGCGTCACCATACCGCCAAATGAAGTGGTCTTCCCAAATTAAAGCAGATCAATACATTTCAAACCTATTATATATTGAACCTGACATCTCATCCAGGGTGTATTCCTACCTTGCACCCAGTGTTCCCGGGACAGACGCCGGATCCACCGCAACCTTGATCAGGAAAAAAACGATTCCTAAAGATGAATAAACGATTCTTTATATTAAGTAATATTTTAAGCTGTTTTCTGTATTTTCATGAAAGTATTTAAGCGCTTCATTTCAGACAACTTATAGTAATCATTTCCCTCAAAGCGCATGTGGTTCTCATGAATGTGTACACATTGGCCAGCAGATGGTGATCAAACTGCATTTTCCTTCAGCTGTTTAGACTAGTTACTGTTGATTACCCAGGAGTTTGAGAAGTATTGAGAAAGCACAGGACACCTTTTTTAAAAAAAACAAACTTTTATTATCATCTCAGTAATACAGTTGACTGCTGTGCACAGCACATACGTACAAAAATAAAAGTAAAACATATTTCTTATATTAGAACTCTGACTCCCTTTTTCTTTTTCTTTTTTTTTTTTTACTCCAGAAACTAAATGATTGGCAAAAAAAAGTCTGTCCTCTTACAATCGTTTCAACAAATCAGAACTAAGGCAGGAGGTGAGGTATATGTTAAAAAAGAGGAGGGGAATTTAGAGGAAGCACAGTCCCCTCAGTGCAGGAATACAAAAGCAGGAGAAAATGCTACAAGAGGCTTCACACACACATGCACGACCCTTCACTCGCTATCTCGCACACTGCTCAGGTCACTGTAGCGAGTACAGAACAAGAAATCCAGTAAAACTTGCAAGAGACAAACCCATTTCAATAGCTCATTTTTTTTGTTTTTTTGTTTTGTTTTTTTTTTTTTGTTTTTTTTTTTGGTCGATGTAACACGTTTCTTCACTGAATCCATGCTAGATGCTTTTCACGCCTCTTAAAGGTGCAGTCTGTAATGTTTAAATGTGACCTGTTATAATCATAGTTTCTAAGATATCTCAGTAATACACGTGATCCACAAATTTACAATTAATTTGTTTACATTTTAGAGGTTAACCCTGCCCCCTGCTGGTACGTATCATTTCAGCAGAGGATGTGGGATCAGATAAGGGTAATAGCTAAACATGCCAATATTTCATTTTAGTTTATTTTATTTTATTTTTTTTTACTACATTTGCAATTCACCTCAGTGTCAGCAGAGGGCTCTAAACATTACACAGTGCTCCTTTAATGCAACGCCTTTGCTATCCTCCTTAGACAATGATTTGTTATGGGGCAGCTTAAAATGAACCACTTTGATGAAAATGCAGTAATTGTGATTTTTTTAAAATCAAGAATTATCATATTGCATGCCTATATTTGGGTACAAAGATTTGAAAAATCCAACTTTTTTCCAACTTAGGTCCATCATGACCAGCACGTTATATAAAGGCAAGAAAGTGACTATAGCTGATATTTTATATATTTTTAGAATAATATATAAGCATTTTGAATTTAGATATAAAATATGTGGCCATTGAAACGAAACCCCTTTATAAACAACTGCTTTTCATCGTGGCTTCTCGGTAAGAGTCGCAGATATCTTTCTGGTATTCCGATACACAGGGATGAGGACTATGATAATATCAAGTACTTCTATAACAATGGTTTACATTTTCTAACTTTCCTTGTTAAATTATTATTTTTTTTTGTCAAACTATAGTAATTGGCACATTGTTGTTGTTGTTGTTGTTGTTGTTTCACTGGCACTTTGTCACCAAACTTAAATATCATGATATACTGCAAGCATCTTAAAATATACTGTAAATTATCTTTAAACATTATGATATGATATTTTTACCACATCGCCCACCCCTACAGCTACACCATTCCTGCACCCTAGTGCCAGAGAGGGCAAAATGAGACAAAGCCATCTGGTTCCTTATGCCATGTAAGACGATCTGTTCTCAGCAGAGCCGCAGTAAAGGAGCCCAGCGCTCTGAAACACACTGCAGATGCCACGCAGATCAGAAACCCCATTCTGGCTCGTGCAGACCTTTTCTCATGTAAAGATATTGCAGCAAATAATCGTGCACGCTGCGTTCACAAGTCACGATCAGATTATTTAAACTGGTACCATAGCTGTTTGTCTTTGTCATAGCTGTCCAACTTTAACCTTAGTTTTATTTATGCAGTGTTTTTCAGAGGAGATGGCAGGCTACTATTTTAAGTCGGATTGCATAACGTGTGCGTGTGTGACCGCTTGGAGAAAGGGGGGTGTTCTAAAAATATATTCCAAGTTTAAGTACTCTAATACCCTGACTTCAACTCGTAAGCCATTAAAATGATTGGATTCAGTGATGCATGAATTGTGCTGACCAAATTCTTTAAGCTGAGTCAGCTCTCTGCTTCGGTCTTTCTGTAAGTGCCTAGTGTTGAAACAAATGAGTAGATAGGAAATAAAATCTTAAAATGACATCCCAATTGGTTTTAAGGTTTCAGAATAGGTCTCAGGTCAAGCTTAGCATTTCGCTGGGAACCCGTGCTGCAAAAAATAGTTTTGGAGGAAAACCTGCTGCAGGGGTGGACAAATCACTTGCAGATTACATATCAGTTTCTTCACTCATCCAACATCCTAGAAAAAAAGTAACACTTTCCATGAAGCCCATATTCATAAATCATTATAATTGTGATTATAATTCTTTGTATGTTGGTAATAACTCCTTGTAAGCATTTTTTTTTTAGAGCAAACTCTAATCTCATAAAGCTCTAATAATGTGCTTTAAGTAATCTCTTACTCATAAACCTAATAATCATGTTGTATCGCAAGTGTCACTGTTCATAATGTTATTTGCTCTACTGAACAACCTTTACAACTAATAATGTCCTGTGCATACAGCAACTGTAATATTGATCAACAATTCTAGAAAAATTATAAACAATTTCAATGTCATCACTGAGTACATCAAGTAAAGTGTGTTCCTCAAATTATTCCTCATTATAATTAGGTTCTAAGATGCATAACTATTAGTTATAAGAACTGTTAAATATAATTTATGAGTATGGGCTTCATAGACAGTGTTAACAGAAAAACTCTACTCCCTTTAAACTTTCGCAAAGAGAAAACGTTTGTTTTTCATCTGTTTGTATAAATGTTTGTTTCTCAGTTACGCAAAGAACCTTGAAGTTGACTTCAAGGTGCATGACTCTTGCCTGAATCCCGACACCTGCTGTACTATATATGTGATTTTAGGGGCAGTGGGGGGCCCCTATTGTAATCAATACAATGAGCCAACTAGAGGATAACTGTCTAAAAGTGTTGGTGTTATACATGCTAAATATAGTGCTAGATCAAGCTACCCAATACGATAGATCACGTAGGCTTCAACAGAAATCTTTGGTAAAGTCTTGGGGTTTATACTCTGGATATACTTTAAAAGACCAAAGCCATCAAACCAATTTGAGCAAAATGACAAATTCTACCAAGAAAGCTAGCTAACTCCTAACTCCTAGCTATCTGTCTGCTTGCCAAAATGATGTTTACCTAGCATTATATTATGGCTCAGCCTACAGTTATCATCCTGAATTATTTTGTTGTTAGATGACCTCCACTTCTTATCACAGTTCTGCTTCGTCTTTTCTCTTTCTTGTTGGCTTCCAAGCTCTCATCATTTTGAAAAGAGCTACAATTGAAAATGAGCTTGTGCAAGTCACGCATGCTAGAGAGAAGGGTTCCTGGTATAGCATTGCACTTTGCCCATCAGAGTTTTTGCTGGAGTTCTACATTTTTAGATTTTCAGCTACCCCTCTGGGTAGAAACTGTTTTTTACTAGGCATATTAATTAGGTTGACCGGAGGCTAGACAAATTTTCCAGGATGAGGAAACAGTGGCAAAAGTGCAGTACAGAACATCGCAGCATAAAACTGTTGTATATCTCTAATGTTAGCTTAACGTCCACTTATCTCACAAAAAAAGACGAAAGAACACTACAGCCAATAGCTGAACTGTTAGCCAAAGACTTTTTGACTTTTTGTCGAAGGTGCAAACAATATGATTTGTCACCAGAGACAGAGATACATAAAACCATTCCTCACAAGGATTCAACTACTCGCTCATTTTCCATAGTCTGTATTAATGCACATAATTAGCTCTTTATATTTTCAAATTAAATTATGTTACTTACCACTTTTTATCCTAGCTTTGAGTTGCCCATAGGCTAGCTAATGAATTTATGATTTGTCCACCCCTGAACTCGGTCCTGTTGTCTAAAAGTAATACGAATGCAAAATGGACAGCATGGAGCCATACTCATAAATTAATCTATGGCAAAAATTTCACTTTTTGGAGCCTGAGATGTTTGCTTTTCACATACATACATAGTTAAATGAGCAAAGTACCTCATCTTAAAGAAAATTGCTACATTAGAAACCAATTCCAGCTTATAAAATCCAAAAATCCATCAAATCCCATGATCAACCCAATTTCTTTTACTTGATACTTCGTAAACAGACGATGAGTGCAGTTCTGAGGTCATTGGCCCTGCTACAGTGCAAGCTAAAATAAAAAAAGCCTCCAATGCCTCGAACTGTCCTCGCTATGAAGGATTAAAGGATCTTCCTCAGCTTGAGTCTCCAATACAAACGCATGCAAGCTGCTCTTATTTCTGGCAAGTCCCAGATTCTCTGATATCTAGCTGATCTAAGTAAGGAAACAGCATGAAATGAAGCTACTCACAGCCCTCTAGGAATTGGGCTGAAGCCCCCAGAGTGGGTCATTTCTGTTACAGCAGGATGCAAACATGCAAATAAAAAAAAAATTACAGTTTAGGAAACTAAGGCACCACCATGCAAGAAAGGCAGCAGTCTCATATGCCGTCTTCTCTCTTGCAAAATGGTGGAACAGCTCAAAGATAAATAGTTAAACATTTCTTTATATCTACCCCCCACCCCCCGTGTGTGACACGCTCACACCTTTCCAAGCCGGACGTAGCTCTTTGAGGTAATAAAACGTATCTGTTTCACTTCTGAAAGCTGGAGATGTTAGTCATACCGATGACAGGGTAAGGTTCACACACCAGTTATGGCAAGCACCCATAAAAAGTGAGAGGGGGCAAAAAAAAGCTCCTCGTCCCTCGTAAAATCTTAATAGAAATGATAAGCAGCAAAGAATGGCATGTACACAAATATCAGACACACAGCTACCCATATATACATATATTTCATTAACGAGAATAAATACTATAATTACGTGTTTTGTATCTTTTGATTGCAGTTCATTTTTCGTGCCTTGTACGTATGTATAAGTTACCTGCTAGAACGTCCAACATGTGCAAAAAAGAGTGAGTTATTGCCAGTCTCACTCATAATCGAGGGAGGAAGTGCGTGACAGTCATAGCCGGTGTAGCCTTGTAGCCTCTCTTCAGGCGGCCATGTTTGCTCAGGGCGATGTAGAAGCCCTTATAAATGGAAGACTCATAGGCGTTGTAGTTGTTGGGAAGCAATGTCTCTTTGAACTTGCACTCGTCCCGGAAGACTCTCTGAAATGAAGTTGGGAAGGAGATGGTCAGTGAATCGCAGCCAAATTTATCAACTAAAGACTTCCTGCAGAATCTATAGTCGAGAACCATGGTTCCCAAAGCGGGCTCCAGGGGACACCATAATAAGGGGGGTTCATAGAGAAAATCAACCCACCATTATCAAGGTTATATGTTAGAGCCTTGCACCTCCGGAGTTGGGGGTTCAAATCCCGCCTCCACTATGCGAGCACAGAGTTTGCATGTTCTCTCTGTGCTTTGGGGGTTTACTCCGGGTAATCTGGTTTCCTTCCCTAGTCCAAAGACATGCGTTGTAGGCTGATTGGCATTTCCTAATTGTCTGTAGTGTGTGAATGGCTGTGTGAATGTGTGTGTGATTGTGCCCCGATGGGTTGGTACCCCGTCCAGGGTGTCCCACAGCTTGTGCCCTGACTTCACTGGGATAGGCTGAAGGCTCCTCCGCGACCCTGTGTAGGATAAGCGGTATGGGTATTTATTTTTGAGTTATTAGTTGATATAGTTATTAGTTGATTTGACTAGTCACTTACTGATCACCAATAAATAATGTCAACTTGAGTCTAATTACACTTTTAATACAAATTAGTTCAGTGAGTGAGAAATTAAGGTTTAAAAAGCTCTAGGGGTCTAGTAAATGGTACAGATGTAAAGATTAGGTGATTTAAATTTAATTTAATTTAATTTAAATGGTTGAGTGAAATTAACCGAGGCAACAATCACAAATTGATTGTGATAGAATATTCTCCATAAATGATTAGAAATCGCATATTTAAGAAGAAAGTTTTTTAAACTGATGTGTATATAGGCTAGCAAGGTGATTTGCTCTTGACTCCGGTACATAAAATATTCCTTCTCTACGTCATCATCATTCAGGAATTAATTGAAATATCATAGCAGATTCAGTGGTGTTGTAAAATATCTAATCTTTGCCAAATTAATCTAATTGTATTGTATTGTAGCAGATTCAGTGGTATCGTCAAATATTGAATCGTTGTTGTATGTATCGAAAATGTATTATTTCAGATTCAGTGGTATCGTAAAATATTGAATCATTGCCTACCAAATCGTTTCATGAATTGAAATCGTATCATGTACAAGCCTGATGTTTACACCTCTAAGACGGAAGACTCTGAAATGAAGTTGGGAAAGAGATGGTTTAAGCGGACCACAGCCCAATTGACCAGCTAAAGACTTCCTGCAGAATGTATAGCCTAGAACCATGGTTCCCAAAGTGGGGTCTGGGGACACCATAGTAAGGGGGTCCATGATTTTTGATAACAGTGGAACTCAACCCACCATTATTAAGGTTATATTTATTATTGAATTCTTATAGTTTTTAGTTGATTTGACTGGTCACTTGAATTGAATGGGTTTAAACCATACAGTAAATAGGCAAAAAATACTATTGTACACATTTAAATACTATGTCTAATGTTTGAATAGTTTATGAAAGGATTATGCTCATAAAGTAAATCTGTATTAATTTGAGAAACCCTGGCCTAGAATGGGTCTCAAATGTCATCTTCCTTCCCAACTGTATTGTGGGGGAAAAACATCACCTGATTACTTTTAGAACAGGCATAAAGTACATCTCTGATTAATATTCTTTGTCTTTCTCAAAAAAGAAGGGGGGGGGGGGGTTGGGGGGGCTACTACACTGAACCTCTCCTTGTCGCTGAGGTTGTACCTTCAAGGGTACATCTTTTGTACCTTTAGTGTGTATCTTTTACCTCAAAAGATGCATGTAATGTATTTCTCTGAAAGGTAATTAAATTAATTATGTACCTTAGATATGCTGCATTCACATGGATATGTAAAAGTATTTAAGCTAAACCCCAGTAACAAGGAAATGTACAATTGAATACTTTTTCCCCCAGAAAATGTATTAATCCAAATGTATATTGAATGCATAAAATACATAACAATACCACATAATAGCTGCTTTAATTATGTCGTAACCATAAAACATTAGTGACATTAATGTTATTAAGTCTCTTAATGTTGATTAAAATAAAAATAAAAAACATCAGTGAATCATTAAAGCCTGACCACAAGCACACACAAACACACTGTACTGATATTGATATTGGAAAACCATTTTTGCATGAGCAACTAGGTATTATGGGTAAGGAATAATGTGCATACCTACCGTTGCGTACAACCTTCCCCGGCGGTTCATTGCGACAAACAGCTCACTTTTCAGCCCATACAGACTCACCACTCCTCTCTCCACCGCTGAGATCTCTATAAGACCTGATTAACCACAACATGGACAGTTACGCATGATGACACGCACAGAGTCTGAGCGGCTAAAATGATTTTAGCCACATGCTGCTCGTTTGTAAAAAGGCTTTTGTTCTGCATTCCCCATGCTGGTTTATTATTCTCGTCATTGTGTTATACGGAGAGGGAAAAGCTGTCAGTACTGCAGATGTTGATGTGCACGACTGGTTGAGTCGTTTTCAGAGCCGCAAATGGACGCAGTGTAAAATTAGTTAGCGTCTAATTTCGTCCGAGCAATCCGTGTCACGCTGGAAGCTTTGGAAACATTTAGCGATGATTGACATTATGGTTTCTTTTTTTTAAAAATAGATTATCTGTTGCCTTTGGACATATTTATGGTATGTGCACGCAGTAGGGATCATGCAAAAAAAAAAAAAATTAAGATTTGGGATGTAGACGCATCTTGACAATGATCTGCATCCCCGGTAGCGTTTGCATTTCATCTGTGGATGCAAATCATGCTCAAATATGTGGGATACGCATGCAAAAGAATTATGATTATAATAATTATTATTTATCTCACATCATGGGTTGCAATACGTTTCTGAATGCAAATTCTGCCACAAAATGGGACGCAGATGCATCTTCGAAATTTTGTTTTTATTTTATTTTTTATTATTTTTTAAAATTTTGCACCCCGCTGTTGTCTGTATGCGCTCGGTTTGCATTAGGCGGCATTTCGGGATGCAACTCACTGTACTGGTTCTCGTCATGTACACCGTTTATCCTTCCGTCTGGCAGCACCTGCAGGTGAAACCCGATGCCCACGTTGCAGTACAGCCTCCGCACTCTCTTGACGCCCATCAAATAGTCGTTGTCCCCCGAGATCCCGAGCACGGAGCGCGCGAACAGCGTTTCCCACCTTGCCTCGAGCGTCGTGGCGTGGGTCCTGCGCGAGGACGCGACCCCGAGCAGAAAGCCCAGCAGGACGATCGCCGTCCGCGCCGTCGCCGTGCTCGTGTGGCGCGCGCTGCTCTCGCGCCGGGGCATGCCGTCGAGGCGCTGCTTCTGCGCAACGGCCGTCCGGTTTACCGTCGGCGCACGTGGTCAACGCGAACGGCCCTAAAAATACCGCTCGCCTCGTTTCGCTTCCTTCGCGCGCATGGCGGCAGGGGCTTATTTTTGGAAGGCGGGTCGGGGTCGGGGGCTTCGGGCGCGGCGGAGATCAAGCTGCTCGTGCTGCTGCTGTTGCTGCTGCTGCCGGTGATGATGATGATGACCATGTTTTGCTTCTCCGTCGTGCCTCTGTCGACGGAAAACGCCGGTGTGGGGGGAGAGCAGACCAACGGGCTACGTCCTAAACTGCACACAGCTATATTAAACACGCAGGTGTAGAAGAGTTATAGGCTTGAGGGGTCTACAGGTGCTTTGCTTTAGGCAGTATTTACATGAAAACACACCTTACTGGGCTTATAGGCTTCTACACTCTCAGAAAAAAGGGTACTAAACTGTACCATTACTTGTCGCTGGGGTGGTACCCTCAAAAGTATTTTACATATTAAAGATGCAAAAGATGTACCCTTGAAGATACTACTAGGTCTGAGAGTGTAGTTTAAGGGGGAAAATAGCCATATCCATTTCAACCTGTGTAATTTTACACACACACACACACACACACACACACAACCCCAATTCCAAAAAAGTTGGGACAGTATGGAAAATAAAAACAAAGAGGAGTGATTTCTAAATGTACTTTGACTTGTATTTAGACAAAAACCATATAAAGACAAGGTATTTGATGTTTTATGTAATCAACTGCATAGTTGGAATAATCCAAGACTTTGAGAACAACATTCCCCAAGGACAAATCGGTAGGATTTTTGGCATTTCACCTTCTACAGTGCGTAAAGGGCGAGGCCAAAAACCACTACTGAATGCGCGTGATCTCCGAGTCCTCAGACGTCACCGTCTTAAAAACCGTCATGAATCTGTAATGGATATCCTGATATAGGCTCAGGAATACTTTGGTAAACCTTTGTCAGTCAACACCATTCGCCGCTGCATCCACAGATGCAAGTTAAGGTTTTACTATGCAAAGCAGAAGCCATACAGCAACACTGTCCAGAAGCGCCATCGACTTCTCTGGGCTCGGTCTCATCTGAGATGGACAGTAGCACAGTGGAATCGTGTTTTGTGGTCTGACAAGTCAACATTTAAAATTTTTGGACAAAACAGCCGTCGTGTTCTCCGGGCCAAAGAGGAAAAGGACCATCCGAGCTGTTATCAGCGTCAGGTCTAAAAGCCAGCGTCTGTCATGGTATGGGGGTGTGAGGGCACCATTAATGCAGAAAGATATGTACACATTTTGGAGCAACATATGCTGCCATCCAGAGCAGGACAACGCCAAACCACATTCTGCCCAGATGGTTGCGTAAGCAGAGAGTGCGGGTGCTAGCATGGCCTGACCGCAGTCCTGACCCGTCTCCGATTGAGAATGTGTGGCGCATTATGAAGCGCAAAATAAGGCAACGAAGGTCCCGTACAGTTGCACAGCTTAGAAATGCATAATGGATGAATGGGGGAAAATTCCTCTTGCTAAACTTAACCAACTGGTGTCTTCAGTGTCCAAACGCTTAATACGTGTTATTAAAAGAAAAGGTGATGTTACACAGTGGTAAACAGTCAACTGTCCCAACATTGTGTTGCAGTCATCAGATTTGAAATTAGTGTATATTTTCAGAAGATGGGTACTAAACTTGTTGCTGGGGTGGTACCAATATGGTGGTAGCAAATTTTGTACCTTTAGTTGTAGAAGCTTTACTCTTATGAGTCTTAAATCAGTTTAATGGTACTATAGCCACATTTCCAGGTGAAAGATACATATTAAAGATACAAACGATGGAGAACAAAAGAAACCCCAGGCTGGATTGAAGTATTAGTTAGTTATCATGTGCTGGAGAGGTAGATAACATTAATTTTAGATAGAAGTTGTCATTAGATAAGCATGTTTAAAATTCTGAATAAAAAAATAATTTTAAAATTACTATAGAAACATAAAATTTCAAAAAATTTTCATGTGGCCACCATGTTTACGAGAAGATTCCACATAAACGGCACACTTCAGAAGTCAAACTTTTTTTGATAGCTGAGTGTGTATGAGCTGTTGATGTTTCTTAATTACATAATTACAGTGTAATTTTAAATAGTACAAGGTACTTCTGTCACTATGTAATGTCACCAGCGAGCAATAGGCAGCCATTTTCTATGTAGGTTCATGACACTGTGCTGCGACAAAGTGGCATTTGCATTAATATTTTTATCAATTCTGTGGTAATTTTGTATGACAGGGTAAATCGACAAATCCAGTTGTTTTGAAGGATTCCTCAGAGCAATCCTATGCTGCGTGTGGTCCGACGTTTCTTCAGTTCCCTACTCACAACTTTACTTCCTACACTGAAATTAGTTCCCATTTGCTGATGTTCAACAATGGAAAAAAACTCATAACCGTGGTTTCATCTTATGCTGTCATATGCGACTTCTAATTTAATGCAAATAGTGACAGGAGGAACAATTTAGCTTAGAAGGAACAATTTTTTTCTGCTTTAAACTGCATTCATTTGTTCTGGTGCACTCTAATGGCACTTGTGATTTCGATGCTTGTCTTTTAAGTAGTTAAAGCCATGAGAACAATATTGCTAGTAAACAGGGGAATATGGATTGTGAGCATGAACTAGCTAAAGAGGTAGCTAGCCGTTAAGCCCTTTATATGGACAATGTAATGTAGTGAAAGAGCAAATGAGACAGCACTATCAGGAATATGAACCTTTTACTCAGACGTGGTGAGAAATTATTAAGAAAAGACAATGTACAACTAAAATGAAACTGTAATTACACGTAGAATGAACCACAAGCTAAACTTTGATAGACCTCACATAACTTGTAAACTCTAAACTATCTGAAAATTTTGATAAAAGTGGTAAATCCCATGTACAGTACTGTGCAAAAGTTTTAGGCACCCTATTTATTTAGTACAAACTTTGTTATAGATTTTTTATTTTATTTTATGACGTCTACATTATCAAGTCAGTAAAAAAACCATTTTAGATTCCCAAACATTAGTTTTCTAGCACAAAATTAAATGTTACAGAAAAATGTTTGTACGTCATTAAAGAAAGCAGCATATTACGTAAGAGACACTTTTCAGACAGTAAACACAATGAAGGCTGCTGGGTTTCGCTGCAAAAATAAGAAGCGAGTGCGAAAGTCAAAGTGTCCAGAAGAACTGTGTCTGGTTCTGCAAGATGCTCAATAAAACTTACCAGCTCATTTCCTTATAAAACTGCACACATTGTACCAGAGACTACTATTTAAATTTTTATTTTTTTTTCCATTTACTACTGTTTACTGTTTATTTATTTATTTATTTTAATGTAGAAACATTTAATTTCATTCTTTTGAAGGCATCTTTGCTCTACAACATTTCTATGCATGTGCCTAAAACATTTGCACAGTACTGTAAATTCAGGATATAGATTTTAAATGTATGAATTTATCCCACATACTATGTTAATATTTCTACATTTCATTTTTAGCATTATCGACACATTAAAGTTGAAATGAAACAGTAGTTCATAATGCACTGTTTACACAATATATAAAATATATATATATATTTTGTAAACATAACATGACACCATTGCACCAAGGTGCCAAGGCACCTGGAGCATCTACCAAAACGTGTTGCACATTACCTGAAATCACCCTAGTTAAGAGGCTAGGCTTAGCTTGCAAAAAAGGATTCTTTGTGATAAGGAAACACTCCGTTCTAGGGTTCTACAGTATATACTGTATAGGCCATTTAAAAGGTCCCCCAGAGGGACAGCCTAAGAAACTTGATCATTATAGTAAAGTTTTACCCTCTGGATGGAAAGCTGCTATAAAAAGAAACATGCAGCAGGTGGCGCTGTTTCATGTCACTAGAATCAGTAGTAATCCGTTTAAATAGTCAGGAACGAGCTACTTACTTTAATACACCAGCGTTTCCCCAGTTCTGCTCATCAGTAAGTGTTTTTCACATGCTCTAACACGCCAGACCCAGACCACCAGCTCATTAACTAAAATCCTTCATTGTGTTAGAGCAAACATTTAAATGTACAATGCAGAGCTTAATTTCTTCAGTCTGGGAAGCACTGGGCTACACAATGTACAAATGCAGGTTTAAAAAAAAAAAAAAAAAAATCAATAACTGCACTCATTTGGCAGTTATAAGTGCGCTTTGTAGGTAAACAATCACTGACTGTAATTGCTATGCAAAGTTAGTCAGTACATCAGTTGAAAAGGACCACCATGTTGGAAGGGACATAGTTTTTTATCTGTATGGTACTGTAAGGAGATGTTTATTTAACATTTATGGAAGGAGTCTCCAGTGTCTTATGCACTTCAAGAGAGAGAAAAAAAGCAAGGCTGGTGAGGGAATGACTTTTTATAGCTGCTATAACATAAGAGGTAACAGGAACTAAGTTGTTCTGAAACATTAATTGTATCTATAATTAATTATGACATAGTAGTCAATAACATTAACAAATACATTGATAAATAAAATTTTGTTAGTGTAGGCAAACTGCGACATGTTGTTCGTAGTGTTAATATTAACTCTGCTGCATCACACCACCCTATTTTTGATTATTTTTCCATACCAGTACACTCCAGGTGCTTCCTTACTATTCCATACAGCGAAATGGTGACTAAATAGCACAGCTATAAATATCAGACAAAGATAACCAGACATTTGAGATCAGCGTTGTTACAATATATTTAATTTGGTACAATTCAACTATTAAAATATGATGTAAAAATCCAAAGACTTCTGTTGGGCAAATATAGTGGTTATAAATTTCTCACCTGACTAAACACATTATCAGTAACTGGGATGCAGTTATTAAAGCTGCGTGCTCAAGTGTGTCGCTGTGAAATTCCATTAAACAGTTCATTTACCCATGTGTCCTGTTTGCAAGAGCACAAAGCTAGCAACATTTGAACAGTAAACACTGATTCGTGGTTCAGGATGGCCATAACGAATTTATACCATGAGCTTCAGACTGTACACCAAGCCTGAATCAGGATCAAGGCATTTTCATATAAATAAACAGTGTCTTTTTTTTTTTTTTTTGTTTACTTCTATGTAAAGAAATCTTCTTGTCAAGAAATCCCTGACTCATACAGCAAAGACACAACATAAACAACATGCTTGTTTTTCACAGACCTAATAAATAAGTTTAGGCACTTTAAAGTCAACCTTTAAAGTCAACCAAGAGGACAGGGTGTTCTTCAAAGATTCCTCAAAGCAATTTATACAGTATTAAGTTAATAAAAATCAATATAATGAATCAATGTTCTTAAAGGGTTTTGGTCCATTATAGTAAATGTCAGTAAGCCTAAAAGCACACAATGTACAGTACACTACCAGTCAAAAGTTTAGACACACTCGATTGAATATCACTTGATGTTAAACTGTCTCCCCGAACAGTTTTCATTTAGAACCGGCGAGGAGTTCAGAGTATTCGGGAACCTCCTGGGTGAAGCTCCTCGTAAATCTGCTAGAGAAGATGCTGAGAGTTTGTAAAACTCCCATCAGAAATACTGTTAAGAATGTAAAATAAGAAATTGTTTTAACACTTTTCTTGGTCCATATGTACAGTAATTCCGTATGGGTTTAATAGTCCTAACCTTCTCATTGTTATTGTGTGAAAGTAGCAACGGAAATAGGAACGATTAAGAAGGGGTGTACAAACATTTGACTGGCAGTGTATTAGATAATGCCAAGTAACAACAACAACAACAACTACAACAAAGTAATGTCATTACATTATTAGCCAAACCACAACAGGCTGCAAAATCAATCATATTTTAAATCCATGACAGTTTTTTTTTTTATTATTTAATTAATTTGACGTATAATTGCTAACAGTAGACATAATAAATTAAAATTTTCAAATAATTTATGGCTGTTTAATGTAAATACACTTTTAAATTTTGACTAGATACAACACAAGTAGACAGAAAGATATTTATGCTTTGAAAGCACATGGGTCTGTCCTGAGAGTTCTACTGATTCTTCTAATTCGCGCGCACACACACACACACACACACTTGCATTCTCATATTCACTGTTGCATGCTCACATTCGCACATGCACACCCACACTCTCCCACACACATTTCTTACATCTCTCTCTCTCTCTCTCTCACACACACACACACACACTCTCAAGTGTATGCAGTCTCACTCGCACACACTCTCTCACACTCATTCTTGCACATGCACTCTTAAGCAAACTCTCACTCTCTCGCAGACATGCTTGTGCACACAGACACACTTGCAAACACACTCACATATTCTCTCACACACTCGCACACACTCTTGCAAATACACTCGCATACTTTCATACAATCCCATGCACACGATCTTGCACACACACTCATGCACACAGTCTTTTTTATAAATTCATGTCCAAACATAACCCCAATTCCCATGCCCTGCTGTAGCATCATTTCCATGATGATGATGATGATGATGATGAAGATTTGTGGCACAAAGTGTTTCTACAGTATCATTTAGATAGTATAACTCTCTGTACAAAAATAAGCTAGATTGTCATTTTCTTTTTAGCTTCTGCCTCGATTTGGCTATTAGTGCTGGTTACTAACCACGTAGATAAAATGTATTCCATGAGCTATATGATAATGGGCAGTGGTAGCTCAGTGATTATGTTGGATTACTGATCAGAAGGTCATGAGTTCAAATCCCAGTGCTGCAACTGATGGGCCCTTGAGCAAGGCCCTTAACCCTCAACTGCTCAGTTGTATAAATGAGATAAATGCAAGTCGCTCTGGATAAGGGCGTCTGCCAAATGCCGTAAATGTAAATATGATGTTTGCATGAAGCAAGCAACAGAACATAAATACAGATGACCTCGGCAAGCAGGTTGCATCAAAAAATTCCCATAGGGATATAAATGTTTGTATATGTATATATTATTAATGTACAAAAATATATACAGTAAAATAGTTATTTTTCTAAATCTTTACATGACATAAAGGCATTGCATCACACATCGCATCTCTCTGATGCAATTGTTGGTCCAAGTTGTGTGGTTTTTTTTTTTGGTGGGTGCATGATATGAGTGAACAAAAAAGCCTGAGCTGAAGTCATCTTCACAGCAATGTAAAGCCATACAGGCCTTCGCTGAGGATAAATTACAACAGTTATGTAGAGTCAGTGACTGAAAATGAGGACTGTGATGATAAGACATGCCATTAGTGCAAAGAAAAGATCTTAAACAGATACATAAACAGTTACATTAACTTAGAAAATAGATTTCCTCGTCTGGGCCAACGAGTGGTTCGAATGACTGACAGGAAGGATGGTGAGACAGACAGGATGTTATTGTGTGGGCATACAGGAGAAAGAACAACAGCAGGTCATCATACTGAATGACTACAGATTTATTACAGGTTTTTTTTTTTTCAAGTCCGGGTTTTGGTGTTCTAGTAGCATTAAGTCTAAGTCCGTGTCACAAGAACCTGTTTACTTCCTGGAGAGAAGCATTAAAAGGTACCTAGTCTTTCAAATGTATGGTTTTCTCCTAGTGTTCAAGGTCCTTCTGTTCAAAGATGACACGTGTGGCAAAATATACACTGATTGCACCAAAAATGGCAGAAGAAGCAATGTAGGCAGTGACGGATTGTGTGTACTGGACAATCATGCCCATGAACAGAGAAGGGAAGACCTGAGAGAGCAAGAAGGTGCTATCAAGAATGGCAAAGTCCAAGCCTATTCCACGTTTGTCATAATCGTCTGATCTGTAATCGACGTGCGTACCATTCTGACTGTAACATTCCAGGTCATCCTGGTCATAGTGGACATGGCCATTATGGTTCAGATCACTCGTGTCTTCATTCACTGTGAGGCGTATGGTTTCGGGGGAGATGTTCATTCCGTTTGTGTGTGTCTTTTTGGTTTTGTTGGTTGCCATATACACCTGTGGGAAATCAGAGTAACCAGTAAGATCTCAACAGTACCAGCAGAACATTATTTTTTTAACACAATATGCATTTTATTTTTTACAGCATCAAGCTAAAATCTATGAATACATTCTTAAAACAGTAACCTCAAGGACTGCTTCATTGAATTCTCTCAAAGGGAAACTCTTAAAGGGTTTGAGCATTGAACCTAAGTGTTCCCAGAGAAACAAACTGAAGAACCATTCAAGGATGTTTAATGAACTTCATGAACTTCTTGAGAAACAGTTTATACAGTTTAAGACTCATTCTTGCTTCAGTGGATCATCTCACCTGGATACTGTAGATTTGTACCAACGAACTGCTGCTGTAATCATAACGATTGTCCTGTGCTCATTCCTGGACTCTTATTCACAATCTGCTCATGCTGAACATCCTTTCAACACACTTAGTACTGTTTGTATTCACTCTTCTACACCTGTATACTGTATTGATTCATAGTCACACTATCTGGTGTCATTGAGAAGAGGACGAATTCCCTTTTGAGTCCTGTCAAGGTTTCTTCCTCATGTCATCTCCAGGAGTTTTTCCTTACCATTGTTGCCACTGGCTTGCTCATTACATAAATCTACACCTAGATCAGGGCAATGCTTGCTTTTTTTGTGCTACAGAAGCAATGAAATCAAACTTTAATGTTCCAGGAACCACTGAGTATGATGTCCTGCTGCAAGTCTGGATAGCCATGAAGAGACCAACCTGACCAGTGATGTTCATGGAAGCAGTGGCGTTCAGAACATTTTTCTCAAATTTTTGGTATTCTTTCAGCATTCAGTATTCTTTCTCATTAAAGAGATTCTTTCTCAGTAAAACAAGTAGCTACTGACCCAGGTTGGGTGTGAGGGGACATTTGGTATCAGGGTCTGTATAAACATTTGTCACAACATCAGTAGTGCCCTCACATGCTTGTACCATTCATGGTAAACTGGATGGGACCATGGATTTGTGCTGCTTACACCAATTACTGATGCTGATGAACCTCCTGGGCCCAATGGAGACACACTTTCTTATTCTTTGTTGACAATATCAGTACCTAACATGATCTTCTGCTGTCATAGCCAGTTTTATGTTGAATTAAAGTCTACTAAGGTTAGTAAAATTGCCATATCTGTTTGCTTCCATGAATTTCATCCTTCTCTGTTGACACCCCTTGATCAACAGTGTTTTGGTCCGCAGGATCACCCACAGATTTTTATACTTCCACACCATTCTCAGAAAACCCTTATAATTTGAACAGTTTTGGATGGACATGTCTAGAACCCACTACCTACCATGTTTTTAGGCACTAATGTGATTTGTTTTACCCATTCTATTTAGCAGAGGGTATGAGAGTTAAACCAGAAGATCCAGTGTAAAAGCCTACCTCCTTCTCTTGGTGATAGTGGCAGGTAAGTGTGTATGGTAGAGTCTGTAAGGTGGCAAAAGCAAAGCCGGTAAGGGCCGACATCCCCGTGACCAACAGCACACTCTTGGACAAGCATATGACTAGCGCTGAGAGGGTAAAAGATACCATGCTGAACAGAAAGACCTTCCTGGAGCCAAACGTACACACCAGCCGGTTCATGATTAGCGAGAAGAAGGTTGAGGTAGCACACTGCAGGAACAGCCCCAGACTGCCCATACGGATGCCTGGAGGAACAGAAATTAAATATTTATTCTGTAAGAAACATCATAAACATTCACATTTTCAATCATGTTGCTTGACAGGCAAAAGTATCCTAAAGCAGTGGCCTCAAAGCAAAACTAGAGTCATGGCACAAAACGATCACAGACTTAAATAACATTTAAGCAAGAAAATTATCTATTGGGTAAATCATCAGTAAACATGTAATTTAGTGCAGGTTGTTTTCCATTTGTTCATTTGCTGAGTCAGAATCAGAGAAAATGATACTTTGTTTCAGTTGATACTTGGTGACTCGCTATTTGGTTTGGTTTCCCATTGCAAATAATTCAACGAACCAAGAGCAAAAAAAAACGTTTGTTGAGGGAAGTGTACAGCTGAAAACAGTCATAAAATTCTCATTCACTGGTCAGAAATAAAGGAAAAGGTAAGATTTACACAGGAATTACACCCGAGCATGGAGAACGCAGAGCCGACGCTAAAGAAACACTTACAGAATTAAATAATTTTTCAGTCGAAATACGCAGAACACACAGCATTTCTAAATTCAGCAGATGTGCAAAAGGCACCGTAAGACCAGGCTTAACTTGTCTCCAGGCTCCAAATGTATTGCTTCGCCAAAACATTACAGACAAAGCTAACCTCAAATCTTCCATGGCACATGTTTGAAAAGGCACAGGATTGCCATTTTAAATGAGTGAGCAGTCTTCACACACCACGAATTTAGAGTTTAAACACAGTCCAGCAGGCCAACACTCGCAGAACAAGCATGTCTGAAGCTGCGGCGTTTTTTGATCATCTACCCATATGCCAGTCTAAGAGCAGTGCTATTGATAGGCTACCCCAAGAGACTTCATTTATTTGTACTTGGGTGTGTACCAAGTTTGTCAATGTGCTGTGTTGGAGAAAGAGCATTTGGGATGCTATGTAAAGTAGGAAAGCTCGTGTTCAAGGTGTGTGAGCTGCTGGTTAGTTGAAGTAAGGCTGCGAGTCGTGGCTGTACATCCATATGGATGTTTGGATGACTCACACAGCATAGTTACTGACCGTGGGTGAAGGTTAACTCAAGTTCACTCAGAAGAGCCAGACACACTGTCCACGAGACAGGAAGCACACAGCACCAACTCCAGCAAAACAAACTCATTACCAGAGGAAAAATGAATACTTGAGGGGGGGTGACAAACACAAAGCAGACTACTTCTGACAGAAAACAGACGGTCGAGTGAGGCCAAGGGCTGTGAATTCTCATTAGAAGAGGCAGGACATTAGTAGCACTGGCATACACTTTAAATTTTTTTTCAACCCCATACATCCCTTATCTTTACCTCCCCCTTCAATGATTAGCAAGAATAGCCTTTGTTTACTCATAATAAGAGTGAACAGTTACATAAAGTGTTGTGAAAACTGATTTCTTCTGTCTTTGTGTATCTTATACTAAATTGTTTCAGAAATTAAAACAAAATCTAAGATAAATCAAAGGCAAACTGAGTAAACACAAAATACCGTTTTTAAATGATAATGTTATTTATTGAAGCAAAAAAAGTTATCCAATACCAACTGGGCCTGTGTGAAAATGTATTTGACCCCGTAGTTAATAATTTCCCAAATCTATAAAACTGCATTCATAATGGTCTTTAGCTGCACTAAACACAACCAGGCCTGATTACTGCAAACCCTGTTCAATCTAATCAACACTTAAATAGAACTTTTTCAACAGCATGAAGTTGGTTAAAAGGTCTTACCCAGTAACACACTATGCCAAAGTTGAAAGAAATTCCAGAAATGATGATGATGAAGATGATTGAAATACATCAGTCTGGAAAGGGTTACAAAGCTATTTCAGGTTTATTTTTAGGTTCTGGGACTCCAAAGGACCACAGTGAGAGCCATTATCTCCAAATGGAAAAACCTGGCACAGTAGTGAACCTTAACAGAAGTGGCAGACTTTCCAAAATTCCTCCAGGAGCACAGCAACTACTCATCCAGCAAGTCACAAAAAAGCCAAATACAACATCAAAGGAACTACAGGCCTCTCTTGCATCAATAAATCACTGTTCATGACTTCACTATCAGAAAGAAACTGGGCAAAAATGGCATCCATGGAAGAATGGCGAGGTGAAAACAACATTAAAGCTCGTCTGAATTTTGCCAAAACACACCTTGATTATCCTCAAAACTTTTGGGTGAATGTTCTGTGGATTGATGAGTCGAAAGTGGAACTGTTTGGAAGATAGGGGTCCTTTTACATCTGGTGTAAACCAAACAGAGAATTCCACAAAAAGAACATCATACCTATGGTCAAGCATGGTGGTGGCAGTGTGATGGTGTGGGGATGCTTTGCTGCTTCAGGGCCTGGGCAACTTGCAATAATTGAGGGAAACATGAATTCTGCTCTCTACCATAAAATCCTAAAGGAGAATGTCTGGTCTTCAGTCCGTAAGTTGAAACTCAAGCGCAACTGGTTTATGCAGCAAGACAATGATACAAAGCATAGGAGTAAGTCCTAGTCCTAGAAGTATGTGAAAGACTGATCTACAGTTATGGGAAGTGTTTGGTTGCAGTTATTGCTGCTAAAGTTGGCACAACCAGATTTTAAGATTAAGGGGCAATTCATTTTTCACATTGGTTATAGGTGTTGGATAACATTTTTGGCTTCAATAAAGAAATAAATAAACAAAAACTGCATTGTGTGTTTACTCAGGTTGCCTTTGTTTTATGTTGTATTTCGTTTGAAGATCTAAAACTATTTAGTATGAGATAAACACAAAAACAGAAGAAATCAGGATGGGGCTTTTTCATAGCACTTTTTCTTAAACAATTTAAAATTTGTATTTAAAATACATACAATTGATGAAAAGAAGCACTGCCTCACCTTCATCGTACTGCTGCCTGGATACTGTGCCTGGTGCAGCACTGGGCACTCCTTGGTAAAGTCCCTCTCCGACAAAATCCGTGTAGAAAAGCATGAAGCTCACAATGGCCATCCAGCTACTTAGCTGAGCGGCACAGAGACGCCTCATGACATACGGCACATGGCAGTAGCTTCTGAAGATTGCCGGTGTAACTGACCAGCAGCTCCTGAGCACACATATTAGTGAACCTGCCCTTGGGAGGCAGATCTTAAACCGTCTCCGGGGCATATAGCACAAGGAGAGGCATCCAGCCCAGGTATCTGACTCCTCTTCCTCTTCTGATGCCTTCATGGTGACCAGCACACAGAAGACGAAGATGAGAATAAGGACAGTGAAGAGTCCCTTGGCTTGGCCACCCAGGTATTGGGCAAGTGGACCAGAGCTCCAGTCGAGCAAGGACAGGAGGTATCCCATGCACGAACCCAGACTCGCCATGAAGGAGAAGGTAGCAAAGGCACGGGCGCACTCCTCATGCCCACTGTAAAGGTCTGACAGAAGTGCCTCCAGTGGTGTGAAGCACACCTGGCTACAGAAGTCTAGCAGCACCACACCCAAGATGAGCAGGCCCACCTGGAGGGGCTGGTTAGGATGGGCACTGCCACCCCAGCTGAGGCGGGCGGCCAGGACGTCAGCATGAGGGATGATGAGCATGGCCATGAGCACACCCAGAGACAGTAGCCAGATGAAGGGTCGCCGGCGTCCATAACTACTGCTACAGCGGTCACTGGCTGAACCAATGAGAGGAATGAAGACGAGGCCCAGAACTGGACCGATACCTGCACAGAAATTAACAATGACTCATATTATATTAATTTTATAGCAGTCCACAGTGATGAGAATGGCCGTGTACACATTGTATCAGAAAGATTCTGAAGGAAATTATGGCCAGGATATGATTAAAAAAAAAAATAGATAAAAATAGATTCTGACAAGGATGAAGGCAAGGCCAAGAGAGGATCAGTGCCTGCAGGATGAACCATATACAGTATATAGAGTACACCCCTCACATTTCTGTAAATATTTTATTATATCTTTTATAATAAATAATATATATAAATAATGGGGGCCCACACAAAATATTGACACTTTGGGCCTAATTTGGACATTTTCACTTAGGGGTGTACTCACTTTTGTTGCCAGCAGTTTAGACATTAATGGCTGTGTTGAGTTATTTTGAGGGGACAGCAAATTCACACTGTTATACAAGCTGTACACTCACTACTTTACATTGTAGCAAAATGTCATTTCGTCAGTGTTGTCCCATAAAAAGATATAATAAAATATTTACAAAAATGTGAGGGGTGTACTCACTTTTGTGAGATACTGTATAAAATGGGAAACTCAAACATGTACACACTGTGTTCTATAATGACGATTTTAATAACTGACTCAGCATTTTACAGCATCTCTAACCTCTATAAGCATCAGCAGTGTAATGACTGAATATCAGCTCTTCTCCCCCAAACCTCTCCTCTCTACTTCCTTTCTAATTAAGGAAGATGACTAAGCCAGTTTGCTGGGCCTAAATTTTCATTTGATTCACGTCCAAATTCTCAGGGGCTATTTCTAGCTGCAGCAGCGGATGATGAGTTGAAGAGATGTTCAGGAAGATATTAAGTTCACTGTGGAAAAACTGTATGATCCAGAAGACTACCGGCTCAGGGATGAGTCAAGGGTACTGATAGCAATAAAGTCATTATTATATTAAAATCTAAAATGTAATTTGTTTCTGACATGGCTGGGTAAATGGAACTCGGCTCACTGAGGTGTGTGGACAGTTGATTGATATTATCTGATGAAAATAACGTTGGCCCAAACATAAAGAGCATTTGTTTAAAAAAAAAAACAAAAACAACAACAAAAAAAATGGAACAGTTCCTGTAAGTTTAGTAATGTTCAGGGATATAAAAGGTTTGGAATAACACACCGCAAACAAAGCAATAATGCATGTCTGATTTTAAGGTGTTGAAGCGGGACTTGACAAAGCATGTTATTCCTGCAGTGGGGTATCACTATGGAAGCGGTGGAAATGGATAGCCGAGGGAACATGCTGGCCTTAAAGAAATTTATCAAAGGATATCCGTCAGTGAGTGCTGTAAGACAACATGTATCTGGCTTCTGTTTCAACGTAGTTATGAGAGTTTAAAGGGCTATGAGAATTTGTGTCTCATTCATTGTCCGAGGTTTAGTCATCTTTTTAGATTTAAAAGGTGTATTACACCACAGTGCTGTTGAATGATCAATACTGATTGGTCAGAAGGTGTCGATTAATTTTCTATAAGAGCAGATCTGACAGCAGTTCAGGTTGAAAATATTTAGATTGCAGATATTATTGTTGATCAGATTGATTTAGATTGTTTATAATTGTTGACTTGCTGACATTTTCTGTAAGGAGATGTTTTATGTAGCATTTATGGAAGGAGTCTCCAGTGTCAGCACCTTGGAACAGTCAGTGGTAAAGCTGTTTCTTTAAGGTTTCCAGCAAGTCTTAAGGACAAAGTAGTTTTCGGGTTTCTGGTTTCTCGGTAACATGACGAACTGCTTTGTTTGTCTTATTAACTTCAAGAATTTGCCAATTTCTTGAAAAATTGTTGTGGTATAAGAGGAATAAAACATGATCTTATTGGAAAGTAATTAATTTCAGGGTGGTAACAGTAACTCCACTTCACATTGGTCTACATCACACAACCCGACTATTGGTTATATTCGTATAAAAGCACACACCCTGGTGTTTTATTCCTTACTTTCTGCACAATCATGTAAACACAGAGAAGGGTCCTGAATTAAGTCCCCATTAATTCCCAATTAATTTGTTGTCATTTCCCACCCTCTACTTAGTTCTTAAATGTTGTACAACAGCTTCAAATCTAGTATAAACACATGCTTCCACTAAAGCATGGGAAGACAGACACCATGTATATTCAAATTAATGCTTGTGCAACATCATGGGGCAGCTGACCATTAGGAAGAAAATACTTCACCGATGTTCATGATTAGCTAGTGGTGCTCTGAGCAGCAGGAGAAAAGATGAAGGACAATTATGGTGTTGTGTTTGCAAAATTTTTATCTACCCACACAGTTTCATATCAAGTTATGTCCACGAAATCAATCAGCGGATTCATTGCTTAGTTACTTACAAAGCGCTGCTTTCTTCTTTTGTTATCAGTGCGCTGTGCAAGCGCCCGTGTTTGCAGGAAAGGGATTTGGAGACAGGTTTGAAGAAAGGGAATAGATTCCTATGCTCCCCAAGTTTGGCAGAATTTAGCTAGAACTGCTAACATTGCTTACCGCAGCTTTAAGCGACTGCCAAAGTCAGCAAAAGTCATTAGAGGTTGTTGAGTTTGAAAGCATAACCTTCTCAAAGTGAACACTTAAATGCAGTTCAGCTGGCATTTAAATCTCAATGAATCACAACGGGATGCTCACAAAAGTGTCGTTTGGACCTTTTTCATGAGAAGGGTCCAAACGACACACAAGTATAAACTCTCACGCATACACACACACTCACGCACACACGAAACAATACTGCAGTGTTTCGGTCACACAAATGTTCAGCAGCATTAGAGAGATGCTCAGACAAAACCCCAGAGGGGGGCAGGAGCCATTATTTTTGGGCAGAAAGACACCAGCTGTGAGACACTGACACCAATGTAGGAGAATAGTGCACCAATCACAAAGAGGAATTAAAAAGCACCTCTCCAAGCTGCTGAGCAATGACAAAAATGGCAAGCAAGTACTTTGGAGCTTGATGAGGAACCATTTTAAATTGTGTTAACTTTATATAGAGTGTTTATTATGTTCCATTATAGACACTGTGTTTATTCAGGAGTGTTTTGCATTCTTTTGACATTGTGAGTTTAGCAAATACACAGTGCTTGCCAGGATGGATAGGATCGCACACAAAGGCTCTTCTCTCTTGCTCTGCAGCTGTTAACCGGGGGAAAGTGGTGCACAGTGTACATTTTCTCACCATATATCGCTACTCCACTCCTCTCCAACTGACCTGTGTGGGTTCAAGGTCAGGCACACATTGATAACCATTGATGACCATGCGATTTCCTAATTACCAAAAACACAACTTCTGCACGTGGGTAGAAGGCGGCATCACACATCTTAAACACTTGTTTCTGAACAACACATTTTCTTACATCTAAACCAGAATCTTGGCATTGGAAATAATCGGTTTCTTGAATACCTACAATTTAGATCCAACATGTGCTCAAAAATCTACCAGAGGTGACAACATCTACAGTTTAGCTGTAGCATTTATGCTTTCTAACTCTTTGATACAGCAATACAGAAGACACCTGAAAATGCTTTTCTGCTTTTTCAACTAAAGCTAAAAAGGATGCGGGACATGAAGGTCACACTTGCTTTGACCTCATGCTGACTTTATCTAGGTGAAATGCGATCTTTCGATTCATGAGCCTTGGTCTTGTGAGCCAGTAGAAAAATGAGAAGGCAGGACTGTGGTCTCTTTGGCTGAGAAGCTTCTTAATATCAAGTAGTGCTCACACCAGACTTTGTTTGGCGCACGTCTGGAAAAAAATACTCGCCTTATTATCCACCGACATACAGATAAATTAAGATTTTTGTTGTGCATTTCATGTTTTCTCTCTCTGCTTGATAAGATTCTCTTGTTAGAAATATTACACCTCTGGAAGATACATTTGACCTTCCCCTATCAAGATCAGACTTTATTAAAATTTCCTTGTCAAAGAAACTCATTCACTGTCTAAAATGTGCAGAATAATATCCAAATCTGATCCTATGAAATCCATACCATCAAAAAATAAGAATAAACAGATAGAACCTGAAGTCAGTAGTGTTTATGGGGATGCGTCCACTGCCAACAAGTCTAGTTGTTCTTGTTAGGAAGGAAGTTACTGAAAAAAAACCATTTCAGACATTTTGCCTTGCTGTGAGCTTGGCTGTGTTTGGATCAATTCCAAAATCAAATCAGTTAATCTGCTGGATACAAGCCGAGATATCACACTAACGGGAATCTCAGATGGATGCTGACTCTAAGATCTCCCAACTCCCAATGCTGACTCTTTAAGAACGCTTTCTTCATGACTAATACAATCATTCTACATCTTGTACAATAGAATATGCTATACAGAGCAAAAAAATTTTTTTCTAAATGGGCTTGATGGAGTGAATTCTGCACACGCAGTACTTCAGACAACTTGATACATGGTAGTGAAACCCATTAACATTTTTTGGCAACAAGTCCCTATTCAATTATCCCTCCTGCTTGGACACACATCAGAAATTAATAGAACCATCGCCAAGAAAACTAGCCAAAGGACATCATCAATCTCACTCACAGGAAAAAATAATAACTGACTATATATCAGTGGACAAGCAGAAACTGCAGAAACAAAACTGCAGAATTTAATTCTGTCTGAGCAACACTCATATCTTCAGTTCATATCTGTGACCACATAACCTTTAATGCTTTAACTGTAACATATAATCACAGCCAGTCTGGACCTCTAAAGCCACACCACACAACCACATTCATACCAGACACATTTGGTACGTCTTACTATCCTAATTAATGCTAAAAGCAAAGAACACATCAGACCACACTTCAATGAACAGCCATACAAAGGCTACAAATTCCATATTTAATGCTTTTTCAGGCTACAATGTTAACAAACGAAAGTAAATAAATCAGTGTAATAAATGTGCAAAATAATACATTTGTTTATCGTATTACACTATTTAAGGATGTACCAGCTCAGCTTAAACACTGGAACTGAGAGTGTGCAGCAAGGAAGCTCATGTCCATCTACAGAGCCATCATTATAGCTCAGTGACCGTCCTTCCTTTGATTACAGATGTGATGTCTACAGCAGCATCTGGGAGGTATTTTCCAGGCTGATAATGGCTGCCATGTTCAACTCCAGGCTTAGGAGCATCTAAAAATGAGTCTGGATTGGCCTCTTAGAGCTGGCATGCGCTGTTGAAGTCTCTCAACTAACCGAGCGGGATCGGATAGTGACCTGCAACCATTGGCACCGAGTGCACTCTTTCATACATTGCTGGAATTCACTCGGCCACAATGCAAGGATTTCATTTTCATTTTAAAGGACAACAAATATAACTGCAGGAGCTATCGGGATTGCTCAGAATTTCCACAAAACTGTCCTGAGCACACCTCTACACTTAACCATAAAAGTGATGTGAAAGTAAGTATTTTCAGACAGCACATTTAACCTGCTTTCTTTACTATCTGCCTCGCTGTTCTTTCCAACTCCACGACTACTTGACATCCCTGCAGTGGCAACTAGTGAATGTGATAGTGTTATGTCACAGAGGACAGATTACAGTTTGTTGTGATTTACTGTATAACTGGAAACCAAAAATGGGAGGTCACACTAAAATATCGTCAAAATATTGAGCATGATTTGAATTTGCTCTACTGGTTTGCTTCCAGCACTAGCCATTTTGGTGAAGCAAATCCTTAGGAAGAAATCTTACCTAGCACCATGGTCATGTACTTCTCCTCTATGCCAGCCTCTAGTAGCAGTGGTGGCACATAGGTGATGCCACCTGCCACGCAGATCTCCAGGCCACAGGTCAGCAGGTTGAGCAGCACCAGATGACACTGGGACCTCCATCCAGGCATACTTCCTGGAGGCAGGGGTCGCTGAGGAGGGAAGAGGGATCTACTCTGATTTGTAGGTAGGAGGTGTAGGGTGAGGGAGAGCTTCGGTAAGTGCTCTCTGTGGGCTCAGATCTTCCACGGCATCCATCGGGTCATCAGCATTCTGAATCTGATGGACAAGAGAGTGTACCGATATTTACATTTACATTATTTGGCAGACGCTCTTATCCAGAGCAAGTTACATTTATATACACATATAATATAATACATATACATATATATAAACACAGCTGAGCAGTTGAGGATTAAGGGCCTTGCTCAAGGGCCCAACTGTGGCAGCTTGGTGGTGCTGGGGTTTGAACTCATGCTCTTCTGAGCAGTAGATTAACACCTTAACCACTGAGCTACCACTGCCCTTTAGATAGGAAATGACTACAAAGTAAATCTTATAAAGGGTGAACAATTTATGGGGAGCTTATTCAACAAAACACCACCATTAAGTGCCAGAATATAGAAATTTAGGTCATTTAAAAAGGCAAATGGTTATTTGCATTGTTTATACTGTATTCTTCATGGTATTGCATGGTATTGCATATTTGACATATTTTCTGATCTAACTCACTGGCATATTTCATGCTGTAAACATATGACGTTGACTGACATGACAGTTCTTGTGCAGGAAGATTAAAGCATTTAAGTGTCGTGATGGGAATGTTTCGCATAGCTCAACTTGTTGAGTCTCGACTTAAGGTTACTGTGAGAATACTGTTATCGGATCAGCGTAAGTATCAGCTTTCAGTCAGAGCTATGATATCAGTAGTGTATCCCAAATTTGAAACGGACATCCCGAATGAAGGAGCATGTTGTGATGATTCATTTGCATGCTACTGTCTTTGTGAGAGAGAGAGAGAGAGAGAGAGAGAGAGAGAGGGGGAGGGACACATTCCTCATTGGCTTTCTACCCCCCCCCCCCCGCCTCACCCGTAGGCCAGAGCCAGGTCAAGCCCCCCCACTGCCCCAACCCTAACCCTCTTCGCTCCATCATGAAGCTCATTCCCTCAGGCCTGATTAGAGAAGGCCATGTCAAGAGCCTCCTCACTACTGCCTCTAATTAGCATCCATTGTCCTTAGTTCTTCCTGCGGGCTCGCCAAGTCTTGAGTGGCTGCTGTGCACAAAGCAATAATATCATGTACAGACTGGTTTCTATTTTGTACACTTTTCTGTTATGGAATAATATACAACATGTTTTGTCTGAGCTCACAGACACACATACCAAACCTAATTTGGTTTGCTGACGTAAACATAAGAATCACTTTTACTGTTATCTTATTTTAAACGCTCTGTGTATATTTCTTCACCAAGCAGCTTTACAGAAATCTGGATTTTTACAGTCTGCAAGTGCTCCCAAAAATGAACGTCAATGATGTAAGAACACTTGAAAAGCCCCTTCCAGCAAGGCTGTAGCAGGCTTCAAACTGTATGCTTCGTCATACATTTTTACAAATATATATATATATATATATAAACTCACAGTAACTCAGTACAAACTTTGTCATAGATTTTTTATTTGATGACGTCTACATTATCAAGTCAGTACAAAAAAACATTTTAGATTCCCAGACATTAGTTTTCTAGCACAAAATTAAATGTTACAGAAAAATGTTTGTATGTCATTAAAGAAAGCAGCGTATTACGTAAGAGACACTTTTCAGACAAAAAAAACCCACAATGAAGGCTGCTGGGTTTTGCTGCAAAAATAAGAAGCGAGTGCGAAAGTCAAAGTGTCCAGAAGAACTGTGTCTGGTTCTGCAAGATGCTCAATAAAACTTACCAGCTCATTTCCTTATAAAACTGCACGCATTGTACCGGAGACTACTATTTTTATTTTTTTATTTTTCTGTCACACCAAATACTGACTTTGTCTCATTTACCTCTGTTTACTGCTCTTTATGGGTTTTTTTTTTTAAACGTAGAAACATTTAATTTCATTATTTTGAAGGCATCTTTCTCTATAGCATTTCTTTGCATGTGCCTAAAACTTTTGCACAGTGCTGTACCTTAGATAAATATAGGAACCATATTCAGAAAAACCTGAATGACAAATTGTTTCTCATTGTACAACTCTTCCGGAAACAAGAGAGCCGCACTATTTCAAAAACTCTGTCCCCTTTTCTTTCTATTGTTTGTTGGTTAGGGAGGTATTTAATCTAACGTATTCTTGTTTCTCTTTGTTTTTGCATAGTTTGTTTACTCGTCCTCAGAGTTAGTTGTGGGTTTGTTTATTGTTTTGGCTTGGTTAACTCCTAAAGCCAACCTCCCTTATTTTAAAAAAAAAAAAAAGAAAAAAAAAAGTGCAAACACAGTCTTGCTTTGCTTATGTAACAGCTTCAGCTAGACCAGGTCATCACACAATCCCTTAAAAAAAAACATGCCAAGTGAATACATTGGAGCATTTTTATAAAGTACTTGTTTTCAGCAAATAGAAATCTCAAATTACTAACACACCTGAGCCAGGTGTTTAAGGTCCTTTCGCTTCCAATTACCAGAACTGTATGACAATGTACTGTATATGAGAGACCATGTGGGTTTGACCAGTGTTAAGAATGAAGGAAGAGTATACAAACAACACACAGAGATCTTCCTGTACCACTTTCAGATTAGCACTACTTCACATTAGTGCTGGATATAAATCTTTTTAGCATTGCACCCAAAAACAAGTGTGAACCTGTGGCAAAATTCCAAGATGAAATAAGTGTGAGTGAAACACAGGGAACACAAGAAAAAAAAAAAAAGGCTTACTAACAAACAATGCAATGCAATGAAACTTTGCAAAGAAACAAAGACACAAGAGGGTATAAACAGGCAAATTAATCAAAGGCTAGAACTGAAAATATATTAACACAGTGGGGAAACCAACCAATGACAGAACAGAGGCGGAGACAGGACCAGGAAGTGAAAACAAAGACACGTCACAATAACAGCAAGGGCTATGCATGCTGTAAAGGGAACACCACTGTGCTCTGAGGGAATTTGTGACAATATGAGAAACATGTTCCTCCATAGAAAATCAGCTTGGACTGACTGGAAAGTTGAGAGTTTAAAATCAGACGACCACCAAGTTTGTTGGGCTTTTGAACACAGCCCTTAATTTCTCAGATCAGTTTGTAAGTCGCTTTTTATAAAAGCATCTGCCAAGTGAATAAATGAAACTGTAATCCTATGAACACATCTAACCAATACATATTACTATACAAAACTGATATAACAAAACTACACTATCCTGTGACTACAGCATGGTGTCCTTGTCTAACTGCCCACAAACACCACGACTCTAATGAGCTGCTGAAGGAAACACAACACCGCCAAGCACTTCTTCCGACAAGCCTCCAGGGCACGACATGTCAATCTGCAAAGGGCATCTTCCCTTCGGATGTCAAGGCATGTCTACAATCAGCTCAGTGCTCTCTCAACATTTACTCACCCTTCTGCATTCTAATTGCCTTAGAGGGGAGAAAGAAATCACTCAAACATCAAATGATAAAATGATTTAATCACACAGTCAAACTGCATGAAACTTAAATGTAAAGAAATTTTTGATGAAATTCAGATACATATATGCAAAAACACCAACTAACCAGATCCTCTTCAGCCTCAGTCTGTAGGCAATCTGTGAATGCTCTTGAGATATAAAAGCTCTTCAATCTGCACAAGTGCTGAAGGCGCTCCCTGGGTTCAGTGAGGGCACTGTGGTCTGCCGGTGCGCTCAGAGTCTCCACCGCACCATCTGAGCTTGAGGGATGTGAGAGAACACTCTGAGCAGCCGTCGCCTTCCAGGAGGAAAGAAAAAACAACCAGGTGCTATATTCATATTTGGTGTGAAATTCCTCCAGTAATGCGGCCCCATCTGCTCTAATAAGCAGACAGAATGTGAGCAATCTTCGTTAAGATTTTTTTTTCAGAGACTTGACTCATTTTATGGCCCTGGAAAGGAGCAATATCAGTGGATTATTTGGTGTGTCTGAGATGTTAACTTCCAAGTCAGAATTCAACTAGTCACAAAAAAAAAACAAAAAAAACATTGCGAGATAACGAAAGCTGTAAGAGTTTACGGTATTAATGTTCGCAGCCACCAAGCCAAAATAAAACTCTTTATTGAGTTATTATACGAGTGTCTCAGAGCTCTTGAGACAAGAACTGGTGGGGAGCTTTCCTCATCGAGACAACATTCCTGTTTAACACCCGAATCACACTCATACAATCCTGAAAAGACCTCATCGGGGAACTCAGCATAGTCGCAACATTGCTGCCCCAATGCCTAGACTCCTAAACCCCCACTCATAATGGCTTTCCTGTGACCACTCTCCTTCTCACCACATGCTGTGTTCTAAGGTTATTCCCCCTCTGACCTGCCTTCTGAGAGGACTCAAAACATCAGTCAATGAGTAGTTTCATGTTACCTCATCTGCCTTTGATGGTAATGATTTTACAAAATGTGCCTGACCTATGTGCATATGCATCGCTTTATTGCATCTATAATGAATGAATCCAGTCTAACAAATCCCAGTCTGCAGGAGGAATCATGGTGACATTTGGCACCATGCTGAAAAAACACCGGTGGTAAGACACCTAAATCAATTCATCATCCAATTCATCATCTCAAGCCCTGCATGAGTTGAATCAAAAGCAAAGACTCCAAGGGGTGGACTGCATACCTTCAGACTTCAGAAAGTTTTGTGATTGCCTCTCAGTCTTATAGGAGGAAAATTCTTTTCGTCAGATATAATAGCCAATATGATGGTTGGGATCCACTGTGTGACGCATGTTATCAGCATGTTGGCCAACTTGGAATTATTTGTCAAGTCAGGCAAATAGAATGATTTTCATCAGATCTAATTTTAATAATAATATTTTTTGTGAGTACTACTCATGGACCAAAGCACTGGATGTGGACAGCTTATTTCTGCAATCTTCTTTTTGATCTTGTCACAAGAATGGTTGGTGTGGAGTTTGATGCATCTGAGCCTGGGGAAGGGGGTAGGGTTCTTCTACTTCTTTTGACACCATTGCTCTTCTCCCCCAGTGCCAGATTTCTAGACCCTATTCAACATCCCATCTCACCCCAACCCACCCCATCACCACCACCCCCATGGCTCTGAAGAGCATTATCACCAAACAAAACAGGCTTTGTGTACATTGAGTCTGCGTTAGTAATCTGATCTACTAAAGAATCGAGTCTTTTCAGTTAAGGTATTATTAACATGAGGGCGTGTAAAAATGGCTGGGGAATCTCTACTGAAGAAGTAAGAGACAGGATAGCTCCGTCATGACATCAGAACCACAAGCAGCAGTTAAGGCATACGTTTAAAAAACCTCAAAAACCTCCATGTGGTGGTGTAGCTCAAAAGGAATGGATGAAACAACCAAACTCCTTCTTATGCTAACATTTAGGCTCTCTTAGTTCTGATTCCAGCTGTCTTAAACACCACAAGAATGTCTGGCTTTGGTCATTTCAGTGTGGAAAAGACTATAGGAACAACATTAGACACTGTTTATTCACGTGGCTGTCTAAGATGAAAATAACATCTGCATTTTAAACTTGCTCCACCTTGCCTAGAATGAAAAGACATCTTGTTAAGGCAATGCTACTGCAAAAAATAATCTATGAAAGGCCAAGCTAGGTCCAGCTAGGTCCTCCACAAAACTCCTAGACAACTCAGAGGCCCTAGACAACGCTGAAGTTTCTGATTAATAATGTAGGGAAGGTCTCAAGTATGGGTACCTTCCTAAACAAGGTTACATGGCTTTAGCTTGCCCTGCTGATCTTAATCTTCTCCAAATATCTCTAGCATCACTCTGACCTCAAATTTCAAAAGGTCAAACTTTTTGCTAAGAACGGGATATTTATGGCTCAAATTGGTTCGTAAAGCATTAACAAAGACATAAAACTAAATAACTGATCTCTGCAGCACCAAACATTTACTTTGGACAGCATTCAAACTCTAATAAGTTTGGAGGAAATAATTGAATTTAGATTACATTTCTGCACCGAAGTAAGCTTTATTTACATGTTGGCAAGCTGGAAAGTGGTATTCGGGTTAGACTGCCCTGATAATCTGTAGGTGTTGCCTAATAACCCCAAACCATCTGGCACAACTCGAACACCTCATGACTCACTGGCTGCAATAACATTAAGTAGATGCTGGTGGAGCTGATGAGTATGCTAACAACTCTATACTAATTATGTATAGAGTAGGTATTGTATGTATTGATATTGTGACAAATTATGTCACAATACAATTTTCTAAGATGTCACAGGCACTGTGCTAAATGTTTCTAATTTTTTATTATTTTTTTTATTACAATAATTCAGCTGATTTGGTTTTAACATTTTGTTCGTACCAAATCTTTCAAATTGTTATGTTTCTCCTTTTAAATTTTAACTCGTTTATTTTTTGTAGACATTAAGACTCACTTAAAAAAAAAAAAAGCTGGCAGTTTGTTAGTAAACCTAAATATAATGAAATGTCTTCAAGCATCTTGGTATCATAATGTTGGCATTTCGCCCAACCCTATGGTCAACCACCACCATCACCATCACAGCATAGATAAGTAAATTGTCAATCACTGAACAAGCCTGATTCAGTTTAATTCGCTACGGAAACTACACTAAACATCAGGTTGCCTGTATTAACTATATGTTATAATGTAATATGTTTAAATAAATTCTACAGTCAAACAACAGGAATACACTGATGAGGGACTGAATGAGGGGTTTAATGTCTGGACTCCAATCACTCCAACCCACTTATATGAAATTGAGAATGCCTACCCCCTAGCCTGACTCGTCCTCATCTTTCTGCTATCAGATTCAGGTGCAGGAACCCGATCCTCCAGGTCAAACCACCCTGGGGCTTTGGAGACGTCCCAGGAGATGAGCGCTTGATTCTACTACGGTCATGTGATACGGAAAGACACTTATCGGGTCAAAAGAGAGGGAGAGAGAGAAATGGTCAACGATGTCAAGGGGGGAGGGAGCGAGATGACCAGCCTTCCCTACTTAGCAAAGTGAACAGCATTCATGTGCTGGTTCGGGGAATTTTTTTTTTTTTTTGGAAATTATTAAAATTATTTCCTCCAATTCTTTTTGTAATAAATATTCATTTATAAATATAGTTTAAATCCTTAACCATCTTAAAACCACAGTTAGTATCTGCTTTGTGTCTGAAAGATCCCACTATCACCAGGCTACAGCTGGCACGGCACAGACGTTAATGTTTAACTCGGATGACCGCCAAAAGTGGAGCTGCACTCACACACAGTATCTCAGCAACTGCCACTGAACATTATCATTCATGAAACACATCTACACTGTTCAAAGCACTTTAATTAAAACTTTTTCAGGCAGTAACATTGAAAACCCACTACACACACACACACACACACACACACACTCAGCTGTTTCTTCACATCACTGGATAGCATGACTGAGCATAACATTTTAGATTACTAAAATAAAAATAAACATAGCTTACCAGTTTAACTTCAAAAAACTGGCAGTAACTAAATCCTCAAAAGCATTCTTCTCACTTGCCCACTTCCTCTGAATGCTGCAACCTGCTCACAAGCTCAGTCCATCCTTAATGTTTATCCCTCCCTCACCCAACTCCTTCTCATCTTCCCTCCTCCTTTCTCCTCCCAGATTCTTCTCTCCCTCCGTTTCTCAATCTCTGCTGATCCAAGTGACGGAAACTCCCCCTTAACTCCCACGCTAAATGGAACAGGATCCGGAAACTTCACGCTCTGTCCAACAACACGAATTCAGGATGAATTTCACAGAAGCCTGCAGCCACTCCACCGTTTCCCAAAACTGTAATAATGGCCCACCTACACTGATCCTGTGGCACGTCTGTCAGAACAGCCCTGACTCACCCAGTGAACAATATAACCGTATGATAGCGACATGATTACATCATCATACACTTTTCTGAGCGGGGAGCCGTAAACTGGTGCACAGCAGACGCGGCAAAGCATTTCAGCAGACCAAACCGAGTACTTGAAAAAAATACTGCAGCAGAGATGAAAAAACGTGTTGGGAAAAAAAAAAAAAAACCTGGCCGCAGTACAACGAGTCCCGTTTTATAAAATTGAACTGAGCTTCTGTAGCAGATCCACTGTTATAGCCAATCGCATGCATGTAAATGATTTAGCTGAAGGCAGCTTAATGGACCAGAGACTAGCTAAAGGGCTAGAGATTCTCTGGTCTGTAATCTGATTTGAAAAGTAGCTCGTTTTAAAATAGTCAACAACAGAAAACGAATGTTAAAAAAAAAACACCACTATGAAACAAAATATAACCACTTCAAATTGTCTTATTTATAGCCATAAACTAATTATTAACGGCTAATGGCATTAAAAATTAACACCGTCACTTGGTGTCATTCGTTCATGTTACTTGCTTTTCCGGATCTTTATAAGCAAGGAGTTTTATGTAACCAGACCTTTCCGATTTTAGTCAAATACCCCTGATCTACTAGTGGTAGATCTACTAGATCTATCTAGTGTCATGTATCAGTGCTTTTAGAACTGTTTTGTTACTCCTTGTAAGTAACTGATTGGACAGTTAAAACTATTTTCAAACTTAAGAACTATTTCTTGATAAAAACAGATGACTATTTTTTTTGGACAAAAATCTCTGAACCTATAGTGGCCCTTGTTGGCGTTTTCGTAGTAGAACCTCAGCAAAATAATATATTGTGACACAGATCATGTATAGTGAAGGTGTCTTAAAGTACTGTAACGTGATATTTTTTTTTAGCACAGCTTAATATCAAAGCACTGTTGAATTCCCCAATCTGATTGGTCAGAAGCTGATTAATATTCTATAACAGCAGTTCTGACAGTAGTTCGTCTGTACTTTAAATCACAGGTTTATATTAATGCGCTCGTTCTTATACGTTATTGTTTCTACACTAACAGCCCTTTCACATGGATGTGAAAGAATGGTGGACGCTTCATATAATCTAAGGCTGATAATACCCGAATGAAAATGTGTTATTTTTTAAGAAAGAACTGTTGATATTGTGAAGTTTTCTGTAAGGAGACATTTATTTAACAGTTATGTAAGGAGTCTCCAGTGTCAGTGCTTTGTAACAGTAACTTTGTAACTGAAAAAAAAAAAGAGAGAGATGGTGGTAAGGGAACGACTGTTTACAGCTGCTATAACGTAAGCAAGGACACGCTCTATCGTGTCGAGGCGTTCACAACATTGAATAAAATCAATTTCGGAATGGCAGCAGTAACTCTGCTTTGCACCGGGGCACAGCATGCCTCCAAGTGCTTTATTTCTTATTTAACACAAACCCCTCCCTACCCAGACACCAAAGTCCACACATCTGCACAACGTCTCACTGACAGCCTCATTGTCTCAGATCCATGCTCTTGCTCTCTCTCGCTCTCTCTCTCTCACACACACACACACACACACAATATACACAGTCCCAGCTTACAGTCCAAACCCCCTCCCCAGCCCCACCTCTACTTTGATAACAGAACACACGCTGAGCAGGACAGCACAGAAGCACTTATCAAAGCGTGGTTCACTTTTAAAGAATCCCTCGTTTGTGTAGCTCATGACCAGAACAGCGCGGACAAGGCCGCTGGCTATGCTAAACTTTCCCAGCCAACACCTGGTTTTACGAACAACGCTTGCTCAGTCAAGGGGTTAATTAACTTTTTTTCCCTCCTGAAAGAAAACAAAAGTTCATTATCTAGTCACTCTGCAATTTAATGCTTCACAAACTATATTGCTTTCCAAGATGAAAAAACACCATCTGCGTCTGCATTATTACTTTGCTTTTGGCATTTATTACATCACATCACAGCAAATCTGAACGCAAGCAAGGAACGATACAGATTAAGCATATGTTTTATTTCAAAAGGACACCTGTCTCTTTATTTCTTCGAAGAAAAAAATGTATAAAACTCTGGATTTGGCTCATTATTGCAAAATAGCCCGAAGGGAGTCTCGCATACAGTACACCCACAGTGACAGATCACACTCGATGATGAAACCTGCATCAGGAATTCCATTATTCATCAACTTTCCCTTGGGATATGACCCTTTAAGAAAAAAACCTTAAATGTTAAAATGCAGGGGTGTTGGTTTAGGGAGAGTTTAGTGTTTAGTTTTAGCATGGTTAGGCCATTTACACACTGGTGTTTTTTGTCCAGAAAGAGTTTGTCCAGAGGTCAGCATGAGTGGTGAAGTGTGAACGCTCTTTTCAAATATAAGCGCGATCCAAAGATCCAGTAGTGGGCAGTGGTTAAGCTGTTGGCCTACTGATTAGAAGGTTGTGAGTTCAAATCTCAGCACCACCAAGGTGCCACTGCTGCATAAATCTGAGCGAGGCCCTTAATCCTCAACTGTTCAGTTGTAAAAATGAGATAAATGTAAGTCGCTCTGGATAAGGGCGTCTCCCAAATGCTGTAAATGTACTTACATTCAACTAATAATGTAATTGGCTCAACTTAGCGTGTTACTTCCTATTTCTACTTTTGTGATGCTGGTCAAATCACAAATCACTGTTATGGTTCTTGATTTATACAACCATACTTTCAGAGGACTGGAACACTGTAATTAGCTCTCCTTTGTGGTGCGAGTACTCACATTGACAGCACTGTGAAAAACACGTCTTGAGGCTAAACGGTATGGCTAGAAATCTTCTCATAGGAAATCGGCCCCATGTTTGCTGGTATTCCTGCACAATGACACGCCATGCATTCAAAAAGCACTGCTCTTGACTGCTGGAGTGTTGTCATGACAGGAATGATAATGATTTTTTTTTAAAATAAATAAAAAATGGATGAACATAGTGCCTATCGTTTTACAAAAAATTTGACTTATGGAATGGGCACATTGATCCACAATTCAGAAGGACTTCTGAAGACAAACCTGTGATTAATAGCCCTGCCTCCAAACAAGCCCCCCAAAAAAAGCACTTATTGTATCGGTTCTCTCATTTCAACTGATTAGCTTTAACGATGAACACTTTTTTGCTATCAAGACATCGGTCTAGTAATCAGCACTAGGCCTGACACACAATGATACTGCTCATTTTGGAAATGAATGGAAAACTAGAGAGACATTATCAACAGCTTATGAAACAGGCTAATTTTACGCAAATGTTTACATTTTACTTATATTTAATTATGCAGGTAGGAAAAGTAACAGCAGAAAAAAAAAAAAAAAATTAAAAGAAATAATTTGTGCACGCTAGAAGTAAACTAGCAAATACAATAAAGAAAAGTACGACGTAGAATATGTTGTAGGTTATGTTATAAAAGTATTTGTTTATGAGGCATTTAGTTATTACAGAATGACCTACATTATTTTCAACCTACTTTAAGACCTAAATTGTTTTAAAAGTGAAGTACAATGGTTTTAATTATTTCCTTCTTTATAACAATTAAATGAACAACATGAAAATAACTTCGTTGCTCTCTGCTTACTCTGTGTATAAGCAACCACGGCATCCCAAGTGGGTAGGGATGTGATGATGTGATCTGACTCTGGACTGCTGGGTTTTGTAGTTATTAAACTACATTTAAATGGTAAATGGTCTGCACTTATATACCCCCTTTTAACCTTTGTGGTTCTACAAAGCGCTTTACACCGTTTTTCATTCACCCATTCACCCATTCACACACACGCACACACACACACGCAAGGCGCTAGCCTGCCAATGGGAGCAACTTGGGGTTCAGTGTCTTGCCCAGGGACACTTCGGCATGTGGAGGCATGTGGGCCGGAAAAACATGAACACAGCGGAGATACATAAAAGAGAAACCATGTCACCATGACAACCCTGCTGTAAACAGGCACATGGACATATGGGGTTGGGGGCGGGGCCTGTGTCTCTGCGGGATGGTTATACAGATTATCTAGTTAAATTTTTTTTTTTTTTTTTTTTTTTTTTTTTACAAAAGGATATCATTATAATTATTTTTATACATCACCCTGCCCTAGTGCATGACTGAAAATGATGATGATGATGATGATGATATCCAATTTAAACGCAAATAACTATCCTGGTAGTAGCTCACTGCATCATCTCTCCGTGAGCACCACCCTGCTAAAAAGTGCAAGAAGCATAATAACAGTGTTTCCAGCTTTAACTGCAGGTCAATCTGGGAGTTTACTACAATTAACATGAACATCAAGGCTGCAGTGGGTGTTATTGAGACAGACGCTACCTAGAAGGAAAGCACAGTGTCCAGCTGTGTGTGTGGGTGTGTGTGTAAGGTGAGACCACAGTGTTGGGTGTCACACACTGCACATCTGTTTCCAGGCAGAAGCAGGAGCTTAACGTCTTAACGGCTCCCTCACAGCTGGTGGGCCGACAAAATAGACCACTGTTTCAGCTCCAATAACACAAAACACACGGCTGAGAGGATGGGGATGAAGCACAGAAATGATCAACAAAACACACACACACACACACACACACACACACACACCATATACCATGAGTTACTGGATGGGAATAAGCACTGAGGAGATGATTCTGAAGAACTCAATTCTATATTACAGTAAATGAGATATTATAGAGTGTGGGTGTGACACTTGCTAGAAATCACCAGCGTTAGTTAAAACTCAACGGATTTAAAAACTAGCCATGTTTCGTAGCACGTGCGTATACATGAGCAACGGGTGAGGGGCTTCCTGTGAAGACACCAAGCAGCCATCCAGCCATTCCCAAATGGAAAATTCCATCCCATGTGAGTGGCGATTTGGAAACATGACACAATAGGAGTTAAGAGCTTTAATCCTGCCAGGCATAAGCATACACGAGCTCACACCTGCACAACCCAAGTCGCATTAACGTCCAACAACCTCATGCGTCGGTCAAAATGTCCCTAGCGTGGTTCACTGTGAATCTCACACTTAACCAAACACGCAGCTCACCGGCAGTCGCAATATAAAATGCAAATAAAATGCTCATGAAGTGTTCCGTGCCTAAGCTTATTAGAGAAATGCGAGACGTTAGTGAGCGCACTTATGCTAAGGGCATGAATTCACGTGTCAGAGACGCAAGCATTCAAGTGTGGATCAAGCTTGGTTAACGGGCTGATTCAGTGGTGGGTGGTAGAAAGTTAGTCAACCTGTAGAAATTCTACCTCTGAAGTTCTGGTTCTGCTGAGCAAAACTACAAACTAAAATAACAGACAGATGCCAAGATGCGTCTCGATTACATTTTTTGGATGCTAGAATCTGTGCTGGAAAAGCAGGAGATGAAACAGATGACACAAATTTCTCTCACTACGCTTATTTTTGAAGGTGTTCATTCATTTTCTGCTACAACAGCTCTGACAGTAGTTCCAGCTGTAGTTCAAATCACAGGTTTATATTAATGCATTCGTTTCTATAGTAACAGCTCATAAGCAGGGATTTGTACGATGGACGTTCCAACAATCTAAGGCTAATAATAAACAGATTAAGGAAACATGATGTTATTTAACATAGAACGGTCTGTGAGGTGGCATTTGTTTCCTAGTTATGGAAGGTGTCAACAATTGCGCTTTCCGGTTTCTTGGTCACATGACAAGCTGCGTTTTTCTGCCTTATTAACTTCAAGAGAGAAAAAAAAATGTTTGCGATCGCGAAATCCTAGAGGGACTGCTTACATATCGCTCATTCCTGGTCCGTTTACTTTCATGGGAACTCTTCAAGCAGGGATGTAGAATGTAACAGTTCAAAGGCCATAACGTCATAATTAGAGCATGCAGGTATGTGACATTACAAACACAGCTCCCTGTGTGTTGTTGTTGTTGTGTGTGTGTGTGTGTGTGTGTGTGTTAAAGCAAAGGGTTAAATCAAAGCTTTCATCTTTATATACACACACTGAATAAACACCCCAGTTTGAGCCTACCCACTCTGTGCATTAAACACTTTTTCCTCAGAACAATAGCGCGATTGAAACAGCCATCATGGCACTCAGTCATACTGCCTTAAATCACGGCTCTGATCCTTTCACTGCGTTGTGTGCGTCTCAGATATCAAAGGTCCTCCGCTACCCTCAAATAATGCACTTCCATCTCTTTCAGCTTGAGACATGAAAGTGAATCCCACACTCCCACTCATCATTCTCACTCCTAGGCAGACCGCTTGAAAAGACAGTCCATCATAAACTTTCATTTCATCCCATGGCCTTTCTTTTTAAGCTGAGGCTGAGCTTCCTGGCACGTATAGAAAGTGTTTATTCAGCTAAGCGTTCGTGTTTACTTAGAAAGCTTTTCTCCCATCCTTTACGCAACATTGCTTTTTCATTGGGTCTATTTTAAACAACGTGCCCCCCCCCCATCACCCTGAAAAATGACTCAAGCTCAGTCTGGTCAGTGCTTGCTATTAGACGTTCCATAGGCAGTGACAGAAATGACTCATTTTGACCAGTCTCACAGTATAGATTAAAAAAAAAATGTAGCTTTCCATGTAGCGTTCTTAGGTTACATGAGAACAAAGTGGCCAAAACTGATTTCCCAAATTGAACTGATTTCCCAAAAGACTTTACTAAACAAGGTTCTGATTCGGCTAAAGGAGAAAACAAAACTCTCAGGGTCTCTTTATTAATCCATGGCCATAAAACATTACTGAATGAATACTAATTCATTCATTTTATAATTAAACCTTCAACATTTTGTCTACGTATGTGTCTCTTTGATAATTATCAGACTGGCACCAAAAATGCATAATTTTAAAAGCACCAAAAAGGAAATGGAATTAAAATGGGGCCATCACTGGGTAATTATTATTATTATTTTTTTTAATTTTTTTATTGAAGCGAAAGACTGACTGCTACATGTTCACAGACTCGGGAGGGAACATGATTCTGAGAAAGTGCTTTAAGCACTACGTAGGCAGAGGAAAGAAACAAACAGTTGGTCGAGTCACTGCGGAACAGAGAGCCTGCCAGGTTTCCCACACGCAAGCCTGTCATTACCAACGCCGTCCTGCCACACAGAGAGCGTCTACGACTAAGTGGCTGAAGACGTCATTCAAAAAGAAAGTACCTGAATGTCTCCAAAAAACTGTTCAGAATCCATTTCTGAGGAGAAGTGAGTCAGAAGAACTTCCTAGTACCTACTGAATGGCTAGCTGTTAGTCTATTCAAGGAATTTTTTTGGTACTCGGCAGGCTAAATGACTTTGTTAATGGCTTTTCTCGGTCAAAAATCCTCCCTAATCCTTTAAATCCATTAAGCCTAATCTGCCTGGCATAATCCATTGACTAAAACCCACTTTCATACATTTAAATGCAGGCAACACATTTAAATTTCAATCCATTAGTGTGGTAACCAGTGTGAGCACGCTAATCCATGTGCGAGAGTTACTATCTCTGGAAATCTTTCGCTACAGCTAATCCTAAACTTTTTTTTGTCATCTCCACTATGTTAATTCCTTTGGTTAACGGTTTCCTACATTACCCACAGTGCCATTCGACTACCTGCTGACGGTGGCGTCAGTGGGAATTAGCCCTTGCTTCATATCTACCAACTAATCACAAACGTGCTTGTCTCTGGCGTAACTCGGTGCACTCACTACGTCACACAACTGCATTGCATTCTGGGAATTTGAGTCCAATGTATGCACCAACTTCTATCTCTCCACTGGATTTCTCATTAATGTGATGCTGAACGTCGCTGAAAAACGGTGAATGAGAAGCTCTTGCGCTTTTGTTTTTGGGAGCTAGCAGCAAAACCTGATCGTGATTTTTTTTTTCCTTCTGTTAATCACCAGCTAACGATGTCCCCATGTAACATCGGCATGCCACAGAACCGCTAACTTTTCACAGAAATAACAAAAGTACAGCATCTACCAACAAATTATGAACAGTTTCTCTAAGCACATCACACATATTTCAGTGTTTCAGGGTGGAGTCGTCCTCTAAACATCACTAGATAATATGAAAGGAAAGGACTTGATGTGCTGCACAATGTGCGTAGGTGTGTGTGTGTGTGTGTGTAGGTAGGTGTGTGTGTGTGTCACACCAGAGCCAACAGACTGGCAGAACCTCAATCATCTAGAGTCAGTCGCCTTAAGCCAGCCATTGCAGCGACACGGGCTGAAGGGACTCTGACCTTGAGACCATTTTATGCTTCTCAGACACATTGAAACTTGTACTAAAAGAGATATAATAGCACAGCTGTGTTCCTGTTGTGAGTTATAATCACTCAATTAGGAGAATTCGAGAAAGAGGCCATTTCTCGTCTGTCGATCAGAAGTGGGTTTATGTGCAGCGGCAGATAGATTGAACAGAGTGAATTACAACTGAATCCTTAAATTTAATAATGACTGCATTAAAGACCTTGTTAGTTCCATAATTCACATTTCACTAGTATGGAAAAGCTTCTGTCTGATTTTTTTATCTAGGTCACCATGCATGAATGGATTGAGGGGAAGAAAAAAAAAAAAAGATAATATCATGTTGTTGTTATATCTGTCTCTAACCTGAAAAGTCCAAACACTGTCTCTGGTCTTTTAAGCTCAGAAAAGAAAGAGTTCAGTGTTGCAGTCATGGAAGACCATTACAGTATGATGCAAATAAAAAGAGAAAAATGCCAATTAGTGATATAACCACATACAAGTACATTATTAAGAATGAACAGATAGTGTGTTGTAAACAGATACAAATACAGATACAAACAGGAGGTACACTATCATTTATTGGCCAGAAATGTTCACAGTGCATCTGATTGAAGTCAGGGGTGTGTATCAGGAATGCGATCTTGCATGATATAAAGCAATGACCATTTACAGCATCCTTAGTAACTGCCTGGTCAGGGTCATGGCGTTTTAAATGAGGCTACATGTTTCAAGCTAAATTCGTTAGAAAATATTACAGGCAGTTACAAACAAAAATAATAACTGCTACTTATGAACTGGAGTGATGTAGCTGAGGTTGAGGAACTGTCAGAGCCAGGATTCACATGCCATGCTGACACTGCTGCATCTGCATTTCTGCATCTGGGATTTTCAAGTGTTTTCCAGTGTTTCCGTGGGCAATGGTAGTACGTCATATTAAATTTCTTTATTTTTTTTTTAATGGTTTAAGCTATACCCCCTTTTACTCTTTTACTGTTTAGTCACAATTTAAAAATTTGACATCATATGTCACGCATCAAACATTTTCAACATTACAACATTCATCTTGTTGTTTTAGCCTTTAATGTAATTTAGGTGTTTTCAGGGTGCGCACATGACAATTACCATCATTTATTCATTGCTTTACAACATTACCAACCCCCCAAAATAAAAAAAAAGCTCTCCTCACCCTCTGGTCTCAGATAAAAGACTAAAGAGTTTCCTTTTAGTTACATCATCTTAATCAGGAATACTTGCAGCCTGGAAGTTGCTCTGATCGAAAAAGTGATGCGTTTGATTTGGTCGCAAGGAAAAAGACTTTTCATTAATGGCTGAGTGTGTGTGTGTTTGTGTGCGTGTGTGTGTTTGTGTGTACAGATATTTAGAGAATCCTTGTGCACAAGAACAAAGGTTTCTCAAAGCTCGGTCAAGACAATGAGTCCTGGAAAGAAGATAAACAGACCGTCTACTAATGATGTATTCACCAAAAATAATGCAGTAGGACCCCCGTATCCACGGGGGATAGGTTCCAAGCCCCCCCCAAGCGGATGCCTGAAACCGTGGATTGTAGCGAACACTATATTCTGTACATACCTATGATAAAGTTTCGTTTACAAATTAAGACATCAATAAGACAATCATACTGTATTCACCCTTCTTCATCTTCGTTCTTCTATACTATGCTGGACAAAGGGATGATTAACATACCGGGCAGGACCGCACCAGATTTCATCACGTTACACAGAACAGCATGCAATTTAAGTTATGATTGTTTACTGTATTTCTGGAATTTTCTATTTAATTTTTTAAGTAAAACCACATGGCTATGGGGGTTTTACTGTACCTAATTTACCATTTTGACTCCAAGTGTTTTAAAACAATGGTAATTTTTTCATTATATAAAGGAACTATGTAAAGTAATTGTGTCACATTTAAAATCTAGGTAATTTTTCCATGGCTTTCATGGCTATAACTGTATACATGTCTAGACTTCGCTGTATAAAAATACTCTCCTACGACTCATGATTCTTGCCCTGGAGGATGGAAATGTGAGCAAATCTAAAACACCCTGGTGAGGTGTGGTTCATTAACCAAACCTGATGACTTCACCAAAGGGGAAAAAAGCTGACTAAGCACATTACATTTTCATGACGTTGATTGTATCTTAACGGCTCCTGTGACCAACCAGCGCTTGCTAACTTCTCTTCGTTTTTCCACACAGGCTTCAATACAGCAAGTTAATGTAGTAAAAACTTGTGTTCGTCTATGAGTAATTTCAACAAACATGACCAGGATAAAGCGGTTTACCCTGAAGATGAATGAATGCATGTTGACGTTTAACTGTAAGTTAACAAACCTAAGACTTTTGGTTTTGGTCGCTCCCACCCAGACAGCACAGACAGTTTTGCTTTCCTGACTCCTTGCAATGGAGGGCTGTGACATTGTTGGAATTCAAACACGATTTAATTATTTTATATAAGAAATATATACATATAGTAAAAGTAAATACACCATTTCTAGTCCTTTCACGTCCTTGCAGATTTAGAAGCACTTGTCCAAAACTTAACACTAAACGCATTTGGCAGACACCCTTATCCAGAGTGACTTACATTTATTTAAATTTATACATCTGAGCAGTTGAAGGTTAAGGGCCTTGCTCAAGGGCCCAACAGTGGCAGTCTGGTGGTGCTGGGATTTGAACTCACAACCTTCCAATCAGTAGCCCAACGTCTTAACCAGTGAGCTACCCCTGTCCTCACGGTTAACTTTTACTACATCTACAATATTTACTTAGCCCTTGTGTTCTCTACCTAGCAATGGACGTGCTGTTCATGGGTCATATTGACTTTGGGCAGCTGAGACAGAAAAAAAAACATGTTTTAAATGACCAACCGTACATGAACGTTTTTGGGAAATGTAAACAACACGCAAAGTCATTTCTCATACCTGCCAAACTTCTGACCAGCAGGTGGGTGTAATCAGTTATGAGTGCAAATAATAAATTATATAAAAGATTGAATTGATCTATTTTTGCAAAAAGCAATTGGGGATAATTGATATTTTGCCACTCTTTGTAATATTTTTTATTTACCTGAATAGAACCTGTCTAATATAAATATGACAGAGAGTATAATGGATGGACCAAAAAGTTAAATTTCACATCCATGTAAAATAATGTAAATAAATAAATACATAAATAAATAAATTAAGTTTAAATAAAATTTGCAAACCAGTCACAATTTAAAATTTAGAATAATATATATATATATAAACCACTGAAAGTTTTGATCAGCTGAAAAAAGTGTAACATATAAAAAGTTTTTTTTCAGTATAGAAAAAAAACTTTACCTGCAAGAACTTGACACAATTTTTAAGTTTGATCCAATATTCACTTTGTTTTCAGTGTAGACAGATTATGTTCGACTCATTAACAAAGTAAAACAAATGTGAAAATTGGACTGAGTGGTACAAAGAGAAAAAGGACGTCTCCAGGATGGGATCCCCAAACCCTTACATATACAAAAAACTCCTTCAGACAGTGGTTCTCAAAAACGTGAGGTCTGGTGAACCCCAGGAGTTCATGAAGCATAGTCAGGGTGTCTGTGGAATTGATCAAGCGACCAACCATTATACAGGGTGTCCCAAAATTCTCCATACATAGGGGGAATTAACACTTTTTAGCAAAATATCTTCCAAAAATTTTCATACTTAGTTTATATTCTATATATATATCTTTTCCCGGATAGCCTAAAAGAAGAGCATATTGAAATCATTCTCATGGCTGGATCGGGAAGCTGGACTTTAACAGGAAACATGGCAAGCACAGCACACACGACACTGTTGCCAAACAAAAAGACTGGAAGCGTTGCGGACCAACTGAGAATTGGACGTCCACGAACATCCACTGATGAAATCATAAATGACGTGGTGCTGGCAAACATATCCCCCTATGTACGGAGACTTTTGGGACACCCTGTGAGACATGTCAGTGAAAAGTTCAGGAATAAAATAGAAAACTTTGGTTTGAATGAACAGCCAAAATAGTTTATTATTGTACACATTTAATATAGAACAATGGGACCTATATGTAAAAAGTTGAAAAGTTCATGAAATATATCTGAGGTGGTCTGTGGAGTTTATTTCACAGTTAAAGTCCTTGAATGTGAAAGGTTTGAGAAGCCCAGCACAGGGAACCTTCGAAGAACCCTATTTTTTTTTTTTTTTTTAGAGTTTAGTGAATATAACATCTTTTAGGTAAAGATTTTTAGGTAAAGTAAGTGATATCATTGAGAAATCCAGGATATTTCAGTCACAGACCAGTGAGGAGTCCCAAAAGCAGCGCCAAATGCTGACACAAAGGCTGAAGCTGAATGAATAAGAACATCGACAGAGGGTCGATAAATCGTTCCCGAGCTGCTAGTGGAGGTGTAGAAGGAGGTGTAGAAGGAGGTGTAGAAGGAGAAGGAAAAGAGACAAACTTCTGAACACGCTCAAGTTCTCCAAGCTTTGGGTCTTTGCTCACATATCTTCCTACATGAATAACATTCCTGTGGTCACTGCACTACTTCTACACCTCACAGATGCTGTTTGTCCACAACACTATCATCTATTAACATCTAAAAGAATCATTATTGCCGCTTCAGTCATTATTAAAGCATAAACAACGCGTAAAAAAAAAAAAACAAAGGCGGAGGTTTATTTTTTTCTTAAAGTTTCACGTTACTTACGCATTCCTCCGGAGTCCCAAACTCAAAGAAACAGCGCTTCTGAAGAAAATGGCAACACAAACGCTTTCAGGAGAGCAGAAGTGAAGAGCACCGGGTAGCTCGCGCTCATTCTCGGTGTCCCTGTGAGCTGCACGGCGGGGTTGTTTCTTCTCCCAAGCCGCTCTCTGCTCCTGGTTTATGGGAAGAGACACCGCCGTGACGCGACCGTGAATACAGCCGACAGGGCTGTGTCTAAACCCGCATACTAACACACTAAACAGTGTGGGTGGGGGGAAACTAGCGTAGAACGCCACCTGTGGTCACTATGGTTACCTAGGGTGGAGTACTAACTTGGTATACTGTACTACTTAGGAGAGTAGTGGTGTGGGACGTAACACTGGAACAGTCAGTCTCTCTCTCTCTCTCTCTCTCTCTCTCTCAAATATATTCATAGGGCAAGTTGGTTAGCATGTTTGCCTCACACCTCCAGGGTTGGGGGCTCAAATCCCTCTTCCAGTATGTGCATGTTCTCCCCATGCTTCAGGGGTTTCCTTCGGGTGCTCCGGTTACCTCCCCCTGTCCAAAAACATGTGTTAGGCTGACTGGTATTTCCAAATTGTCTGTAGTGTGTGATTGTGCCCTGCGATGGGTTAGATCCCCGTTACCAACATATTTGGGACACACATTTTCATTGGGTTAGGTATAGAACGGCTACAGTAATTCAAATAACCACTCTTTGCAAACGTGGTGAGCAGAAAAGCATCTCCGAACACACAAGATGTGGAGCCTGGAGTTGGATGGGCTACAACAGCTAAAGGTGTTTCTGCTCACAGAACTGCTGCTCATTCAATGGTTTTTTGTTTTTTTTCCACACCATTCTGTATAAACTCTAGAGACTGTTGATTGTGAAAATCCCAGGTGATCAGCAGTTTCTGAAATACTCAAACGAGCCCATCCGGCGACAACAACCGTACCATGGTCAGTCACTGAGATCACATCTCATCCCCCCCACCCAGTTCTGATGTTTGAGACATATAGAGCTTGTATTAGAGATAAAAAAAAACAAAAAAAACATTTGCTTGCATAAGCAAAAGCAGACATGGTTCACAGTACTCATTTTATGTTAACATGACTCACCAGACAGGCCGAGCACAGCATTAACAAGTTCTGATTAAACTGAATACATAATACATGTCATCTAAATGAGAACAGGCCAGGCGTATGGAGATGGAAAGCTCTGGCTCAGCTGGAACAGCTGTTGGATGACGGTTGCCTGGGTGAAATAGGAGAGAGGTCTGAGAGGTGGCTTGTTGCAGAATCTGGACCTATGTTTCTTCCTCTTCACCTCGAGCAATGTGAGATGAACCTATACCAGGAACCTGAAACATTTGGTAACATGATTGCTTTTTTTTTTGCTCCATTTTTCCTTAGAGATTTCTGAGAATGCTGGACGGTGTGGATACAGCGCATCAGCGCTGGGGACACACACCAAACATTGCACTTGTTTCTTTTTTTTTTTTCCCTGTGGAAAAACACAGAATACACTGAAAACTAAATAAATCATCCTGAACCTTCTTCCCGTCTCTGTTTCCAAGCACAAAAGCAAAAGCAGTGTGTGCATGTAATGCTAATGTAAACATTTTAAATACTTCAAAAAGATGCAGATTTTAAACTAGTTTTGACTGCTGTACAGTGAACATTGTGAATTATTTGCTTGTCTTTAAGTCGCTCTTCTGTAATATGCATATGCACTCACTGGCCACTTTAATAGGAACACCTGTACTCTTGCTTATTCATGCAATTATCAGATAAGCCAACCATGCATAAAATCATGCAGATACAGGTCAGGAGCTTAACATCAATCATCAGAAGTCCATCTGTCTCAACGTCTTCGACATCTCAGACGTGTTCTGAGATGCTTTTCTGCTCACCATGGTTGTAAAGAGTGGTTATTTGTGTTAGTGTAGCCTTCTTGTCAGCTTGAACCAGTCTGGCCATTCTCCTCCGACTCTAGAGACTGACGTAAGTGAAAATCCCAGGAAATCAGCAGTTTCCATCAACCATGCGATGGACAAAGATAGCATTTCTCTCAATTCTGATGTTTGATGCAACCATTAACTAAAGCTCTTGACCTGTGTCTGCATGAAGTTACATGATTGGCTGACTGGATAATTGCATGAATGAGCAGGTGTACAGGTGTAAAACAAAAATAACATCCAGTGTGAGGTCAGAGGAGAATGATCAGATTGGTTCAAGCTGACAGGAAGTCTATAGTAACTCAAATAACCACTCTTTACAACCATGGTGAGCTGAAAAGCATCTCAGCATGCACAACACATTGAACAGATTTAAGCAGATGAGCTACAACAGCAGAACACCACGTCGGGTTCATCGGGTTCCACACTGGGTTGGACCTTTTCAGAATCAGGAATTGAACAGCACTGTGGTGTACTAGCTGTGAGACCTGGCTATATAAAACTGATGTAGTTAGTAAACAAACATTTTTAGTAGACCAGCACCTGTTTCCTCTTGGTTATCTGATGTGTTTGGGAAGCATACACATCACAGCACCATAAAGCACTTAACCATCATACTGTCAATGGAAAATATTTTTACTTACTGCTACGGTAATCTAAAAGATAGGATAAAGTGTTTTGTATTTACATATGATATCAGATATTCATTAAAAAAAATAACCAGGAAATGTATCATGTACAGGGAAGCTTAGATTGACTTACAGTATCAGTTTCTATCAAGGAAGTAACCTAGAAATAGCTTTTTCATATTTCCAAATGAAAAAGCTATTGATGGTTATACTTCAGGTTATAAAAATAGACTAAAACAGCAGGTCATCCATTACAGGGAGGACGTCTGACCTTTAATTGGCATTTATTATAAAAACACATGCTAAATCACTTAGACCTCTTGGTGATTTACATGCTCACATGGTCAGTGTCACTTGACATATGAGATCAGCAGCTTGGACTTTTTCATGGTGTGTTACTGGTGCATTAGCACTGCGCCCCCTGGTGGTCAGTAAGAGGTCGCAGGTCACTGACTGCAATGCAGCACAGAAAAAAACTGCTCGTCATCACACAAAGTTGTCATGAAGAGCACTCTGGAGAGTCACTCCCAACTTGACCTGAACCACGAGCTAACAAAAAACACATTCCCTTAGGTTTAAGCTCAACTTCTCTAATGACAGACTTATGACTGTGTATATACAGCAAGACAATACACAGATGAACAGGGTCAATTTTTAAAACAATAAATATCATAATTCATCTTTGCCAGGTGAGTCGTGTAATACTTACAAGTATTTTTTATTTTTTTTGTATCAGAACTAGAGATGGCACTGACCTGAAACCCAGAATCAGTACCGGGCTGATACTAGCAAAAAATGGTGGATCAGATATCTGAGAAAAAAGAATGAATTTGATCCGATCCTGTAACAAATGGAAAAGATGCTGGAAGTGTTTACATAGGTATAAAGAGCCTTGATTGTACTGTTAAGGATTGATTTATATTATATTTATACTGTATTATATTCACTATAGTTTATATTTAGAAGTAATCAGAACTTTTCTTTTTTTTGTATTGGAAATTCCTTCTTTTAAAGCTGCAGTATGGAACATTTTTTTGGTGAAAAATGAACAAAAATCAATTATCGAGCAAGTACATAAAAAAAAAAAAAATCAGTGTTCAAAACTGTCTCCTTACCATACCCCGATTCGCAACGGTAAGCTTATAATAATGATTTATCAATTGAGCTGTCGGGTCGGATTTCGCGGGAAATGGCAGTTGACGCCATTCGTCTTTGCGTGGTTACGTCACGTCCGCATACAGAAAGAAGAAGACCCGGCTACCATATCACGTGTGTGGGTGCTGAGGATGGTGGAGTGTTTGTAGTTTGCTTTTACAACAGTTGCTTAGAATTTAAACTTGTCATCTAGATGGCTGCTTTTAATCTGGATAGTTCTAAACACAAACATCGTTGACATCTGGGAAACCAGCTGTTGTCAAAACCAAGAAGCTCGTGCTCAAACGAGAATAAATATCGGCATGGCTTTTGAGAGGTGGCGAAAACTCTGAGATCTGAAGGGACCGAATACTGATGCAGAGATGACTTTTTTTCTGCTGAACAGGTAAGACATTTCAGTGGCTCAATCGGTAGCTAGCTAGAATTAGCGCACTTGTTCGCTTGATTCAGCTAGATATTGAGTTTCCTATGTTGTTTTTTGTTTTGCTATGATTAGTGTGGTAATTTGTACTTATTTTCTCCTAGCTATGAGAGCAAATCACCTCTACTCCAAGAAAACCGTATCTGCCGTCTATATTGGTGCTAATATACAACCCAAACGTGTACCTCAGTGTTGCCGAGTCTGGCAAGACAAATAAGCAACTGCAGCTTCAAAAACAAGCCCAATATTATTATAGCCTGTTACGGCCTCATTGTAAACAGACTCAATAAATGAGCCTGCAACATATTAACTAAAAACACCTGCGAGCTGGAAAAGGAGATTACATTAGAACCATAACTACTATAAGTATATATGAGTATGTTGTGCTTGTTTTTTTTGTTATAACCTGTAATAATTGTGGGAGGGTGAAATACACTACAGGACTGATATTATTGTGAGGCTGTGAGCAGACAGTGTCAATGCATTGAGGAAAATAGCGACCATAAACGTAAAAAAAACCAAAACAGAAAAAAACAAAGTCACTTGTCAGATTTTCCTAGCAAGCAACCATATTTTTTTTTTTTTAAAAACAAGCCCAAAAAACCGCAACCCGCGATTTTTTCAAGCGACTTCAGAAAAAAAGAAGCCCAAAGTCACGTATTACATGCAGACTTGGCAAATGATTAGTATACCTCAAACCATCAGATTCATCAGCAGTACCGAAGCACGACGCACATTTATATAAAAAATAAATAAGTAAAAACTCCACAAGTAACTTTCAATTTTAGATTTCAAACAGAGATGGCGATAGAGAGGCAAAAATTCAGTACTGCCGCTTTAAGTTTTTTTTTTTTTGTTTTAATTATTCAAATGAGGCTTTTAATTTTACAAATTAAATATGTGCACATTTGCAAATTTAATAAAAACAAAAATCTGGTCTTTGAATGATTTTAGAATTAAAATGTTTATTTCACTGTGAGGAAACTTTCGAGAGAAAGACTTTTACAGAACAGTAATTTTCTGTTTAGTCAAGAAAATACCATGCACTGTTAAAAAAAAAAAAAAACTAATTTTTCAGTATAAAATCAAAGGTAAATCAAACAATAATCAACATTTTGGGAAATTCCTCTGGAATATCTTTCTCATTAGTAATGGGATAGGAATGAAAATGTAAAATTTAACGAATGTAGGTTATTTATTCTGGATAAACTGGAAAAAAATTATTTTGAAGGAAAAATAAATAGTTTTTTAAAAGGGTTGAAAGTACATTAATTTCATGTGTTCACTCTATTGAGTGTTATAATGTTTATGAAGGAAATTGGCATGTATTGCATTAAAGAAGATACAGTCAGGGATATATGACAATGTGATGGATGGCATTGACAAAAACAGTGCATTAAACATTTTCCTGTTGAGTTTCGATATTTTTATTACTACAGTCTGAAAGGAGACGTTATAGACGGATTGATGTGACCAAAAAACGGTTTCTACTTGTTCAGTATGTAGAGTCTTGCCTTTAAATACCGAAATGTTCTGGACAGGAATGTGTTAATTTTTGCTGAGTCCTAATGTTCAATAGTGACTCAAACTTTTCTTTTCATTTCCAGATAATCATTTTTATGACATTATAGTTTTAAAGACCCCTAAGTGGGAGAAAGAGCCCATAATGGCATGTGCACCTTATCTGAATCACCAAATTGTTCTAAAAGCACAAAAGTCATTACTGAACAATAGAGAATGACATTGCACTTACTGACTCTTAGGAACTGAACACTGGAGAGGTTTATATAAGTGCAAATTTCTCTCATTATGTCTGAATTACACTAATAGGTAAAAATCAAATCATTACAGAACTGATACCGAGACGCAGTCTCTGGAGTGTGGCCACATGGGTAGAGCAAGCTTAAGCTGCCACCCTGGAAATAAGTCTTCCCACTCAAAATCTCAGAGAAGTACATCAGTCTGATGCAAGAGTCATATCTAGCTCATGTTTGTTTAAATCCCTGTTTCAGCGTCGTAGCTATTAAACCAAATCCTGGTTATTAGGAACTGCAGAGCAACGTTGAAGCCAATACGGTAATGTCATTTCATGGCTGTTGGTTCTGCACCGAGAAACAAATCAGATATTATAACATGGATTGTTTCGGTTCTAAAATCTGATTGGCTGATCCATGTTCGAAGCCATAAAGTTTTCGATAAGATTTTTGTGCCAGGTTTTATACCAATAAAAACATTACATTTAAGCATTTAAGCCGTTAACTTGGTTAGCAGCTAAAGCTTTCGGTTAACAGACTATAGTTTATCGTGAATATTATTCATAGTAAATGTAATTATTCACTGAGCGCAGGATTTTGTATTGTTTTAGTCGCCATTTTAGAAATAAGACTCTCGAGGCCATGCATTACACGTGAGGGGGTTTCAGGCATTCCGCTTTGCATCATGCCTAAGAACAGTGTGATAAAATTGGCTTATTGCTTTGTTCTTCAAGTGCAATGTCCTACTGTATACGTATTTCTGTAGTGCCACCCTTTAGTTTCTCCAATAAATTCTACGGACCCCTAGAGTACAGATTTATTAAACAGGCTGATAATTAGTTCTACTTCATGAAACCCTGAGGCTCCCTGAACCCGACTGCTCCATTTTCCACCCCATGTCTAAATACTCGTGTGGACGTGTTACTGCTGCATCCGGAGGTCATCACTGAGTTTGCTAACACATGCCAATTGTTTAGAGTAGACATAGCTGAGAGAAAGTCCTCAATAATCACAGCTGTGGCATTCCTGACTACTTAAACACACAGTTTCCAAACATCTGGTCCTTTAATAAGATTACATAAATATAATACAGCTTAAAATGTGCTGGAGCAAATGGATGAAAAAAAAACCAAAAGCTGCTTTAAGACTAGTGATGGTCATCAAGTTCATTTTCACTATTACAATCTGCCACATTAAACTCCAACTCACTGCACCTCATACAATGGGATCTCTTCGCTGTTGTCTTCTTGAGGTAAAAGTATGGCTGCAAAGCACCTTGGGAGTTCCTTCTTGGCCCTTTGCGTATGTGTATGTGTTGGCTTGGTCAGCGCTTGGACGTGAGCGTGAGAGTGGAGGAGACTCGGAAGATCTGAGGCAGCATGTTGCTCAGCTGGTAGAACATTTCCTCCGAGATACTCTGTCAAATAAAGCAGAAGTCGGAAAGACAGAGTGCTTACTATGCTGAAACTCTGAGCATGGGAAGCACAAAAGGAAATGTCAGGAAATGAGCAATGCGGAATGTTAACTACTATAAGAAAATGGATTCGAAGAGATTTTAATGTAATATAATGTAAATTGCCTTTGGTTTAATACACATCACACTTAATGCTACTAATCATCAGTGGCTATATAAGGAATAAAACACGAGATGTGCTTTTAAGGGAAATTAATCAGCAACTGGGTGGTGTGATGCAGCCCAATGCAAAGTGGTCACCCTGAAGTTAATTATTTTCCTACAATAGCATAAGTGTTTTATTCCTCTCATACCACAGCAATCATTTAGATTTATTAAAGAACATACGTTTTATCCATTTATAGTTATATACAATGTAGTTCCTATTATCACTTACGTTATAGCAGCTATAAACATTTGTTCCCTCACCAGCCTCTCTTTTTGAATCTCTTTAATTATTATTATTATTATTTTTTAATGCAGCTTGTAATGTTGCCAAGAAACCGAAAAGTGAAAAGACTTTCCTGACACCGGAGACTCCTTCCATAGATGCAAATAAACATCTCCACACAGAAAACTTATATCAACAATTACACGAGTATTATTAATCTGTCTGTGTGAAGCCACTACTACCTTTCCTTTATTACTAGAAGGGAACATTTTGGACTGATCTTTCTATACATTGAGCTACATGATATGTATTTTGTATGAAAAGCCTTTTCTGATCAAGTCAAGGAAGACTAGCAGTTAGCCAACTGTTGTTTTAATACAAAGTTCATAAATTGCCTGAGGATTATCACTGAGTAAACATTAGCCAGTCTATATATAATGCACACATTATGCATTTGATGGACACAGTTTTAGACGGGCGCTATTTTGAAAGAGGACGGGGTATAAAACTGGCAGTTGCGAATGTCAAAGATCCCTTTGATGCTTGTTTTATCCTGTTAGCCTGTCAGCGAGAAGGAACACGCTATGGGTTCTCCCAGGTTATTAGAGATATAGAGGCAGCTGGTGTTCAATAAAGCAAAGCTTCATCATGGTGGATGGAGCTGAATGACACCATGACATGCAAGAAAAGGCTGCACTAAAGCCAGAGATGAGATCAGCGCTGAAATGATTTCCGTCAGTGTGAATGAACTGAAGGGTACGGGTCACTGCCCTGAGCAGCACTGTAATAAAAAAAAAAAAAAAAAACAAGAGGAAAGGGGGCTTGTTTACTTTGTGAGCTTACAAGGTCATACCTGAGGGACGAGGAACTGAACAGTTCGGGAGATGCCGCCATCCCATGATGCCATTTCCATCATGAAACCTGCCCCAAAAAAAGAAAACAAGCTAAAAAACCCAACATCAGAGCACTGTATATTCAATGATCTACACTACTAGTCAAAACTTTGGATGCTTTTGAATATATGGATATATTTTTCATTTTAATAAAGGCTTATGGTTTAAATGTAAACAGTGAAGTTAACTGCTACACCAGTGTATCAGCAGTTACCTGAATTTCTTGTGGAAAGAGTATAAATTCTACATTAAGCAATTCAATATTCAATATTCATGTTGCTGTGCACACAGGGCAACAGCAACATGAAGAAAGACCTGCACTTCTTAACAGTATGTCAAAAACACAACTCTAACTTTCAAAATGTTCATCCTCAATTTTCAGAAATACTGATTACGAAGGGTGGAACGACGTGCTTTCACGTAAAGCGGGGTATTGTAGATTAAAGGGATATACTATGTCGTGTACACCTGCACATTAATGCAATTTTTAAGCACAGTGCATAAAATTATGCAGATACAGGTCAAGAGCTTCAGTTAATGTTCACATCAAATATCAGAATGGGGGGAAAATGCGATCTTTGACCGTGGCATGGTTGTTGATGCCAGATGGGCTGGTTTGAGTATTTCAGAAACAGTCTCCAGAGTTAACACCGAATAGTTCCGAAAACAAAACAAAAAATCCGGTGAGCGCCAGTTCTGTGGGTGAAAAACGCCTTGTTGATGAGAGACGTCAGAGGAGAACGGCCAGACTGGTTCAAACCGACAGGAAAGCTACAGTAACTCAAATAACCACTCTTTACAACTGTGCTGAGCAGAAAAGCATGTTATGCATTGCACTAGTCACATGACTGGTTCATTAGATAACTGCATGAATGAGTAAGCGGCTTGATGTGGGTGTGGCCTAAACCAGAAGGGGGATTTTTTTTTTCCTTTGCCAGAGCTTTCAGCATAGTGTGTGGATTGTGTCTCGGACAGTTCCTCAGCCTCAGCTACATCACTCTAGTTTGTAACTCGAGATGTGCGAAGGACGGTTTACTAATCCCGCTCGCACAGTTATTATGGTTTGTACCTGCCTGCGATCGTTTCTAAGATAATTTAGTGGGTTCTATTTCCCATAATATAAACAAAGTTGGTGCCGCAATTAAACCACCACAACCCTGACCAGGCAGTTACTAAAGATGACTGAGTGAACGCTGTAAACGTAAATGGTAATGAATGTTGCCTTTCTCTGTCCAGCATGTGCAACATTTAGTTGCACCCTCCAGTCCTGATGGACAAAAAAAAAAGTATAGTGTGCCTCGTATTCATTTCTACATATCTGTATCCACTGTATCTGTTTAGAACATGTTATCAGTTCATTCCAAATAATGTATTCATATTTGGTTAGATCCATAATAAGTAAGGAGTGTATTGAAGAAGACGACTTCATGTATCTGACGGTTTTAATGCTGGACCGCAAAAGATTATCTTCAGAAACATTAACACTGTACAATAAACTATCCTCACTTATCTTATATTTGCTGCAAAAGCCACAAGAAATGTGCAAACGTACAAACAAGGCAGAATGCTTCTAGCTGAAACTCTTATTCCCAGGAGTAATTATGTAGTGGCCAGCGTGTTCTCTAAAGTCAGCAGTTCCCCTTTCCGCTCTTCGCTTACTCACCTTTCACGCATTTAAACACCAACTCAGCTCGCTTCAGACACCAGGGAATGGTCATCTCCTGCACAAAGGAAAAGAGTGTGACAACATAATATTAAATCTATCGAGTATCAGACTCTAGGCAAGAAGCAATGCCCTAAAAAGCAGCGCTCATCCTAAAGGAAAATTGGTAACACTTATACGGAAAGCATATAAGGGGTTAATTAAGGTCTTGTTATTTATTTAAAAAAAAACAAAACCCTGAAATTAGATACATATACAGGTTTACTCACTATGTATTAGCCTATAGCCTATAGATTAGTCATTTTTACATAACAAATCCGGTTACGTAGCAATACAGGTCTTTATGATTAAAAACTAATACATAGTACATAAAGTGTCTATTTTGAGTCATATTAAGCAAATAACAAGACATTAATTACCCCACTATGTGTTTCTTTAAAATAAAAGTATTACTAGAAATTTCTACAGAGTAATTGTGTGTGTCCTTTTTACTATTTTGGATTGACATTTAGCAGAAGCTGCATGTGGATATAATAAATACAGGGATGAAAAGGAATAAAAAGCATTTCCTGAAAACTGAGTATTCCTTAGCAACAGTCTGTGGTCAGCTGAACTGGGATCAGTGAGTTCGAAGCTTTCAGCAAAATCTATCCTAAGTCACTTCAGACAGTCTGGTCCAAAAAAAAAAAAAAAGTGTCTCTAAATTACAGAGCAACACTGAGTTTTGGAACCGAAACGACAAAATTGTATCCTATATCCAACAGGAAGAGATGAGATATCAATTTAGTTTTATGTGCTGAATTAAGTGACCCAATTTAGTCGACCCGAGTAAATGTGAGTGCATAAGATGGACCTCGTTTAAACTTTATGGGGGAAAATGTTAAACAGATTAAAGCAATAAAACATTTATTTTAACCAAAAGACCAACTAAATGATAAACTTAGTAAAAACCGGAGAACAAGTTCTCTAACTGAATTAAATGTTTAGCAAAAGTTTGTACACCCCATGCTAATGAAAGGATTTTCTTCACGTTCACAACTATTTTAGAAGAATAATGATGGTATTAACACTATCAAATACATATCCAGTGATGAAGAAACATCTTAAATCAAATCTATTATATATATTTTAAATTCGTAACAGTATTCCTGATACAGATTGCACACCCTTGGCAATTTAATTCATTTCACTGAGCTTTACTGGCATTTTATTCATTCATTTTATTCGTTAATTCATCTTCAGTAAGCGATACCACTATATCCCGATATTTTCCGGTATTTATTGCAATGACGATATCAGTGACGATATAAATATAGTACGTTTCACCACTGTTTTTGGCTACAAGTGATAGCTGCATGCAGCCTTGAGAGCCTCAGAAACACAAACATTGATCTAAAAGTAAAACTCACCCATCATCAGATAGGCTCCTAAAATATACCAATTACATAAAAGAATTAAAAAAAACAGTAAAAATCCAAACACCAGGCTCCTCGATTAGCGATAAACTCCTCCTCGGCTTCACGTCCGCCTTCCGCCGTACTTGTTTTCGCTCTGCACGTGAGCTGCGAAATGGGTCTCAGACCGTCACACACAGAAATACATCATCAACTTTTAATACACCATCAGGCTTCATCGTTATTATCGCGCGAAGACTAATTCTTACTGTGGGGAGAATTTCTACCGGTGTATCGCAAACGATAAAATACCGCCCATCCCTACCGGAGAGCTCGTCTCCAGTACAAGCAGTACATCGGTGTACGTCAGAGTACAGAATTGAGGATGAACATTGTAAAATGTTCTAAAGTAGATCTGATGTACAGTAAATGGCTGTGTTTTCTACATGGTGTGTACGCTCTCTGCTCTATAAGGAGCCAGGATTTCTTGATGTCCAGCCTGTGTGCCTGGAGTATGTACTTGGTCAGCATGGTTCTATGTTTGATCCGGCACTGCAGTCTCGGCACCTTTTCAATCGGCTTCATGAGGAAGCTTTGCGTTCACCCAGGAATTCACAAACAGGCCGAGCTCCTCACGGCTTCTCCTAAATTCTATGTGAAAACTACACATTTGGATAAAAACATTAGCCCTCAGACAACAGCAACCTCCCTCCTGAGTCGTGACGTGTCTGCACTACATGGTTCTAACACGTGATTTTGTAACATATTAAACGAAACCATGTCTGAATTAATATTTGTTACAAACTTACGAAGAGCTTTGCTTCATAAAAAAGGAGGACTTTGTATTTTGTGCTGACATTGTTTGGGTGTTCAGTGACGTCCGTGTATGTGTGTGTGTGTGTGTGTGTGTGTGTGTGTTTACCTGTTTTGAGTTATTCATATTTTTTTTGGTATTAAAAAGATATTGTTAAAGGGACATTCTGTACCTACCACTCTTGCAGAATGGCTGAATGTAACACCCTGAGATATAATTATAATCAGATTAATGATAACTATGCTACACAGGCCGGGTATGTGTGTAACATTAAATCAAACATGACCCCGGTTGTGTAAAATGATTTTGTTTTCAGCTGTTTTATTTGGGATGGGGAATCTGTGACACTGTGACCTGTGTGTGAGGATAACTAACTCACTACGGCGGACACGTGAACTAGGCGAAGGGACGAGGCCGTAGTTCAGTGACTCTCGTTTTCCGAACGTGAATCAGTACGACTTCTGTAACAGACCTTCTGTTGCAGCTAATCACGTGCATTGATGTCAATTATTAAGCTCAAGGCAGCTCATACGGAAAGGAAAGAGTTTTCACAGACTTCCATATGGTTTTTATTTCATTTACTCTCTCTGGTCTGATTAGTGAAGTGGCGACAAGAGCTGGGCAAAAGAAAAGAGGTCTATGAGAAAAGCAGAATATTTAAAGGTGACTAGACAGAAAAGTATGCAATTACTCTGTGCTTAAAGTGGTCGCATAGCCTGAGCAGCAGTCGGCTTTCTTCACATGCCAGAATTCACTCCCATTTGGTAGACGTTCACTTCGAATTGTTATATTCATTGCCATAAACTAATTAACAATTAAGCTCACACACTTTCAGCAAACTGACCAAAATAAAGACTCCTCTAACAGAGTCTTACCTCGGACATGTCGTGCACGAGCAGCAGTGGGATGGTGATGGTGGTGATGTCGTGCGTGCAGCACACTTTGAGGATGTTGCGCAGGCCCATGATGGCTGGGTCTCGAGCCGTGAGGTTTGCCGAGCGCACGTTATCGTCCACGCACAGATGAAACACTATGTGAACCTCGGACAAGTTGGAATGACGAGTGATGTAGAATTCGCCTGCAGGGGAAAAGAAATCAACATCTCTGATCATGAGGAGTATCTTTAGTGATAAAGCTATAAAATGAGTGTTTAAAGGCAAATTTACCAGGAAGGATGTTAGAAGGGTTTCGTTCTATGTTCTTGTTTTTTTCATCGTTGCTCCCGTTTCTGGGCATCTCTGTGGAACAGTGTAAATGAATTTTTATTTACAAAAATAAATAAATAAATAAACCCATGATTCTTAAAGTGCTGCCTGTGATTATTCTCCTATAACAACTGACTTACAGTTACGAACTGAATGTGTATTAAATTATATCAGTCACACTATTTCGTTTCTAATGGAAGCTGTTTATTTTAAAACATCTAAAAAAAATTTTTTTTTTTAAATCTTAAAACAGTAACCTGACATGTCATCCATAGCAGGTTCAAAACACTGGCAGAAATTTACATTTCAATGTATTACATGCACAACCACAGGAAAAAAAATGAATTTTATTTAATGTGATGTACATAAATTCATATTAAGATACTTCTGTCAGCTTCTAAGCTCCATAAATCAACAGCAAATCCATCTGATCAAAAGTCAGTGACTACCAGGACACTCGAAATTCCGGCAAAATATTTAGACAGCCAGAAAAGTGCTGGATAGTATTTCATTGTTGCTGGCACCAAGTATGCATGAAATGCAACACTTCCCTGCAGAGCCCATGAAGTTGGATACGCCATGGCGCAATGCAGAGGTGGGTGTTTCGGAAAGGGGGAATCCACTACACACCCACGCACACACAAATACACATACACACACACACACACACACACACACAGTTGCTGTGTCACTCACCCGGCTGTTCTCGCTGCTTGCTGCTGCGCTGCGCCCGTGCGTACAGCACCACCTGCTGGACCACCTCCAGCTGCTCGGAAAGCCGGGGGAAATGGAAATCTGTGCACTCTTGGGACACTGTGGCAAACTCTGGATTGACGGCAACAATGGATGGCGTTCAAACCACATGTTAAAGGTAAAAATGCTTAACGTAATGCTTTGTATAATGTGATCTAATAAATCTAATATAGTGACTGTTTACGTTAAGATATATCGATATAGATAACGATGTGACAAGTTGCAGTCTCAGGTGTCATGAACAATTTAACCCTGTTACTGGAATAGATAGCAGTTTTGAAAATCCAAATATAGCCCATCTATTGAGGGTTTTCCCCAAAGCCACGCCCCCAAAACAAGCCAAATGCTCGTGTAGGAGGTGGAGCTGACAGGCCTGATTGGTTGGATGTTGGTGGTCCACATGAGATGTTTTTTATTCTCCAGTTTAAAGAGCCTGGGTGCTACAGAGCCTGAGGGTTTTTTTTTTTTCTATATCAAAGAACACAACATTTGTTCTGGCTGAAGAATGGCTGACTCAACCTTTAATGTCCTTTAATATGAAGTTATATCACCTAAATAACCTGATCAAATAAAAGCTTGTAGAGTAATCATGAACATGAAACTCACATGAACATGAAATTTTTCACACCATCACACTCTGTGTCTTAAATATGTTTTAAATCAATAATATGTACCATTTATATCAATAACAATCACACCTTTTAATACTAGTAGTTAAAATTCAATTTCATGCTCCAACTAAAGATTACAAAATTTATTGCTAGGCTTTTATAAAATATATAACAAACTGAAACAGTGTTTATAAAGTGTTTGGCAGTAGTACTAGTAGTAGGTAAGTAACTGGACTGGACTTAGAATACATACTGTATAATCCAATGGGTTAATCAGTTCTTCATAATTATCCAGTCTAGATACCTTGGACTACTGAACACTTGGATGTCTAAAAGCCTTCATATGTAGTGACTGAGTGAGGTGCCATGCCTCTCTTTATGCCGCTGTAGGAGTTCACTCTGTTATCGACGAGCAGGACGAGGCCGCAGAGACAGGACGAGTACAGAGAGAACGCCGTCTGAAGTCGGCGCAGCTTGACGCTGCCACCACTGCCGTGGCGTCTGTGCTTGCAGAAGTCCAACACGTTGGCCCGCACCAGCCGCAGGTTGTGCATCGTCTTCAGCTGAGCCCCTGGACCAAATGGCAAAGAGATGAAAACTGACATTATGGAAAAATGCTAAGGCATGGACTAATTAGCAAGGTCTAATTAGCAAGAGCGCTCTGATTTTTACCTTTAATTCGCTTTTAGCAATGACAATTTTTCAGATTCATTTTCACTGTTAAAATTACATCTCATGTTAGAGGTGTGCATCGAGACTGGGATCCTGAGCGACCCAACGAAGAAGTCACTAGAGCAGTTTTTACTCTCATGCTGATGGGAGCAGGTGGTCAGGTGTGAAGTTCATCGGACAAAGAAAAGCCACAGTGTTTAACACGGGAGTGTATTTGACATGACAGGTTGCTGCTCTATCCTGATAAAGGGTTGCTGTGGTTTAAATGACAATTTTGATTGCATTTTTGTGGAAATTGAACCAGCTATGTTTATTAGAAGGTAGAAAAACAACAAGTACAACTCTGCACAAACGGCATCGACGGGGATGCCTCTGCTGCCAGACTATTTTAGATATTTGACCTTGACCTTGTTTGGATCAATTCCAAAAATCTGTTACTGCTGGTTACAATCATAATTCCATATAAATCCTACAAACATTCAACTTGAGATATCATGCTAATAGGGCATCATATTAGCAAACATTACTTAAACAATTTACTTACAGTCAGGCCATGCCCAAGCTAATATTAGCTAATATGACATGACCAAAGTGTATTAGACACTTGTTGTTAGTGAACTAGGATTATACACATATAAAAGACATACTATAGACATATATAGACATATATAAAATATAGACAGAGTGTGTAATTTCACATTGCGATTTGTACAGGTCCCAGATGCCATACCTAAATGAATGGTGAAGCTCTCCTCCAGCTGTCGATGCTCCTCGAAGACTCTGGCCCCCAAATCGCCAGCCTCGGTCAGCTGCCCAGGCTGTACCTTAATCTCCTCACTGCAAACACAACCCAAAATATCACGTCTTAACATCCTCACTGCAGCACAAACAGTTCTCCAAGATTTATAACCTTCTGCTCGCAGGTCATCCTTGAATGACTCACATCCTTAACATTAAAGTCAATAATGAGGCTCTTAATGTGACACTTACGTGATGGTGCTGTTGTTAGGGTTGCGAAGGTCCTGGTGTAGTTTAACCACCCACTCCTGGTACTCTTGCTTCTGAATGCCAGTTACCTGCTTCAGCTCACTGGCCCACTTGTTCTCCAGAACCTAAAAATCAGACACAACAGCTACTACCACACTGAGGGAAAAGATCCAAGCAAAATTTATAATAATCGATAAAAGTCAAATTAGCTTTATGTCATTTCTTGTATATCATTAATTTAAACATATGAAACGTTTATTATTACAATAATGTAAGCTTTAATAAGCTGCATTAAAAGGCAAAGTCAATGATTTTGGAGTCGATAATTATGGGAGTTAGCTAGAGCTAGCTGCTATAAAACGTAAAGTTAAAACAAATGCATCCCCTTCTTTCCCCTTCAAAGAGCCTACAAAAGGGAGCTTTTTAAATTTCTACTCAACATAACAATAGGCAAGTAGTCACCTCCATGTCCTAATTGCCTGGATGTTAATGATTATTTGTTTTGGGGGGTTTTTTCCCTTCCATTTACAGCCTACATTTTTTGCCACATGAGTCGACATTTTATTGACTGCAGGAAGATGAGAACCCCAATATTACAAGTTTTCTGAATGAATAAAAATCACTGACCGCACCTTTAATTGCTGGTGATGTCAGTATGCTTGGGTGAAGTTTTCTTTTACTGTGGATTTTATCATCTTTACTATTAGATATTAGATACTTGCACTGCCTCTAAGATATGTGAATTCAAAGATGCCGTTTTATCAATAAACCTGGCAGGTTTTGGTTAAGCACCTCCTTCAGGTTTAATACAGGACACGTCTATCTCATGCTGCAAATTGGCTCGCTGCGTCGTAGTGGTCTTACTTGCTGAGCGTCAAAGTGCTGAGCTGCCACTGTATTAACGTCCTGATCGCTCAAGGTCTTTCCCAGCTCCTGCATGACTTTATCCATTTCCACTGCCTGCCTGTATGTGGATGAACAGGAAAACATCAAGACCTATTATGGACTCAAACATCAGAGAGAAACATGCTGCTCTTGAAACTAAGGTTCACTCATGAAAACTCTCCGTAATTATAGCAGCAAGTGGCGATCTGCAGGGTCCAAGCACTTTCGCAAGTACTCTCAGTGCCAATTCTTGCCAAGGTGCACAGAACACTAGATAAACACACTGTAAAAGTTTCTTTACAATAATGCAACCCTGTCAAATGAAATTCATTTGCAGGACAAATATGCAGCATAATTTAGTCCAATCTATCTATCAAGCTCTACGAGAATCCAGAGTTAGAGCTGTTTGACCTCCCCTCCATTAGAACTGATAAGTATGTGGCAGACATAATGTTAAGTCTTGGGTTTTTTTTTTGTTTTTTTTAAATAATTAGTGACACCAACCCAAAATCCTAGGAACCGTCACTTCACGCTCTACCAACCTCTCCTGGAGCTTCTTGAGCTCCATGTCTCTCTCACTGATGAGCTCGGACACACTGACGTAGTAGTTGTGTTCCAGGTTAAGCAGCGTTTCTGAGGCCGGAGAGTGGATCAGTTCGTGATACACGTCTGCGAAGTCCTCGTCCCAGCTGGGTTCCTCGGGTCGGGCGTGTTCTAGAGTTGTCTACAAGCAGACACCACATGAGTACTCAGTAAGGCTGTGAAGTTCGTTTTAAAACTACTTGCTGAATTTAATTATTCAAAGATTTAATATCTAAATGCGTGCAAATATTTAATTTGTTTGTCATTTTTATACAGCAGCCATGTTAGCTCTACAATCCTGACTAGGCAGTACTATAATTGTACTATAAAGGTAGAATGTTTCAGATTTATGAACAATCATTTCTGGCACTTTAGCTCAATTTTACACGTCATATGCTACATAGGATCCATGTCAAATTAATCTGATATTCATCCATGAATAATTTTGTTTATTTAAGTCCCTCAACACACAATCAGGCTAAATGCCAAATGGTTATATGAACTACGTATGCTCACTACATATGATATACTATAATAATAGAACACTATTTGAGATTAAGCCACTAACTGCCAGTTGAAAATTAACTAATTACATGTAAATTGACTTTTGGGGGACACCAATATTTAAATCAGGAAACTTATTTTTCTGCAACACAAGATAGAAATGTTGATACATTTTGAAACTGAACAGGATCCCAAATATGATCCCTACCAAGGTATATTTTCAGTTAAAATGCTGCCCAGTGAGACACATTTGGGTGGGTTTTTTGGTGTTAATGTTTTTAAAACTGTGATTAAATAAGCATGTATTCTGAGGGGCAGAACATACACACAGAGGGTCAACGTTTGATATTTGTATGTGCCTGCAGTTTTAAGTTATAGTCCTAAAACACTAGCAGTTAATAAGAAACATGGAGATCTGCTTTCTGTTTTCAAATTTGCCGGAGCAAGTGTCAGCAGAATGTCGATGATCTACTTGACCTTAAAAGCTACAAGATATGACATATTCTGTTTCAAAAGAATTACTTGCATTCACAGAGTCAACAGTGATTGATTCGAAGCTGACAGAAACTTCGCTCCTACAATATGTCTCATAAAATATCACATTACACATGCCTAAAATCAGACTGACAGCGTAATTGTGTGCGTGTGGGGAGGGGGGGGGGTCTGGGGGTTGATGGGGGTTTGCAGTTCAGGTAAAGTGAATTAGTATACCACACCTAACCCATGCACATCACTATTTATGTCGTTTCACACTTCTTCTACTGGGGGTTTGTTACAAATATTGATGTAAATGTAAATGCACTGGAATGAATCTTATACCAGTAGGTGTATAATCTGATCGGCCTTCAAAACTTCTTCTAGGTACACTTGTACAAATTCAGGGATTTTGTAGGCATATAGTCAGGTGTATGTTTAAACACTTATACCAAACAGGTGCTAATGATCATCAATTCACTATGTAGGTTGAAACACAATCATTAACTGAAACAGAAACAGCTGTGTAGGAGGAATAAAACTGGGTGAGGAACAGCCAAACTCAGCTAACAAGGTGAGGTTGCTGAATACAGTTTACTGTCAAAAGTAATACACCATGGCAAGACTGAGCACAGCAACAAGACAGAAGGTAATTATACTGCATCAGCAAGGTCTCTCCCAGGCAGAAATTTCAAGGCAGGCAGGGGTTTCCACTTACATCTACATTATGGCATTTGGCAGACGCCCTTATCCAGAGCGACTTACATTTTATTTCATTTATACATCTGAGCAGTTTAGGGTTAAGGGCCTTGCTCAAGGGCCCAACAATGGCAGCTTGGTGGTGCTGGGGTTTGAACTCATGACCTTCCGATCAGTATCCCAACGTTTTAACCACTGAGCTACCACTGGCCCCGGTTTCCAGACGTGCTGTCCAAGCTCTTTTGAAGAAATGGGCAGAAAGACACATCAGGCTTATTTCCTTTCACAATTGGAAGATGTCCAGCAGTGCCATCAACTCAGACCTGGCAGAAACCAGTGGGACCCTGGATCTACCGTCTGGAGAAGTCTGGTCAGAAGTGGCCTTCATGGCAGAATTGTGGCCAAAAAGCCATACCTCCAATGTGGAAACAAGGAAATATGTGGTTGTTTGCCGAAGAGCTGGAGAGCGGTACACGAATGAGTGTCTGCAGGCAACAGTGAAGCATGGTGGAGGTTCCTTGCAAGTTTGGGGCTGCATTTCTGCAAATGGAGTTGGGGATTTGGTCAGAATGAATGGTCTCCTTACTGCTGAGAAGTTCAGGCAGATACTTATCCATCATGCAATATGGAGGCATCTGATTGGCCCCAAATTTATACCGCAGCATGACAACGACCCCAAACATACAGTGAAAGTCATTAAGAACCATCTTCAGCGTAAAGAAGAACTGGAAGTGATGGTATGGCCCACACAGAGCCCTGATCTCAACATCATCGAGTCTGTCCTGGATTACATGAAGAGAGAGAAGCAACTGAGGCTGCCGAAATCCACAGAAGAACTGTGGTTAGTTATCCAAGATGTTTGGGCCAACCTACCTCCCGAGTTCCTTCAAAACCTGTGTGCAAGTGTACCTAGAAGATTTGATGCTGTTTTGAAGGCAAAGGGTGGTCACACCAAATATTGACTTAATGTAGATTTTTCTTCTGTTTACTCACTTTGCATTTTGTTAATTGATAAATATAAACTATAAACATGCCTATTTTTGAAAGCATTCTTACTTTACAGCATTTTTTTCACAACTGCCTAAAACTTTTGCACAATACAGTAAATATATGAGAGGCATCCATTTTACAAATTCCTGTGAATTAGCTGCTACTATAGAAACTATAACATATTTAAGGCATAAAAAGTATCAAAAGCATTCATATAAACCTGCAACTTGGCTTGGAGTCGGAACTACTGTCATAGTACCGTCTACCGTTACAGAAAATTGATCAACACCGTCTGACCAATCAGATTCAAGAATTCAAAAGCGGTATGGTATAATTTGAATTAACATAGCATGGTGCAGTCGGTGATTAGTGGCTGTGCTATATCGGGTCACTATGGTTTCATTTAAATAACATCACTGAAGGTCCAACATGTTAAATATTCAACACTTACCATTTGTTTTGCTCTTACCTCGGTGTAGGCCTTGGCCCACAGGTTGCTCAGTTTATTGATGTCAACTTCACCATTAGTGATCCTCTGTAGAGCTGCTTCAGCTTCCCGGTCGTAATCTTCTAACGTTTCTCTTTCAATGAACGCAAGGAGTTTGTTCTTTAAGTCTGGAACAAATCAAGCATGTGTCGTTAAATATTGTTGAATTTCCTTTTCTAGCCGCTGCTTTCTTATTGTTAACATTTGGTCTGCTTTTTCCTGGTTGGGGACATGGATTCTTAACATTTTTGCTTAAAAAATGTAACAAAATTAGATATCCCTAAATAATATTTTAAAATAAATGTTAAAAAAAAAAAAATTCCTTTTTTGTTTTATTTAAGTCTGCAAGAACACTGTTGCCACCGATTGACTCAGTTGTGGTATTGTGGTGTTGTTCAATAAATAAACAGATGGATTTTGACAATCACAAGTGGGATATCATAAGGATGGATAATCGAAGATACCTAAGCAGTTAAAATTTATGATTAAACACAATCTGGACCATGTGAAGAGTTTCAAGTTGGATATATGCTAGGAAGAGGAAACATGGACACGTTGAAATAAAAATATACTATAAAAATTAATCTGTGCATTTTGTTTTAGTTTAGAAATATCACTCATTGCATGAATTGATTTTTGGCTTGTTTTCACACAGGGTGCCAATAATTTTGACTTAATCCCAAAACAAAATGCTGATGAAAGGTTAAACCATTTTGAAGTGTAATTTGATCAACTGAAGAGTAACTGAAGAGCGAATTCTTACCCTTTTCTACAAAGCAAGGGATGTTGTGGAGCAGCATGAGTCTCCCGTGCAGATCGCTGAGATTTTCTTGAACAGGAAACTGTAGAGGGACTCTGAGGACGCAGTGGTTTCTCCCTGCCTTGAACTCGAACACGAATTCTTTCTCTGTAGAGCTCACTTTCCCTTTAGTTTTCCTCATCTTTCACCTCTAAACAGGAGGAAAACCAAAAGAGATGCTAAACACATCAGAAATATCTCCCTGACTGAGGTGTGCTTGCGTTGAGCCGATGTTCTCAACAACCAATCACTGATCGACATTGTTCCCAAAAACCGATGATTGTTGTTTGTCCCACCCTCACACTTCATATTTCCTCATTTAATACTATCTTCTTGGCTAGATTTACAGTAACAAAAGCAAGTTATATCATCCATAACGGTTTCCTTTATGTACAATTCCCCAGCTGCTCAGTACCTCTGCATAATATTGTCTGTGTTCTTTATAGAATTTATAGTATTTTAATTTTGTCGTGTTTGGACCAAAAATTTTTTTATTTCTATAAGAAATGTTATGTTCTATTATATTCTATTCTGACTAAACACTTCTACATGTTTTCAGCAAATCTTCCTTCTTCATGTCACGTGTTCTGATATGCAAATGATTAAATGAATATGCAAATGATTAAATGAATATGCAAATTCAATCGCTGTGGCGTCATTTGGTGACTTCTAGTGACATTTTGAGCATGCATTTACTACTTTCCCCCTGAAATGAGTTGGCAACACTGATACCAGCAAAACACACACACACACACACACACACACACACTCATATCAGTTCTGAGATGAGACTGGTCCTTCACCTAAATAATATCTGGTGGTCAGATGAGCTAGTTAGTAATTATATACCTACAATGTTGCACACATATGATATATTTAGCTGATACAATGCCAGTGAGTGTAGATACAGACCATGGAAATGGCATTTCTAAAATTGCTTGGAGAGATGTTTACACACAGGAAGACAATGCATATGCACGTGCAATATACCAACAATGCAATATACCAGCATGCGATAGCATAATGCGTTTCAAGAACTAAATGACATTAATAGCAATTAGAGCAATTATGTAACACCGACCTAATAAACACATTAGCTAGGCGACACCAGCACGAGCCCGGCTAGCTAGCTAGTTCCCGCATTAAATTTAAGCTTCGCCTGCTATATAACATGCGATTTCTCTAAGCGCCTACATGGCACACGAGTTTGTTTTTAATCTAATAAAGTGATTAACGTATCAGTGTGGCGTTTAACAGTAAATGCAGCACACTTACTGTCAGACCAGACTGGAAGTTGGTTTCTTTTTCGCCAGCTTCTTATTCGGGTTTCCTGTTCCACCTTAAACGATACTGAACTTACCATCTCGCGCCTGTAGATGGCGCCAAAACGCTTTAAACGCACATGTACAGTTCAGTGAACGGGAACTGTGCATAAAAATGGAACAAAATTTCGAGCTCATTTAAAAATAGGACAAATGCATATGACAATATGTTTAATCTATAGTATAAATAGTCAATATGAAGAAATGTTACTGCATGTAATTTTACTGACTTTTTAATAATAGACCTGTGAACTTGGCATCGGTTGTAGACAAATTGCACTGCTGTCTAATTCCTATAACATTATCTCCTCATGTTCAGAACATCTCAAATATCTGACAAATGCATTTGAAAATAGGTGTAAACTACTATCAAAATACTTAGAATAAAGAAATTAGACTGTAGGATTTTGTGATAATGGACTTGTGAACTGTGAGCATTTGAGACTTGTCAGATGTAGGCAAATGGCACTTTCCTTCTTAGTTAATATGTCATTATCTCTTCATTTTTAAAACATTTCGAAATATGACAATTATATATGAAACTAAGTGTAATATATTATCAAAATTCTCAATATTAAGTCATTTTATTGTAGGATTTTCTAATAATGGCCCTGTGACTATTGAGAGTATTGGAAACAGGCAAATTGCACATTCTGCTTAATTCCTATGCCATTATCTCCTAATTTTAAACCATATCAAAAAATCTGATATTTGCATATGAAAATAATGTGTAATGTACTGTCTAAATACTGAATATGAAGAAATGTTACTGTCTAATGTTTTTAAATAATAGACCTGTGAACTTGCAGGCAAATTGCACTTTCTGTCTGATTCCTATACCATTATCTCCACATTTTCAAAATGTTTAAAAGATCTAACATCTGCACATGAAAATAGGTGTAATGTGATATCAAAATATTTGATATTAAGAAATATGACTAAATTGATTAATTGATTTTTTAAATAATAGACCCCTGATCATGGCATTTGAAACTATTGGAAGTAGGCAAAATTCACTTTTTGCTTAGTTCCTATATCAGTATCTCCTCATTTCAAAATGCCTCAAAAATCTGACAGCTGCACATGAAAATACGTCTGATATACTATCTAAATATTGATCAGTATGAAGTAATTTTACTGTAGGATCCTGACCCTGACCCATTGCCAAGTTCACGGGTCTATTGTTTTTTGTTGTTGTTGTTGTTGTTGTTGTTTTTAATCCTACAGTAAAATTTCTTAATATTGAGAATTTATACAATTCATTAAACATACTTTCACTTGCATTTGCCATATTTTTTAAATTACGTATGAAATAAGCAGGTTTTAATTTTAATTTTTATGTACAACGTTCACGTAACTGAGTTTAATACGGTTTATGGCGCCATCTAGAGGCGCAAGATGGTACGTGCTGGATCTTTTAAGGTGGAACGGAAAATGAGACTAAGAAGCCAACTTGAGCTTCGTTGGTTGTTTGATTCAGTCGTTCCAACAGCTGGTCGCATATTAGTAACCGCACTTTCGACACACAATAATCTAGATTTGTATATATTGTACGTTACATAATGCTTTAATGTATAGTTGAGGTGTTATTTTAAATATTTCGGAATATTTATAAAACTCTTTCGCTAAATTGCAGGATAAATGTAAGTGACGTGTGTATCGAATGTGCGTCGTGTATTATGAATCTTTCAATTGGCACACGAAGGTTCACTGTTTACATTTGAAAGGAATAGAATGGAATAAAATTATATATATATATATATATATATATATATATATATATATATATATATATATATATATATATATATATATATATATATATATATATATATATATATATATATATATATATATATATATATATATATATATGTATATATGTATGTATTTATTTATTTACATATAATTATTTATTAACCAAGTCATTCATCTCATTATTGTTAGCCACCAATGTTAAAACAGTGATATGTTTCCTATGAGTACAGTTAAAAAATTTATATTACCTTGGATATTTACAGAATCTTACTTAGCACTAGCAGCACAGTTGGCAGGTAGTTACTGTAATTAATGTTTATAGCACATTTTTAAACAGTACTGTATTTACAGCACTACACATTGGTAGCAGTATATTACTATAAAAACTACCTGTTTATTATTTCATTAAAAAAAATTATATAATACAAATAAAATTCATCATAAATACATTTTAAAAGAGTAAATCCTTTTTTAAAAAGTGTAAAAATCTAAAAATGTGTTTATTAAAGTAATCATTCATCCCACAGTGAATCAACAGGTGTGAAATACATCACTGTAACTGTACCTCAAACTTTAATGATTCATTATTCCTCTTTAATTATTCATATTCATTGTATTCAATTAATTCATTGTAATCAAGTGAAGTAAAGTATATGTGATGTAAAGCTTCTTGAGATTTTGAACTACAAAGAGCTATTAAAATTAGCATTGAAATTGTCATTCAAATGTATTGTTTACTTCATATGCATACGTTTATTCATAGGCAGTAGTTTTGCCTGTGTTTGCCACTTGGGGTCAGTAGTTGTCAGGAATATAACTTCAAATATTGGAGCGTATTAATATTGGAGCACATTATGTCGTTTGCTGTATATTGTGTGTGACCCTACTCTGCACCTGGTTGAAACTAAAACACTAACATCCTCTCATGCTGAGCAGGAAAACAGGGTGTGTAAATGTCTATATGAGTTCCAAGTTACGTGAACATGATATGAGCAGAGCATAAGGACAGATAACGTACTTTACATGACACTGTAGCAGCTAAACCCATACAATGATAGCTTAGTTGTGCCTCCGCTTGGCTAGTGACACCAAATTAGCCTAGTCTCATGTTAGATGGCCAGAAAGTTTGATATGTTATCTGTCTGGTAGTCCTGCAACAGTGATAACACCCGAGGCAAGTTTCATGATAAATCCAAATTTGTGTCCAATTTTCACATTTTAAGCAATTAGCCCTCACATGCAAGAAAAAAAATTGCATGGAAACAGTCTATTTAGAAAAAAAAAGTTTATTGACGGAGAAGAATCTGGGCTCAGCCCAGGATGATTAACAGTCCAGCTAACGCCCCTGGGCACCAGCTTTTCTGTCTCATTACTGCAATCACACATTCTCTCTCTCTCTCTCTCTCTCTCTCTCTCTCTCTCTCTCTCTCTCTCCAATAACTGCATATCAATGGCTCAAGCCTCCGCTTCACCTCGTGGCCGCATTACCACCTCATGTGCGCATTATTTTTCTAATAATTCAACTACTTATTTCTTGAAAATCTAAATTGTCTGTCATTTTGTTTGTTGTTAGCTCTATGTGCTGTGGTGGACAGTTGGCGAAGTGATATGGAACTGTAATGCGGTCAAGACCTGACTGGAACTACTTTAGCAGTGCATCTACTGAAAAATAATCGCACACCTCAGAATGCCTGTCAGCCAGTCAGAATCGAGAATGCAACAGCACTGTGGTATAATTATTAAATATAGGACTTAGTGTCCTGAATAGAATGTGCATGGAAGAAACCCAAGCGAGCCTTATAAATAAAAGAAACCATAACCTTCCTCCAATGAAAAAGAGGAGCTGCTTTTCTTTTCACTGGATTTATTGCACGTCAATCAGTGTGAAGTTTTCAGCATTCGAACAAAGGTTAGGCACCACTGATTGTTTGCTGGGATGATTTACTAGGAGTGCATGCTTTCCTCAGAAGGTCTGTATCCACGCACCCTTCATTCCAACTGTGAACACTTTTTTTCTAATTCATTCAGACAATGTGCACTTTATCCCCTCTGCTGGCCCACGGCCCTGTTTCAGTTGTCTCAGTTTTATAGACTTATAGATCAAGCCAAATGTTAGAATAAAGGGTTTTTTTAGTGTGATTTTGTCCCAAAAACTTTGTTTTTACAATTTAGTTACAACAGTACAGTATAATCTGACAGTACTGTAGATATTTTCCCAGAATACTATGAAGACTGCAGTATTGTATTGTAAAACACATATCATACTGCTTTAAACACAATATTTATTGTAGAAATTACAGAATGTTTTTACAGCAAATAATAACTGCAGGATTGATCAAGAGTGTCTGTGGGAGTGGGTGAGATTGGTCAAGAGTGTCTGTGGGAGTGGGTGAGATTGGTCAAGAGTGTCTGTGGGAGTGGGTGAGATTGGTCAAGAGTGTCAGTGGGAGTGGGTGAGATTGGTCAAGAGTGTCTGTGAGAGTGGGTGAGATTGGTCAAGAATGTCTGTGGGAGTGGGTGAGATTGGTCAAGAATGTCTGTGGGAGTGGGTGAGATTGGTCAAGAGTGTCTGTGGGAATGGGTGAGATTGGTCAAGAGTGTCTGTAGGAGTGGGTGAGATTGGTCAAGAATGTCTGTGGGAGTGGGTGAGATTGGTCAAGAGTGTCAGTGGGAGTGGGTGAGATTGGTCAAGAGTGTCTGTGAGAGTGGGTGAGATTGGTCAAGAGTGTCTGTGGGAGTGGGTGAGATTGATCAAGAGTGTCTGTGGGAGTGGGTGAGATTGGTCAAGAGTGTCTGTGGGAGTGGGTGAGATTGGTCAAGAGTGTCTGTGGGAGTGGGTGAGATTGGTCAAGAGTGTCTGTGGGAGTGGGTGAGATTGGTCAGGATTATCTGTGGGGGTGGGGGGATTAGTCAAGAGTTTTATTCATTGGTCATGATGTCAAAGTTATGATTAGTATGAATCACACCAGTGTGGCAGCGCGACAACAAATCTATGCTGACGTCTGTTCTTACATAATTGGGAATATTTGTGAATATTTTTGCCCAACTTCATTAAGCAAGAAAAGGAGAGGCAGAAAAAAACCCTGAATGCTCTTTGAAACTCTGACTCCTTAACAAAGTGTGCTGCCATGGAAACCGTTGCTACTTTGGCACACAGACTGAGACTGATATGGGTTCTGCTGCTGGAGGCGTTATTTTTAATTCGGCCTCTCCACAGAGATTCTCTGGATGTGCTAAAAAGGGTATGCAGCACCCCATCTGTTTGTGAAGGAAGAGCTCTCAACACATAATCACCTTCTGCTAATTTGTTTATTTATTTATTTACACCATAAAATATGCAGCAACAAGAATACAGAACAAGAATAGATCTGTGAAGTTGAGGCAATAAAACACCAAGACACGTAATTAGTTCATCTCAGCATAATTAATTAAATAATGTATAACCACCATGTTAAAAATGAAATAATAATAAAACTTAAAGATGCAGGTTGTAATGTTTAGTAATGTTTCTAGAAGTATAATAATCCCATCATTTCTAATAATCTGTATAAAAACTGTCCTTTGGAATATTGTCATGCAACAGATCTAATTAGTTTCTTCCTTTAAAGCTTCTGTTTACATTTTTCCAACCCTGAAAATAGCTCCACCCCCAAGCTAGAACAACACCGCTCTAGTCTGCCCCTTTTCCTTAAAAGGCAACTCAGGGATTAAGGCTGGTTTATACTTCTGCATAGTTGTATGTACACATACTGTATTTCTGCCATAACTCAGAGAAAGGGATTGTGGGTAAGCATAGCATGCAGAGGAAGCAACACACGCACCTATAGAGTCTCATCAATGGATTTGTCATGTTTGTTGTGCTGTGCATCAGGAAAATGCTGATTGGTTGAGCGGGGAATTGAATCCAAAAGCGCTGGTGTTAGGACCTGAACCATATCTGTTTTTTTTTTGTTTTTTTTACTGTCTGTAACGAGCTTTAAAGGTTGGGTAAGGAGGAACCAGACAGGAGACAGGCTTACTCCAACTTGAACACTTTTATTTCTTCCTTTTTTCTCGGTATTTTTGGGTCTTTCTTTTATTTCCCCGTATATATATACACACACACACACACATGTGGCTCTGTATCGGCGTCGTTCTCTCCTCCTTTTCTCCTCACTGCAACACAGAACACTCGTTAGTCTCAATTTCCTACAGGTGTGTACACCTTACCACTCGCTTTCTCCGGCTCCGCCCTCCATTCACAAACCGGTGCTCGACCACGCCCCCGCCTCCACATTGTCGGTTTCTAATATATATATTTTAAAAAAACAACAACAAAAAAACAACAACACTGTTAAGAGGGTTGTTATTTGAACGAACACAAGAAATAGACTAATTAATTGATTGATTTTCTTGCAACAGGCTACTCTCAAGCTAGGAGCTCAGACACAATGAAAATAATATTCGCCTGGTGAAAAGGCTAATCATTGAGGAAGTACACAGTACTGTGAAAAAAAAAATTGCTTCTGCTAGTTATTAATTTTTCTTTGTGTTCTTTGTGAGTCCATGAGTGCACAAGTTGTAAATGTGAGCCAGTTAAAAACAATAGAGCCAACCATACTCTGGTCAGGAAAAAAACAACTATATGGAAGAATGCGAATCATGAAGTAGTCGTGCTTGTTGACTCTCGTACTTGTTGACTCTCGTCGTCCCTTTTATTTCTGAAGTCCTACTAAAATCCACAATAGAAACATTTAGTGTGCATCTTTTCGTTAGGGGGAAATAAGGCAGTGTTAGACACAATGTAAAGTAATATTGCTGCAATTTGTCCTACTCATGATGTCTTTACTATTTGTCTCCATTCCCAATACTACAGTGTAACACAAGACTTTCTTTTACAAATGTCTTTTTCTGTACATTCCTTTCTGTTACATGTGACACTGCCCCCTAGTGGACACATACATTTTACGTACAATTATGTTGGCAGACACAGGAACATCTGAGCATTATGCCCACACATGCTCGCAGAAGCAACAAGGCATTATATGTAGTTTGAACAGAGGGGTAATTTGAGGGGAATTACACATTCATGTCAGGGAACTGAGCTGCCAAACCCCCCACAAAGCAGGTCTCGGTGAGGGAGCCATTACCCTGATGAACTCTTTACCTGATAGTGTGTGACCCTCGGGTTTCGATTCTCTCCCACAGACAAGAGATGCTTCACATTAATGTGGTGATTTCGCTTCTGTCTCAGTCATGGCTCGTTTCATAGGGGTAGGTGGGGCAGAAACCCAGTATCAGCTGTTCAACAAATATTAATCTTCATAAAATCCTCATTCACAACTCTATACAATTTTATATTACTTCGAAATACTAATTATCTCTTGTGATAGACCAAAAATATGTTGCTATTTGAGAGATATATCAGCCAATGTTCCAGTGATTTGTTCGCTTGCTCGTTGAGTTCATTGCACCTTTTAGTGCCATAGAGTTATCATTGCACCTAGTGGACAAAAATAGGAACTGCAACAAGCACTAATGCTGTATTCAAGGCAAAGTTGCAACTTGTAATTCCCCACCTACAACCAGTAAAAACAACCAAAAATTCCCCTCACCTTGCAATTTCAACTCATAAACTTGGGGTAGTCTCCTCAACTACCAGTTCCCTCACTGTTTATGGAGTGACATCAAATCAACATGGCCACTCACACTGTGCACAGTGTAAAGTTCCCCTTCTCTACTTTTAAATGTATAGCACTTATATTTTTACAGGCTATTACAGGCTTTAGATCAATTAATATACAGACAGATACTTTGTTGAATCTATAGTATTGACCATTCTGAGTTAATCATCAACACTAGAGCTTAATGTTAGCCGGCTAGCTTGTTGCTAAGCTATTCACTATTGTCCACTGGCTAGCTCGTTGCTAAGCTACGTGCTATTGTCCACTGTTGTTGCTATACTGCAATTTCAGTCCAAAATATTGCATGAATGTTTGAAGTTCACTATAATAGAACAGAACCAGTAGCCACTCAGGCCTGTAACTGTAAGTGCAGTCAAAGAAGCTTTATATGAGCTTTATGTCACAAGGTGGGTAATTACCTTATTACAACTTGCACACACTTACAAAGGACCACAAACTGAGGCATAAAAGAGACCCATTGAGGCAGGAATCATGTTGCCCCATTCTTGCAAAAGACAGGACCGGGTTGCCAGATTGGGCTTGTTTAAAAAAATACTCTGCGACCACCAAGACCTTGGAAAATAATCTAATAGATTTTCATAAATAAAAGGCAAAGTGTAAGTACATGTGTACACACTTCTATTGTAAGATATTGTATATTGCAAAGATTGGGAGAGGGAGAGGGGGGATTATGGAGTGGATACTCTCTGTATATCAGAAATAAGATCAGAGAAAAAGAAGAGAAATATGTACCATTTCAAATACCCAGATTTCTTGGGCTAGTTTTAGGTTTTTTGTATGGTTTTTGGAAATCTTGCTGAAACCTGGTAACCCTGGTTAATGATATTACCTCACAGTTGAACAATGGTATGTCTAAAATGGCTCAAAATGAGCTGCTATACTGTACTCTGGAATGCTGTTGACTCTCAACTGCCTGTTACATGGTTACTATAAAAAAAATATCAAAGGATAGTAGCCTGTAACATCATGTGGTCATGTGCGATAACCTCTCGACTTAATTTGGCCTGAGGCTACATATTTATTAATGGTCAATTAATGGCCTCTGCTGCTTTATCTTCTGTAAGTAGATGTGATATATATAAACATTACCTAATCTTGACAGTGAGTCAGATACTTTTATAGATTCTTTTTCCCCATCTTATTTCAGTAGGGCGGAACAAGAACAGACAAGCCTAGTTTGGATGAACTGTGAATGTGGCCTGTGGGGAATGCTCTCCTGTTATAAAGTCATATGGAAATATTGCTAGCATTTGAAGGATTGCCATGACAACAGGCTCTGTTTCTATAGCAGAAATTCATAAAGGCTAGAAGGCTATGATCTTGGCCAAAGACACACACACACACACACACACACACACACCTATTAGTGGAGTAAGGTAACAGAGGAAGAGTAAGTGTGAAGATAGAAAGCTTGTTAGAATGTGTTGGATAAAGTTACAGGGTTAGCAGAGGAGAAGAAACATCAATGATTTCTGAATATTCTGAGGATCGAATGTACCTTATTTTTCTGTTTGGTTAGTGCTTGTTTGTCCACCAATTCCTGTCATTACTTAGGTTTGAAAAAAAACAACAACAACAAAAAAAAAAACAGTCCAACCTATTCACCCCTTAATCTAGCTAACAACCTTATTTGAACTTAAATAGATAATAAAGCAGATGTTTAGTTTGACTTGAAGAGTTAGAACATTGAATTTGCTTGGTACACAGTCCTTGCTAGCATGCATACGGCTAATTGTGCTATCCTTGCTAACAGATTTGCTAATATCTGTTTTATAGTGAATAGTGAAGAAATAAGTGTGCTTTTAGACGTTTAAAGCTTAGGTGTATCTCAAAACATGTGAGTAGGAAATCATTGCCATCCCACAGTAATATTAGCTAGCTAGTTAATCAAGGAAGCTGTCGTTCCATGATCAAGTTATTTGTGTGGAAACGCTGGTCCACTTTATGGCTATAAAGTTGACAAGTGTCTCATTTGAAAATGGACATGATAAGCCACTGCATTGAACAACTGATATACAGTGAATAAATGGTATGCTTAGCAACCGAACTCAACTTCATTCTGTACTGCTCTGTAGTGCAAGCAAGCAAGCATAGTTTGAGGCACATCGTCCCCATTTGGGCCAGCTGGGATGCTTCCTCACCATAACAAGGCATAATTGGATTTGCAGGGCTACACAGTGACCCAGGGGTAATGAGAGCATGGCTTTGTCTGAACACATACACAAGAGCAACACACACATTAAGGGTGTAACACGAGAACACTATCTGTAACTGTATCTGTTTAGTGCTCCAACTATCCGTATCTGTATTCAGATTTTGGCCTAAACTGGAAGGTGCAATGTGTGTGTATGGTGTGAATGAGTGTGTGAGAGTGTGTGGATGTGTGTGTGCATGGTGTTCTGCAATGGACCGGTGTCCCATCCAAGGTGTATTCCTGCATCACGCCCAGCGTTCCCGACATAGGCTCCGAATCCACCAGTGGTTACCGAAGACGAATGAATGAACATATGACCATTGTTAGGGAATGTTGCAGCACTCTCAGCAACCCTCCTTCATCACCACAGGAACAATATTAAGCATTACCTATTAGGCTTCTGCCTGGATTTCCACATTTTTATGAATTTCATTAATTGAGTACATAAACAGGCGAGCCAAAGTCATCTTATAAAGACACTTCGTGAGAACAAGATTGAATTACATTTACTTGTTTGACAGACACTTTTATCCAAAGCGATTTATAAGCCAGACAGACTACAGTCCAAGTATCTAATTGTTAAAGTGCTGTTAAGACCAGTTTCCTCCAATTGAACAGACACAAGAGAGAAATAGTTGGAGGGAGAATGGAGAGAGTCACAACCAAACACAAGAGTTAAAGTGTTAGTACTCGGGAGTAGTGCATTCACTTGATGGAAAACACTTAAAGTACTAATGAGATCATCTTGATATATAATGAATCAGAAAGCAAGTAACTCCAAGGTAACTCGGTAACCAATGGGAAAGACCTAAGACCTAAGGCAGTTGCCCCCTCAGTGTCCCCATGGTAGAAGAGAATTCGGCAAGTGCCGTCTAAGGCACCCCATGGTAGATAAAACATGATAAAGTGCCCATGATAAAGTGTGTTTAGAGAGGAAAAAAATGTGATGAAGTGCTCTAAGGGCTGCCCTTCAAATTGAAAAAACATGATGAAATGCGCTCTACTGAGATGTGTTATGGAGGAAAACATGATGCAGTGCCCTATAGGGTGCCGCTTGTGCCAGACAATGTGATGAAGTGCTCTCTAGGGTACTGTTGGTGTGAGAACATTTCATGAAATGCCCTGTAGGGTGCTGCTTCTCTGACAAAATGTCATGAAATGCCCTCTAGGGTGCTGCTTGTGTGAGAAAATGTGATTAAATGCCATGTGCTGCTAAATGCAAACAAAATTTTATGAAATGCCCTCTAGGGTGCTGCTAAATGCAAACACTATGATGAATTGCCCTCTAGGGTGCCACTAGTCTGAGAGAAATTGTTGAAATGCCCTGTAGGGAGAAAATTGTCAGAGAAAATGTCATTAAATGCCCTCTAGGGTGCTGATAAATGCTAAAAATGTGATGAAGTGCCCTCTAGGGTGCCACTTGTCTGAGAGAAAGTGTTGAAATGCCCTGTAGGGAGAAAATTGTCAGAGAAAATGTCATTAAATGCCCTCTAGGGTGCTGCTAAATGCTAAAAATGTGATTAAGTGCCCTCTAGGGTACGCTTGTCCAAGAGAAAGTGTACCAATTGTCAGAGAAAATGTGGTGAAATGCCCTCTAGGGTGCTGCTAAATGCTAAAAATGTGATGAAATGCCCTCCAGGGTGCTGCTTGTCTGAGAAGATGTGATGAAATGCCCTGTAGGGTGCTGATGGTCCAAGAAAATGATATGATACCCTCTAGGATGCTGCTAAATGCAAAAAAAAATAAAAAATTAAGTAAATAAGTGCCTTTTGGGGTGCTGCTTGTCCAAGAAATTGTGATGAGAAAATGTGCTGACGTGCCCTTTAGGGCTCTGTTACATGTGAGAAAGCATGCTGAAGTGACCTAATGGGTTGCCTAATAGGAGGCGTCCATTTTATTTTGTTGCCCTGCCACTCAGCCAGCCTCTGTACACCTCTGCATACAACAGAAATTTTCCCTTTCATGAAATGTTCTAAGTAGACCAGAGAACCCCTGAGGAACCCATTTTTCTAAGAGTGTAGTATCCAGGAGTTCTACACAAACTTACCATAAAGCAGTGGGCCAAACTACACTACAACAAAGAGATTGCTTTTTAGAAAAGGGTTTGGAGAAGAACTCTTTCTTAAACTCGAACTGTTCCTAATCAAATAAAACCCTTGAACAATCCCTTTTCCAAAATTATAGAGGACTGAAGATGTATTGAAGGAAGTAAATTTGAGGTTCCATCTTGTACCTTAAAGCATTATCCCTATGGGGGGGACCTTTTAAGGTTCTCTGCAGAACCTTATAGAGCATCAAAAGATATTCCAAGTAGGATTTCATTAGAAATCTAGAGAGCTTTAGGGCAGCGGTAGCTCAGTGGTTAAGACGTTGGGCTACTGATCGGAAGGTCATGAATTCAAATCCCAGCACTCCCAAGCTGCCACTGTTGGGCCCTTGAGCAAGGCCCTTAACCCTCAATTGCGCAGATGTGTAAATGAAATAAATGTAAGTCACTCTGGATAAGGGCGTCTACCAAATGCCATAAATGTAAATGCTTTAGAGAAGCAAGAAAAGGTGGAGCTATATTGAAGAACACGGGTTAGAATAAGTACTACATTCTCAGAAATAAAAGATTAAATCTAGCACTCTTCAGTTTGGAAGGAGATCTGTACAACAAACAGTTTCAGAAAATGTCCTTATTAGAACCATTTACCACCCTTGAGGAACCTTTTATTTCTGTCAAACAAGTGATGCAATCTTATTAGCCTTCTTCAACTTGTAAGACTGTATTATTTACTGTATATGTTGACTGAATGCTTTTTTAACACCTGAAATTATGTTTAGAACACACAAACACACACACACACACACACACACACACACACACACACACACACTCCTGCCATCCAGTACATGATGGCCCACTTGCACCTGCCTCAATCACTCACTGTTCAAGCCTCAGGTTGCTTCCTTCATCTTTGCCATGCATGTCAGCACCAGCCAGTTTGATCGCTGACAAGGGTGCTGTAACACTCACACCGTTCTCCCTCCACCTAACCGCTCACTAGTCGCCGCAGTGCTTTGGAACACAGCCGTCCTCACTGCTGCTCAAGGTGGACACCTCTGAACAAAGCGGACATGGGCCCGTGGGTGGACTCAGATGGAAAGGAAGGAGAGAAAAGCAGGCAGGAGGTAAAAATGGTATGTGGGATATGGTATGAAACTTAATTTCTTCCTGGATTCTAGTTACAGTTAAGTGTTTTCACTTTTTGTTATAACCAATTAGTCTTCTTCATTAGAAAATAACTGACTGAGGTCATATGCCTGCTGCAATTTCCTGACACGTTCCATGTGGAAATATAGCTTCTAACTGTACTTAAAATGATGTATTGAGGAAGAGTGTCTTATCTGAGTGAGAACGTGAGATGAGTGTATACTTAGGAAATGCTGATGGAGGTAAAAGTATGTGCTTCTCATGTCTTAAATACGGTCGAGTGACAACTTAAAGGAAAAGCTTTTGATTCTTTTAAGCTTTGGGGGCATTTATTTATTTAGCTGGAATGGTTTGTGTCCACTCTAGAGTGAAGCTTCACAGCAAATCAATACAAAGACACTACGACTGTTTATCATCACAAGAAACCCTTGAAGAACCTGTTTTCCAAAAGCGTAGAGTGTGAAACATGAATTAGAGTAAGTGCTACATCATTTTAAAAGGTTCCATCTTGCACCCTAAAGCATTGTTTGGTTTGTCCTGTGGAGACCATTAAACGTTTGAGACCATTAAACGTTCTCTGCAGAACCTTATAGAACATCAAAGATTTTCCAAGTAGAATCCCGGAGCTTTTCCGAAGCCTTTATTTAATATAAAAGTGTAGCTATATGAAGAACAGATAGAATATCAGCTAAACACATGGGTTAGAGTAAGTGCTCCATACATCATAAATCGGAACAAAGAAATTAGAACTGTTCACCATGCAAAGAACCCTTGAAGAACCCTTTTTCCAAAAATGTAGAGAACTAAACATGTATTGGAGTAAGTGCTATGCCATCTGAGAATCAATACTGCATCACCTTTTTTCTTATGATGAAGCATTTCTATCCTGATGGGCGTGGTCTTTTGCGTGGAGATGAACTCACACTAGCACTATCAGTAATCAGCATCAGCAAGTGAATGGAATTGTGGGTAATGTGGGAAACTGTTAGTGTGTGAACTCGTGTGAAGTTTCAACGAAAGAAGTTTAAACCAAAAAAAAAAAGTCAACTCAGAATTTAATCATGAAATAAATCTTTTGCGCAACTGCAGATCACATGTTGATTATAAGCATTCAAGGTGGACTTTTCCCTTTAAGACAGGAAGGTGTTCAGATGTGAAATATTATGAAAGACCATTTCTTAACTTACGCCATCTCTACCAATTCTGAAAAGAAAAAAAAAAGTTTGTAACAGTTGCAACATGGTGGAACAGTTTAGTATATTTTCCAGACTAGTAGTTACTGGCTACATTAAGTGTCTTGGCCATCTGGATAAAAGATTGTATTTGTCTAGGCTAATGGTTAAAAAAAAAAAAAAAAAAAAAAAAAAAAAAAAAGCTTCTATCTGAACGAATGTGATATTGGGATAAATAAATCCCATTGTAGTTGGTTGTGTAGTGGACATTACAGTGCCCAGGCTCTGGTAGATGACCCCAAGATATGACGTCATGGTCACTCGGTCTCCTTATATTGGTGTTTATTTATTTAAAGCCCAAAGACAATGTTCAGACTCATATTTTCTCACACAGTTTGCACAACTGAATTCATATGAAATGTTATGATGGTTAAGGTTGTGAAACATTTTTTATTTGATTTTCCTTTTTAAATACTTTGCATTTGTTGCACCTGAAAATTGTGTGAGAGATACACGAATAGGAAAGAGGCAGCGCCATCTGTAATGATTTCTTAGTTACAATGAAAATATAAATATATACATATGTTTGATTGGTTTCCTTACAAGCACTAGGAATGTACATTTTGAAATATCTTCCTAAATGGCTGAAATTTCTCGGCATTGCTCTGCTACTGCATTTCCTCCTTAGACACGTGAGGTTAAATGAATGAGTCTGAAAGCAAACGTCTGTAATGTAACAAAAACGTTGATCTCGAATATCAGGCCAAGCTGCAACGCTCATATATTAATTGATCTGTCTAAGCTTTCAGCTCCTCCGGTTCTGCCTGTATCCCATGACTGATCCCCATAGCCACTAGAACTCAGAGCTCTCTCCCAGTTATGACCTTTTTGTCACCTGTGTGCAACAAACCTATTCAGCCAGATGCTGTGGAAGGGTGTGCTTATGAGCCAAGCCATTACCCAGCAGTTCATGCCAGTCACTCAGCAGAGGATACTGATAAAACGAGCCGCGCCCTGCTGGCAGCAGCCTTACAGTAGCATTAGCTTTAGCATTAGATTAGTCTAGCTCAGCAGGGCTTCTGAGTGGAATTTTGGCATGTCCTGCTTGCTGTTAATGTTTCCTGTAAGTGTTTGGGATTTAAGATAGTCAGAGGCATCACACATTTTGGGGAAGTGCATTTGTATTTGGCCATCGTATTGCTTTAAGTAAGATCATGACTGTTATTTATATTTATAATTTATTGGCAGTCATGCTGTTTATGAGTTTTTCTAAACATGTTACACAACATGACAGAGTCGTAACCTATATTAAGTCGGGTTGGACAGTAAAACTGGAGACAGTTCTCAGCTCACCACAACTACTCAGATCCATTTAAGTGATGCATACACACCTCTTATTATCCTCCAAGACTCCACCAAGGCGAATATGATACCTCTAGGAAATGGCTGAGATTGCATTATAAAGGCCAGCGCTAAGATTCCCCACACTTTCCGGGTGCTAGATCTATCTAAGTGCTGTGGCAGAGCCCGAAACCTACGTCTGCTCGCCAGGGGATAGGATTTCATCTCTGCGCCTCGCAGATGTTTGCCTGGGTCCCAGGGGAAATGGGAGCAGCAAAGGGGCAGAAAATATGACAGCACCCATCGGGTCCGTCTCCAGGAGACGGGAGTAAGGAGGGAGGGAGGGAGAGAGAGGGGGAACCAGGAGGACCTAGTAATGGCTGCTCCTGTGGGCTCTTAAAGGAGCTCTCCCGCCCTCCCCTGACGTCCCTGGAGCAGGAAGAGGAAGACGGCGCTGAGAGCTCCCGCGACTCAGCCTCCGGCTCAGGATGGATCCCTTGTGGTGCCCTCGCTGCACGTCACTGAGCTTCCCGAGCACTTTCATCCGCCCGTCTCATCCCGAGGCAGAGCCATGCTTCTGGAGCAGAGAGCGAGAGCAGAGCACATGAGGTCTAAGGGGAGCTGAGATTTTGTCAAGAACCTGAAAAGTTCATCACACCACCATCTCAGAATGGAGGATTGATTAGGCAGGGAAAAGGAGAAGGAGTTTATCAGAAGTCTTGGATGTGAGTGTGATGTTGAGATGCACAACCACTAGGGTGGAGTGAAAACGTTGACTCTCAAAACATGGTGTAGCCGAGTCAATTGGTCAGCTATCGCAGTGTTCAGCGAGGGGAGCCTAGGGCCGAAGCAGCATGGACTGGAAGCCCTGTCATGTGGGAAGATGGAACTTCATCGACCTGCTGTGGCTTTGAGTTCCTCTGGAGTTGCTGGGGAGGCCAGAACCGACGGAACAGGAGGGTACAGCCAGAGGTAAAAAAAGGGCCATTTGGGGCTACCAACAAACTTTGCTGTGTCATTAAAATGTATGTGAGAAATAGTTGAAATAGCACTGCATCTGGATTAGTGATGATAAAAGTTTACTAAAAAAACACCTGGTGAATGTTTGTAATATTTTAATCGTGGTTAGAGCTTTAATATACTAAATATTACCTTATAAGCATATTATCAAAAAGCATATTGAGAATTTGTGTCACTCAGACTATTAGTAAGTCCATTCTGTCACATGTTGTTTTGTTTTTTTTGTTTGTTTTTTGAGCTATTAGTAATTGTAATTAGAGCATTGCAAGCTTCGGGACACTTTAACAAGAAATGTAAGACTGCAAGAGTGTAACCTTAGACAATAACTGTTAATAAATTACTAGAAACTCTTAAATAATTTCATTATTCACTTTGAGTTTAATGATTGATTAGTTCAGTGTTTTTCTTTCTCCATAGTGATTGATAATGACAGACTCACAGAATCACAGCTGGTCTTTTTAGATGTGATATTTCTTCTTCTTCTTCTTCTTCTTCTTCTTCTTCTTCTTCTTCTTCCTCTTCTTCTTCTTCTTCTTCTTCAAATGACTATAGCTGATTAAAACTGAGTCGGAGAACCTTTCTGTAATAATGCTTCATTATATGATTGGCTTGGTTTTTGTATCAAGACTAGGTTCCTTAAGTATAGTTAGAGACCCTGACCTAACAGTCTTTCAAGCATAAATGATTTAAAACCGTATCCAGATCTATCAGATGGTTTTCTATCACCTAAAATTGCATCGTGATTTCTCACTTCTAAATATCACATATTAAAAGGTAAATGGATTGTCCATGTGTAGGAATACCATGAATAAAACATTATACCTGAAAAACAAAAAAGAATCTAGCAAAAAAAAAAAAAAATAGGCTACCATTCAGGTCTAAAATATTTAATGTTGTTGATCAAAATTATAGAAAATATCATTTTTGATATTAATATAGCAAAATATAGCAATATTCTTGACATGTACAAAATGTGCACAGTTTAGGACTATTGTATAATGCAACTGATTTTGAAAAAAAAAAGATATATATGTAAAATATATAAATATATATATACAGTACTGTGCAAAAGTTTGAGGCACCCTATTATTTTTAGTATAAACTTTGTTATAGATTTTTTATTTTATGACGTCTACATTATCAAGTCGGTACAAAAAACATTTTAGATTCTCAAGCATTAGTTTTCTAGCACAAAACTAAATGTTACAGAAAAATGTTTGTATGTCATTAAAGAAAGCAGCGTATTACGTAAGAGACACTTTTCAGACCAAAAAACACAATGAAGGCTGTTGGGTTTTGTTGCAAGAATAAGAATCGAGTGCGAAAGTCAAAGTGTCCAGAAGAACTGTGGCTGGTTCTGCAAGATGCTCAATAAAACTTACCAGCTCATTTCCTTATAAAACTGCACTAATTGTACCGGAGACTACTATTTTATTTTTATTTTTATTTTTTTGTCACACCAAATATTGACTTTGTTTCATTTACTACTCATTACACTTAACTGTTATTATTTTTTTAAATGTAGAAACATTTAATTTAATCTTTGCTCTACAGCATTTATTTGCACATGCCTAAACCTTTTGCACAGTACTGTATATATTTAAACTAAAGTGTTCATTGGAGCCTGGCAAAAAAATGATTTTTGTTTAATTTGTGATTTTGTGTAGAAAGTTTGCAAACATATTCCAGAGACATACTGCATTGAAAAAGACAAGCAGTCTAGATAGCAACAGAAAAAGTGAACTAGAGGTGATTTATGTCTTATATTATTAATAAAAACAGCCTTACATTGGACTCTAATTGTGCACACTGAGCACTGAAGGGTTAATGGCTTTGAAGAAATGGTCATTTGTCCATTTAAAGATAATTAATTCAGTGCTATTGCTTTATAGCGTGCAAAGATCAGTTGCCATGCCTTAAATATGACCGCACATAGTCTAGCATAGAAGCAAATCTACTATTAACCAGTTTATTATTGTTGTCATTAGTGTTTATCACTTATAGGACAGGTGTTATGAAGTGTTACTGCTGACCAAGGTCATTGTCGTGGCTGGTTTGCATGAGGAACCAATCAGAAAGTTGTTGTTGCTCATTGAGTGATTGCAAATAGCATGGGCACAAGTGCCGTGCTTACACGGTTGTCATGGATTAGAGCACGTGTGTCATCACTGAGCCATATTCTGCTGAGGAAGCACTCTAACTCATCCCCATCATCATTGCTTTGATTACTCAAGTACCTCACGGTTACGCAATCAGAACCTTAAGCATGATCAGCGACAGCATTTCATCCTCTCCAATCCTTGTTTTTCATGAGTGTAAGTCTCACTACATTTCTCTCTCTCTCTCTCTCTCTGTCTCTCTCTCTCTCTCTCTCTCTCTCTCTCTCTCTCTCGCTCTCTCCCTCCCTAGACCCCGCCCCTTTCCTCCTCTGACTCACTGGAGTTCCAACAGCTTGCTCAGCTTGCTTTCAATTTATGAAGCAATTAGTAGCCGGGGAAAAACATTTACAGCCTCTAATGCCCTTATGTAATGATGTTTCTATTTCACTCCACTGTGTAAGAAAAATTTCTGATGCAGCATTGAGCTTGACTAAATGTTCAACAAGGATTACACATACTGTATATTTAGATTGTAATATATTAAGATAACACATAGTATTATAAAAAATTAATAGATATGTAAACATAGAAGTTTCAAGTGTCTACCTTTTTGGTAAGAGTTTTCTGGAACGTTAACAGAGTATGTAGTTGACAAACAATTAACCTTGGCATTAATACTCCGTAAATAACATTAATAAAGAAACTTACCCCATTTCCATAAAAGTTTGGGTTTTTTCTAAAATGAAAACAAATAAAACAATAAAATAAAAAAACCTCAACGTCTGTTTTTCCGAGAACAAGCTGAAACGTGGACTCATCTGACCGCAGCATACGTTTCTACTGTGTTTCAGTCCATCTGAGATGAGCTCGGGCCCAGAGAACTGCATAGTTCTCTATGTTTCTGCATAGAGTTGATGTGTGGCTTCCTCCTTGCGTAATAGAGTTTCAGCTTGCATTTCTGGATGCGGCGGCGGACTGTGTTAAGTGATAACGGTTTTCCGAAGTACTCCCGAGCCCATGTGGTTGTATTTATCACAGTAGCATGACGATTTTTCAGGCAATGAAAAATCGTGGGCTCGAAGGTCACACACATTCAACAGTGGTTTCTGGCCTTGCCCTTTACACAATGAGATTTCTCTGTCTTCCCGAAATCTTATCACAATATTATGCAGTGTAGATGGTGAAAGACCTAAATTCTTTGCAATCTTGCGTTGAGCAATGTTCTTTTTGAACTGACTGACAATTCTCTCATGAAGTTTGGCACAAAGTGGTGAGCCACGACCAATCCTTGTTGCAAAGACTGAGCTTTTGGTGGATGCTCCTTTTATGCCCAATCCTGATACCCTCCCCTGTTACCAATTAACCTGATCATCCAAAATGGTGTTACTTAAATATTCTATAAACTTTTCAGTCTTATTTTGCCTCTGTCCCAACTTTTTTTGAGTGTGTTGAAGGCATCAAATACTCAAATTTGTTTATATTTTTTAAATACCATTAAGGTTGGTCAGTGAAAACACTGAATATCTTTTCTTTGTACTTTTGTCAGTTAATTAAAGTTTCAAGAGACCTGACAAATCACAGATTTTTGTTTTTATTGCATTTTAGAAAAAATCCCAACTTTTATGGAAATGGGGTTAGTAATTGATTTTTTATTTATTTATTTATTTATTTATTTATTTAACTAATACACCATATAATCACCTGCATTAATGTTCATTCCATCAGTGAATAAATGAGAATATTCAGAACTGAGCTTGAAAAGCTTCTGGTAGTTTCCATATTTACACCAGAAGTTTGGTAATTTATCAACATTTAGGAACATGCTGTAATTTAATTTTAGCTCAGTTCTGTGGATTTTGGATAAAAAAAAGTGGATTTTTAAATTTATGGATGGAGTCTTCAGTGTCCGCACAGTCAGTACGTTTTCCACCACAGGAAAGTCTTCAGGACCGGGAAAGTTGTGCTTTCTTGTATTTCAGTGACAAGATGAATTTTTTTGTCTTGTAACTTCAAGAGAATGTCAATGTCATTCATTAATAAATAAAACTGGGTGTTTTTTTTGTTTTTTTTTTTTTTGCAAATTGCTTTGGTATAAGAGGAATAAAACAGCATGTTTTATAGGAAAGGGTTAGGGTTAGGGTTAACCCTAACCATAACCCTAACCCTGATGTGTTATGTGATGCCATGGCTGCTTTAGGTGAATGCAGAGCACCGAGAAGCTACCTCACACACCCTGTCATTGATTATTGTCCTATAAAAGCTGCCCCCCCAGGTCAGTGTCTTCCTTTACTTCATTATTATTTCAGATACATATGATCATCTTATTTGCTGTTTAGCATATACTGTAATAGCAGTCCTATATGACATTCTACTTTCTCAGTTTAAAGCTGTTTTTCTCTCCAGACATGACACATAACACAGACATAGTACATTATTGACAGATTCAGCTACTCAGGCCAATTTGGTGTGTGTGTGTGTGTGTATGTGTGTGTGTCTGTGAGTCATTCTGTACTTTATACACAATACTGTCTCCCTTCCTGCCTACACGTTTCTGCACAAGCGCTAGACTCTTAGAGAGGAGGTGTGTTGCAAAGGAAGGATCATGGCCTGTTTCTATTTCTGTTACTTGAGGTGGCTTGTGATTCATCTTCCGTAGGCAACAGTCTGCTTGGAACTGCGTAGGTAAAAATGAAACTTCTTTGGCTTTTTTAATTTTTTAATTTTTTTTTTTTAAAAGATTTTTATTTTGATCATAACAAGCATTAGTTGTCTTTTAATATCAGTCATTTCTCTCGTGTACAGAGGAAAGTCACACGTCACATAGACCTGCTTATGCAGGGCTATCTGGATACAAAAACACCATATGAGTCAATTCAACCCTGTAAGAGTTCCTTAATCACAACATGTTTTTGTTTTTTTTTCTAAAATGTGAAAATTATAACGCCAACTGGATGAAACGAAACGAACGTTTTGACCTTTTTTTTTTTTTTTTTTTTTTTAATGTGAAGAAGCTTTTTGAAATGGGATGCACAAAGCTTTAAATATTTTTCAAGGAATCGGGAATCGATTTTAATGTCAATTTAAAAAGTGCGCAACATTTAAACACAGTTCAACATTGTACAAATAACTTCAACACCATAGCTGTTAATTCAAAACTTCAGGAGTTTATTCAGATCTTCAAATGAGAGAACCGAAAGTGCTATTGTTTAACAAATTAAGTACAATAACAGTGGGATTTATTTAAACTGAAAGTGTTCGTTCATCACGTTATGTAAGAGTTAATTCAGTGTTGTAGTGCTTACATACTTAATTAGTTTTCAGTTTCATGGTGGCTTAGTGGTTCGCGTGTTTGCCTTGTACCTCCAGCGTTGGGGGTTCGAATCCTGCCTCTGCCCTGTGTGTGCAGAGTTCGCATGTTCTCCCTGTGTTTCGGGGGTTTCCTCTAGGTACTCTGGTTTCCTCCTCCAGTCCGAAAACATGAATTGTAGGCTGATTGGCATTTCCAAATTGTCCGTAAGATTGTGCCCTGTGATGGGTTGGCACCCCACCCAGGGGGCCTGAACAAACAGGCTAGTGGGTGGGTTTAGGAGGAAAACAGATCAAATTTGTGCAATTTTCACATGCAGTAGACAGAAAAAGAAATGCTTGTTGTCCAGTCAGCATGCTCACAAATTCATTCAATTCACACTGTACAAAAGTTAACCTAACCATCGTTATTCTTCATTTGAGATCAGGCTTGTCCGAAGAAATTGGTTGAGAGTTGTGATGTGTTTCAGCGAAGCCTCTGCTATTTTAAGTGAACTTTAGATGCTAACTAGCATTTCTAAAGTGCCTTTAATTTTTTTTTTTTTTTTTTTTTTTTTTAAATAAGGACACAAGACATAGGTACTGTGATGCTCTCACTGAAAATCTACTAGTATTCTAAATTCATGATTCTTTAATGCCATCGATCACACAAAGTGCACCCAGTGAATCTTAACAACATCTGAGTTCTTTGGCACAGCATAATGATTTAGAGTCAGTTCAAGTTAGCCTGACACCAGTGACCGTCACACCAGAGGACTTTTTTTTTTTTAAATCAGAATGGAGGATTATTTCAAAATGCCTTTTCAAAATCTTGCTAAAATGTCAAATCAGTCATTATAGATAATTATGCCATTTTAAAAGTAAATATAAGGTACCCGGCTTCTAAAAATGTATAACACCAGTGACAAACAAAAGCTGTCGTCGGATACATTTATGAAAAACAGGGACAGTGTATAAGCTGTGTATCGAATGTTTTGAATCATCATCATAAAACTGACCTTTTGAGACAGGAAGTACTTCAAATGAATATGGTCCAAATTCCAGTATAGTAAAAATGCACTTCCTGGTAACACCAATGACAAAATATTTTGGGAAAGAAACATTTCTGAAATTTTACAAAATGTTTTATACCCTCATTACGCATTAGAAAAAAGATAGTTTGACTGTTCTCTATTAAGGATACTAACTGTTGAATCAAGTTGCGTGATAGCCTATTTTACACTAGCACCAAGGTTAAAAACCACATAATTGAGTGGTAGCTCAGTGGTTATGACATTGGGCTACTGATCGGAAGGTCGTGAGTTCAAATCCCAGCACTGCCAAGCCTCCACTGTTGGGCCCTTGAGCAAGGCCCTTAACCCTCAATTGCTCAGATGTATAAATGAAACAAATGTAAGTCGCTCTGGATAAGGGTGTTTGCCAAATACCATGAATGTAAATATAACTGACATAATTACACTATATGGCCAAAAGTATGTGGACACCTGACCATCACACCCATATGTGGCTCTTATGTTGCCACAAAGTTGGAAGCACACAATTGCATAGAAGGTCTCTGTATGCTGTAGCATTACAATTCCCTTCACTGGAACTCAAACCTGTTCCAGCATGATGATGCCCCTGTGCACAAAGCGAGCTCCATGAAGACATGGTGTGTTAAGGTTGGAGTGGAAGAACTCGAGTGTCCTGCACAGAACCCTGACCTCAACCCCACTGAACACCTTTGGGATGAACTGGAACCCCGACTTCACCCCAGACCTCCTCACATGACATCAGTGCCTGACCTCACTAATGCTCTTGTGGCTGAATGAACACAAATCCCCACAGACACGCTACAAAATCTAGTGGCAAGCCTTCCCAGACAAATGGAGCTTATTAAAACAGGAAAGGGGGACTAAATCTGGAATGAGATGTTCAACAAGAATATATGTGTGTGATGGTCAGGTGTCACCAACCGTTTGGCCATATAGTGTAGTTTACATTGAAAACACTTTACTCTGAGATGCCTGTTGAGATAATGAGCCACTTGGTGATGGATGAATTTTTTTTTTTTTTTTATCACAGTCCGTGTTTCACTGGCAGCTGGAAAGTTGAGTCAGGAGGAGGAATTGGGTAGCAGTGGAGTAGAGAGGTGTAGAGAGGAGAGGAGTGGAGTGGAGGAGGCGCTCAGAGGAAAATGTGATCTGACAAAGTGAGCGGAGCGCGCGCGCGCGCGCTAACGCAACACCCGCACAGCTCGCGCGTTCTGCGGGACGCTCGGACGCTTCATCTTTTTCAAAAAAGCGCCCTTTTGTTGATTTCAACGCGTTTATGCGCGCGTGTGACGTAAAAAAAAAGGAGCTTACGTGTCTACATTTGGTGAAGCGACAGCGAGACACCCGAGGCAGGTGGCACAAGTCTGGAACACGATTACGCTCGTGCGTTTTCCTTAATCTCGCGCTGACGGAACCTCCTTCCTTCCTCCGTCATCTCATTTGGGTTTTTTTTTTCCTCCTTCTGCTGAGCATTGAACATTGGAAGTTTTTCCTCCTGCTCTGTCGTTTTATTTCCGTTTTTTTCCTCAGTGGAAAACCAGGATGCCGTTTCTACGACTACTCTCCCGGTTTAGTCGACATTTTCTTTACTCTTGCGTTACCATGATTCAAAGATTAACGTTGTCTTAAAAAAAAAAAAAAAAAAACAAGAAAAAAAAAAAACATGTTTCCCGAAATCAACAACAAGGTAATGCATGCATATAGTGTTAAATTAGTCTTCTCGTGCACGAATCGTCCATGCACGAGTGCCACACTGTAAGTCAGTGCATGTCAGATCTATAATTTATAACAATTTTTTTTTTGTGTGTGGTTAAATTTCCTGCTGCAGAAATAACCCCCGAGTGCGGGCTGAACATTAGGAGAGACAGATCAGATTATTGTCAGCCTATAAACCATTTCAGCGGAGCCTCTTTTAGATGCTTCGTTGCTGATGATGCTGGACATAATGCTTGGATTGTGCACGAAGTCAGACTCTTCTTCTAAGTTGGACTTTCCTGTGCATGGATGAAATCAGCGTCTGCACGTGCAAGGGTTCAAGAGTTAGATGTATTGCATGCATGAAACGTACAGTACTAATGGTGTGGAACCAAAGTAACACCAAAATGAGTGATCATTAATTATCTTATAAGCTAAGAATGCTTTACTTCTAAGTTGTCCTGCTATTATTATTTTCTTCAGTGCATGCATGTTCTATTTTCTGTGCTTTCGGTGATATATCTCCAATGTGTCTCCTGATTAAGTAACGGTCCAAAGACGTGTGCAGGAACGTATTTGGCAGAAGGACATATGATCGTTCTGTTGCTATCATAAACCTCAAGGTGTAGAGTCCTGTGAAAGTGGTCTCGGAGTAACGCAGCTGCAAGTTTCATGTCATTGCGAACTCAGAGTTGTTGTGGTTTATTTATGTTTATGTCCGGTGGGTTCCTCAAATAACCACAGCACACACTTTTTACACCACTATAAATCCTAAAAGTCTTGTAAGATGGAAATATTGCCTGGGCTCTGATGTGTGTTTGGATTTATTAGTTTAAGCTAACCAAAATGAACAAATCGGTGACCTTAAAACGTTTGCGGATACTTGACAGGACAGTGGTCATTTGGTTGAATCTTCAAATGCAAAGACACCTTTATGATAAGCCATAGGAAAAAATCTATAGGAGTTGAATTTCGGTTAAATAAGATGTACAGTATAGTTTAGTAAACACGTTGTTTGTTGGCTGTAATGTTGTGTAAAATCAATAGTCCTTCTTTAACAGCCTATGCAAACCTAAAATGGTTTCTCTTTGTTATTATTTGAAGCAGTGGCTCTCAAAATGAGTTCCCGGGGATCCCCATTGGGTCTGCAAAGTATAACTAGGGTTTTTAAGTTAAAAACTTAATAAATAAATAAATAAATAAATAAACAAACCAAGTAGACTTATGAATAATGTCACCTTGAATCGAATCACAATGTCTTCTGTGAGTGGAACGTTTATAAATTAAAAAGCTTTACGGCACCAATAGCCAAAATATGATTGTACACATTCAAATAGTATTCATGAAATATTTCTGTACTGAAATAAAAATAAATGAACTTGTATTAAGTGCCTACGTAGACCAGTGAAGGTGTTGATCTCAATCCAAGACCCTTTGTGTGAATATACATAACCCTAAGTCAACATCGCTCTCCAATTTACACCCCCATGGGGCAGATATCTAGCCCAGCCAAGTTCCATTGTGTGATTTAGGACAAGTATATAATCGCCTGGATTAAGGAAGCACGATCCATTTAAGTCCTACGGCACACATGGATAAGATCATCACGCTGTGTCCAGTCTGTTTGAGTCATACTGTTGGCATATGTCTAAATTTCTGTATTTCGAATTTTTCTAGGAAAATTGCACTGTATTTTGTTTGAACACAACCAATTTGGTTCATCGGGAGCAGGGATTGACAGAGTGTGACAGTTGGGTCAGTGCCCAGCTTTACTGGGGCATTTAGTCTGTCCATATGCTGTCACCACTATTGGCACGCTGTCCTTACGATTAAGACAAATGCAAGGCTGGTTCTTTTCCTCCGCATGAGCTAACAAGTGACAACCGATTTGATGCCAATGATTGCGCTGCATAACTTATTAATTAGCTTTTTGCACAACTGAATTTGGATTAAAAGTTATGAATGTTAAAGGTTAGCGTCCATACAGTACACATTCATGATTGAATCAGTTCTTCTGCCCAACAAGCCTCCCTTTCATATCTGTCGGCATTCTGTTTTTTTCCCTTGCAGCCCTTTTGAAGTCTTTTTCATAAATATAGCATGTTTTTTTCTAGCAGAAACCTTGATGAGTCACGCGTTGATGAATAATGCTGTGTGAATTTCAAGACGAGAGATGATTCCCCCTCTACTCACACAGATACCCACGCCACGTCTTTAAGAAACGTCAGAGGCTATTGTACCCATTCTCCACACCGCTAACCGCTATGTTTTCTGTTTGTTTCCACAGACAGGCAGATCGGAGGCTTTCCCTCACCCTCAGAGATCGCAGGCCGAGAGCACGCGCCTGGGCTCCAACCGCAACTTTTCCCAGGTACGCCTTTTCAAATCGAGTGACTCACGCTGATCCGAGAGTGACGCAGATGCAGAAAACGATAGTGGAGTTGCAGTACCTCTTCAGGGAGCTACTACAGCCACTTGTGTCTGACAATCCCTTAGGTTAAAGACACTGAAGCTCCTTTCACACAGCAATTTAATGGCAACATAAACAGGAACGGGTTACGTGTGAACTCAATCCAGGGTTGAAATGATGGGTAGTGTCACAGCAATTTACTGGGATGATAAATAGTACAATTCCCAGGGACTGTTGTGTGAACATTAGTTTATTAATTTTTTCAAGGGAAAGCCTCACTCAGCTCTTTCCAGGCTGTCAGAGGTTCATTATTAGGATTTTCATAGTATGGATATGTTAAAATTGAGTGGCTCAATAGAAAAGTGTCTGCCCTATCGCCATGGCATTGGAAGTTCAAATCCCAACAATGCCACAGCCATCTGTGGCTAGGAGCCAGAGAGCAAAATTTGTGCCCATGCTCACAGGGTGGGAGGGATTTTATAGTTATACTGTCAGTCACAGAAACACTAGCCAATCATGGTCATCTGTGAGCTCATGTATACAGAAGAGGGTAGATAGTGCTTTCCTCCAGTGTGTGTTATGCTGTCCTGTGACACAGAATGAGCAGCAATTCAAAAAAATGTTTACTGGCTTCACGAGTGTGTGTTATTTTTCGCCCTTGCTGAGTGGGAATTTGCAAATGACCAAAGAAGGGGGGAAATGGGGGAAAAAACGACTCATGTGGCAGGATGTAGAAAATGGTATAATGGTATATTTTTTTTAACATTTTATTTTAAAATCATGGATTGTTCTAAATAAATATTTTTAAAAATTACAAATCTTGTGAATGGAAAAATACATGTCCCAGCAGTCTTTTTCTGTGTCTGAATTTCAGATGTCACTGTTTCGGCATTTATACAGCAATCAAAATTATTCAACCCCCATTGAAAATCAGGTTTATTGTCAAAATTTTCAGACTTTCAGCTGTTTGCAATGAACAAATCAAACAAAAGCAACTGAAATAGTTCAACACAACAAATACTTCAAATGGTTTCCCCAAATTCAACTGAAAATGCAACTTGTAATGACTTCTCCAGTCTCAAAATTATTCAACCCCCTAAAATAGAATCCCTCACAACAGCACAAATATACAAAACAGGTGTTGTCTCAAGCACACTTGATGCAACTAATCAAGGGCTTCATTAGTTGCACCAGGTGTGCTTGAGCTGGAACACATGAAATACCTGAACTGGCTAGGGGCAGAAAATACATGAAATACCTAAACTGGCTAGGGGTTTGTTGAGTGTCACATTTGACTGCATGTTAGAAATATGGCTAGGTCAAAAGTTAAGGGAAGAGATCATCACCCTTCACAAACAAGGAACAGGATACAAAAAGATAGGGAAGGCACTTAATGTTCCTAGAGACACCGTTGGAAGCATAGTTCACAAGTTCAAAGTTAAGGGAACAGTGGTTACACTACCTGGACAGGGCAGAAAAAGGAAGTTGTCACCGGCTGCAACCTGATTTCTGAGAAGACATGTTGTGAAAAACCCTCGAGTGACTGCAAAAGACCTGCAGCAAGACTTGGCAACAGGCACTGAGGTTTCAGTGAGCACAATATGGCACGTACTAAACGCAGAAGGTTTCCATGCCAGAACTCCAAGACGTACACCACTACTGACCCAAAAGCACAAGAAAAGTCAGCTCCGATATACTCAAAATCATATAAATAAGCCACAGATGTTTTGGGATTCTGTTCTCTTCTGTTCTTTTCTTCACGATGGATCAGCTGTATGTCTGGAGGATGAAGAATGAAGCATACGCTGAAAAGAGAACTCTGTCCACAGTCAAACATGGTGGTGGCTCAGTGATGCTCTGGGGCTGCTTTGCTTCCTCTGGCACTGGAAACCTGCAGCGTGTGGAAGGCAAGATGGATTCATTGAAGTATCAGAAACTCCTAGGAGAAAACGTCATGTCGTCTGTGAGGAAGCTGAAGTGTCATTGGACCTTCCAACAGGACAATGATCCCAAGCATACCTCAAATTCCACCATGGCTTGGTTGCAGAAGAAGTCCTGGAAGATTCTACAGTGGCCATCAGTCACCTGACTTGAACCCCATAGAAAATCTCTGGTGTGATTTGAAGAAGGTGGTTGCAGCATGCAAACCCAAGAAAATTACTGAGCTGGAGGCCATTGCTCATCAGGAATGGGCTAAGATTCCTCAGGAACGCTGCCAGAAGCTGGTGTCTGCCAGAAGCTGTTGTCTCGTTTGCAGCAGGTCATAACAGCAAAAAGGTGCTCTACTAAGTACTAAAGATGCTTGCCATGAAGGGGTTGAATAATTTTGAGACTGGAGAAGTCATTGTAAGTTGCATTTTCAGTTGAATTTGGGGAAACCACTTGGAGCATTCGTTGTGTTAAACTATTTTAATTCCTTTTGATTGATTTGTTCATTGCAAACAGCTGAAAGTCTGCAAATTTTCACAATAAACCTGATTTGCAATGGGGGTTGAATAATTGTGATTGCAACTGTATATATAGTGTAGGTTCTACAGTGCCATTATGTTATACCCGATATGTAGTGAGCGTATATTGTGAATAGGTAGAGCTACATCCTGAATTCTGGAAAGTCGCTTTGTGAATATTGTTCAAATGAAATTGAATTTAATTTAATAGGAAGTAAATTGAGATTTAGACTGTGCTTTTTAAACATTTTAAATAAAGTATGTTTGCTTGGTTGTTACTTTTTCTAATTGGTTGACTAGCTAAATATTATTAAACTGCTGCTGTTGAGTAAAAGAAAAAGAAAATGAAACATTTGACTATTCTAAATGTGTATGAATACTCGACTACAAAAATTATTTGTTATATATATCACATCCTGTTTCAGAGGAAATGTGAATATGAGAGTAGAGTGTCAATGACACAAAGTCTGAACATAACCAGCAAAAGATATGCAGATGATACTGTAGTGTGAGGTTTAAGTAAAATGATATAAAATAATAAAGCTAAGTGAAAGGATAGTTCGTTAAGAAGTTATTTGGCAGCTGTACAGTATACAAGCAAGGAAACATGTCTGAAATGTAGTTTTTAAAGCAAAATTTGTCCGTTTAACTATTTAATGCTGTGTATGACATGCTTTAAGTGGTACAGTTGTAAAACGAGCTCCTCATCGACAGCCTGTAATCAGTGAATCATCAGCCACGTGAACCATAAGCATGACACAGACGTCACACAGAGCCTCTTACTGTCAGAATCCATTGACCTGATTTTGGTTTTAACACACAGCCGCAGCACATGAGCGCCTCTTGTTTACACCTCGTGTTTGTGTTACCGTGATCGACCGGCTTGCGTGGTTCTGCGTTAGCCTCCACACTAAATTTAGCGTCTGTCTCTATGCGTCATAATCAAGTTGGCAGATATCTGCAGCGGCCCTGGAACACATGACATTAAATATCAAGTGTATCTATAGATAGGATTGCTCCTTTTTATCAGCCCAGATATTTCTTGAGCTCTGAGGTTGAGACTTAACCTTTAAGTCAGGGGAAAGAAGAAAAAAAAAAAGAAAAAAAAAAAACCCCACAAGTCTCACATGGAGCTCTTTTGTGATATATTGGCTCACATTTTATTTTTGGAATTCTGAAGAGCTCCTCAGCCCAAAATGAGCAGTGATTTTGATCTATTTTGTGCATAAGTTATAGAGTAACTATCATTTTATACTATTAAAACAATATACTGAATGATCACCACTACTGCAGTTTAACCAAATCCTTGTATACACAATTTTGTCTGTAAAACTGCTGAGCTAAGAAGGTATGCAGAGAGCCCCGGGTCTACAGCTACAATAGATGCTGTAAGCAGGCAGTATTATATGCGTCTAAATATAGCACATCAGGAAAAGAGGTCAGCACAGAGAGGAGGCTGAAGGTTTTTTTTTTTTTCAGCTCTTTTACAGTATAGAGAATGGAAGTCCCTGTCAGACCGCTCTTTTGCTTTTATTCCTCTCTCACCATCACCCTGTGTTGAAATTCCATCCTCTCTGCAGGGGGCCACGTCACTCGGGTCGTAGACCGCTCAGCCTGTGAGCTGAGAGGCTGTACGTTCACTAGAAGTCATTAAGTTTATGCTAGATCCATTAGTCAGATCTGTTCAGCCAGTCAGCTGAGTTTAAGTTTACATCAAGAGCTATTTACTACTGACTTGGTATAATGCACCGACATAAAATCTTTTGGCAAAAATAATGTAAGGAAAAACACAAAAAACAAACAAATCCTAAGTGCTTATATATTGTTATTTTTCTTTTATTAGCTGTAATAGTAGTGGTTGTAATATTTATAATATTTATAATAATTTATAACAACAACAGAAATAATCATCATCATCATCATCAAAAAACCGATAGCAACACAATTTTTGTAAATCAGTAAATCTTCAAACATTGGACTCATGTGATGTGCGTACAGTGTTTATTGTGCATATAATGTTTATTGCAATTTAATAAAATAATACGATTTTAACTAAACAATAATAATTATACACTTTTGTACTGTTGCAACTAATGAAGTGATTTATTTTTCCTTTTATGCTTTCAAAAATAAAAAAAACAGTAATTAATTAATTAGTCAGTTGAATTGATTAATTAACTGATCGTTTCTTCAAATAATTACAAGGTAATAAAAACGTATTATTGCTAAAAAAAAAAAAAATAAATAAAAAAAAAAAAAAAAAAAAACTTAGTCCTTTCAATAGGGGATTATTCCACAAAATTGAGCTGACAATAAATAAAATGAAATGACAAAATATGTTAATCTACTAGTGTGATTATACGTGCCATTTTTCATAATCTGTGACTAAATGATAATTGTATAAAGAAGTCTTCACATGGGATTAAACTTGTTGAATAGTAATATGTGGTAACAGACCAGATCAAATGCTGTACATGGAAAAATGAAAATGTCCGTCGGTGTTACTATTTCAGCCAAAAGCAAAAGCAACCAAAGCAAAAAAAAATTAAATGCAACTTGTTTTTAGTGCATACATTTTGTCCTGTGCAGTTTCAGTGATATCTCTCTATGCACTTCCTGATTAAGGAACATATTTCCAGAAGTACATATTATCATTTTGGATTATGTGCATTGAATATAATATAATGCCCTGCATTAATAACGGACCCCGATTCTGAAAAGTGGTATAATCCTCTGACCTGTCCCTGCTCCACTACACCACTGTTACTGTGTTTGTAAGGCTGACATCCATTTATAATGTGTGTTATAGAAGTGCGGGACAGGGACTGGAACTTTACCTCAACTCGACCCGCCAGTTAAACAGGCGGTGGTGACCAATAGCAAACTCCTCCACCAATCTGATGGCACCTTACCCAACATCGTCAAACAGCTGGTGCAGAACGTCCAGCAGAGTCAGGTGAGAAAAAAATGTTTTCGGCACAATCAAAGGAACATTTGCTTTGCAAAATTAATTTGTCAAAGTCATGTCCTTTGATGGCTCAGACAGGAATTTAGTGCACAGACCACAGTTTAGACACAACAACTAATATTTATTTTCTTGATGGAGAGGCACAATGAAAGCACATTAATGCCTTTGCACCCAAGGAGTGAGAGTAGCAAAAATGAATTTATTAAAATGGGTTTGATAAAACACAAGTGAAGGAAACATCAAGATTATCACAATGCCAATGGGGTTTTTTTTTCCATAAAAATAAAAACGTGAACGTTCCAATCATATGATTTGCTAATCATTCTGTGTAAATTTTGTTACCTTCTATCATTTTATCAAGCATTTTAGTCTGTCCTGTTTATCTCATAGAGTTGGTATTTTTGTTTCTTTGCCTCATTTTTCATGATGTGACTCAGGTGGGACGGTGATAACCCAATTAAATTTCATTACCAAGGTTAAATGATGAACAAATAATGAATAAAGATTTCTCCATGATAAACAATAAATAATGTAGGCAAATGACAAAATAAAATGAATAACAATATGAATACTGATGATCAGACGTATTTAGTAATTTAATTCGCATACTTTTCCTTTACTGTTAGTTTGTTACTGTTAGTTTGTGAGTGTTTAAATGTTATGGCAAGTGAAAACAGTGTTACTGGACACAGACTGTGGAGCTCTGAAAAAGTATTCAGTGATATTTTACTGGCTCCTTTCTCTTGGTTTATAAATAATGGCGTAACTCACCATAGAGGTGTTACTGTGCCATCCGGGTCACGGCACCAAGTTGTTAGAATTTCAGCGGCAGTGAGTCAGGAACTGGTGTTGATCTTCAGACTCTGATATCATACCAAAGCACAAGAAGTGAGAAATACAGCATCTTCAGAAACAGCCTAGGCATAACCGGTCAAATTTCCAGGTGAATGCATCTATCTGAAAGAGTGCTCTCATCCCACAGAAAATAATGCACAAATGATTTAATCTGAATGTCATGCAATTTTGTTCTTTTTTCTAATTTGTTAGCCTCTGGAAAAACCCAAAACTTTTTTGAAAAACGACACGTTCAGCATGTAAATTGCTTGTAAGAAGCTTGTGTTTGTTTAGAATCTTTGCAAATTATTTGACCATCAATTACATGAACATAAGCTTTATGTTCTAATGTTCAGGAGGAGCGAGAGAGGCCGCGGCCACAGTTCCCAGCACGTTTTGGCTCCTCTGTGGACAACATCTCAGAGTCTCTAACCAGAAGCATCATTAACAAGTTTGAGAAGATCAGGACTTATGAGGGGCAGCGGCTGCCCATGTCACCGTCAGGTTAGTAGCGTTATGGTGCATTTAGAAGTCTTGTGACACTTAATAAGCTTAATTAAATAAGTGTGTGCTGTTATAGAAAAAATAATAAATGAGTTACTGATACCACCTTGAAGTTAATTATCTATCTATAACAGCACCCAGAAGAGCTACACATCATACTTTTTATTTGTTTACAATTACAATTAAAGGTTGTGTAACGTCAAAAGCAGTTTGTCACGTAACTGAGAAATCATAGAGCACAAGTTCCTCGGTCCTGAAGACTTTCCCCGGGAGGAAAACTTGAAGGAACAGCTTTACCCCAAAGCACTGACATGGAGACTCCTTCCATGAGTGTTACATAAACACCACCTTACATAAAAAATAAAAGAAAAACCTTCACCAGAGCAACATTTATACGCTTTTCCTTGTTTAAATAATAACATTTTTTTTATTCTGCCATATATACTGTAAGTCCTTTTGAATGAGCTGTTACTATAGAAACAATACCGTAATAGAACCATATTAGAAAAACACTGTGGTATAAATAGCATTTAATGATGTTGTGCTTTTTTTTGTACCTCAGTGGGATCTAGTTCCTCAGCTGATGACGATTTGTTATAAATCCTCATTTATGGCTTATTTGAGATCATAAAGAAACCGTTACCAGTCTAGTAAATAAAATACAAAGACAAAAATCTGTCACTTCATCTGTAACAGTGAAGGCTTCCTGAAAGTTGGTTTGTCATAAGTTAAGCTACAGTATGTGACCTGTAGTAGTAAGTAAACCATTAAATCACTAAAGTTCAAACTCAGATGAACTGGAGCAGTCGGTTGCTTAGTTTCAAACCTTTTGTAGGCAGTGTAAAAAAACATTTACATGGAACACACAAAGGAATTCAAATATTAAAAAATTAAGCAGTTTAGGCAAATACAGGTGCATCTCAATAAATTAGAATGTTGTGGAAAAGTTAATTTATTTCAGTAATTCAACTGAAATTGTGAAACTCGTGTATTAAATAAATTCAATGCACACAGACTGAAGTAGTTTAAGTCTTTGGTTCTTTTAATTGTGATGATTTTGGCTCACATTTAACAAAAACCCACCAATTCACTATCTCAACAAATTAGAATACTTCATAAGACCAATAAAAAAAACATTTTTAGTGAATTGTTGGCCTTCTGGAAAGTATGTTCATTTACTGTACATGTACTCAATACTTGGTAGGGGCTCCTTTTGCTTTAATTACTGCCTCAATTCGGCGCGGCATGGAGGTGATCAGTTTGTGGCACTGCTGAGGTGGTATGGAAGCCCAGGTTTCTTTGACAGTGGCCTTCAGCTCATCTGCATTTTTTGGTCTCTTGTTTCTCATTTTCCTCTTGACAATACCACATAGAGAATCTATGGGGTTCAGGTGTGGTGAGTTTGCTGGCCAGTCAAGCACACCAACACCATGGTCATTTAACCAACTTTTGGTGCTTTTGGCAGTGTGGGCAGGTGCCAAATCCTGCTGGAAAATGAAATCAGCATCTTCAAAAAGCTGGTCAGCAGAAGGAAGCATGAAGTGCTCCAAAATTTCTTGGTAAACGGGTGCAGTGACTTTGGTTTTCAAAAAACACAATGGACCAACACCAGCAGATGACACTGCACCCCAAATCATCACAGACTGTGGAAACTTAACACTGGACTTCAAGCAACTTGGGCTATGAGCTTCTCCACCCTTCCTTCAGACTCTAGGACCTTGGTTTCCAAATGAAATACAAAACTTGCTCTCATCTGAAAAGAGGACTTTGGACCACTGGGCAACAGTCCAGTTCTTCTTCTCGTTAGCCCAGGTAAGACGCCTCTGACGTTGTCTGTGGTTCAGGAGTGGCTTAACAAGAGGAATACGACAACTGTAGCCAAATTCCTTGACACGTCTGTGTGTGGTGGCTCTTGATGCCTTGACCCCAGCCTCAGTCCATTCCTTGTGAAGTTCACTCAAATTCTTGAATCGATTTTGCTTGACAATCCTCATAAGGCTGCGGTTCTCTCGGTTGGTTGTGCATCTTTTTCTTCCACACTTTTTCCTTCCACTCAACTTTCTGTGAACATGCTTGGATACAGCACTCTGTGAACAGCCAGCTTCTTTGGCAATGAATGTTTGTGGCTTACCTAGTGAACCAAACTGAGAGACCATTTTGAAGGCTCAGGAAACCTTTGCAGGTGTTTTGAGTTGATTAGCTGATTGGCATGTCACCATATTCCAATTTGTTGAGATAGTGAATTGGTGGGTTTTTGTTAAATGTGAGCCAAAATCATCACAATTAAAAGAACCAAAGACTTAAACTACTTCAGTCTGTGTGCATTGAATTTATTTAATACACGAGTTTCTCAATTTGAGTTGGATTACTGAAATAAATGAACTTTTCCATGACATTCTAATTTATTGAGATGCACCTGTATTTAGGCATCATATTTATTTCTTCAGACCAGATGAAGTTTTTATTCTGAACTTTCCACTCACAGAACTCATACTAGTTACACTGTGGTAAGAAATGAGAAAAAGAAACTAGAAAATGAATAACTGACTATTACAATGATTATTACTATAATAACTATTCCAACTGAATGGAATTAATAAGATCTCAACTGCCATCATGGGATTTTAAAAAAAGGCTTAAACACCCCAGATAAACACCTAGATTCAGTTGAATTGACATGCTCTCTCTTTGCCACCTGACTAACAGCTGCGCTGAAGCACTTTCAGAGCCAGCTCACTGAGTATGAGCAGGAGGAGATTATGGACTACACCGAGATCTGGTATCTGGGCTTAGATACCAAGAAGATCCAGGGCTGCCAGGGATCTGCACAGAATTCAGGCTATGATGATGAGCATGGCAGCTACCTGAAGGTAAACAGGGTCATGGCATACATTCCTTGTGTGTGTGTGTGTGTGTGTGTGTGTGTGTGTGTGTGTGTGTGTGTGTGTGATGAATAAAATCTGGTTTTGACCAAAATTCCTTATCTATAATATGCTTTAACAACTCAACTTTAAGAAAGCATAAGTCAATTTCACCAAAATGGTTTTATTTACTTTATAACATAGCCTAGATTTTCACGGCATAATACCACATTTACTTTTCTTATACCGATACCAATACTGAACCCTCAAGTATCAGCCGATATTGATACCCATCTGTTATTGTTTTCTTTAAAACCTAAAAAAAAACTAAGCTTTAACAGAAGCACTTAACAGTTAAACTCGTTCACACAGTAATCATTTACCTTTTAAATATAAAATGTATAATAAAGTATAAAGTATAACCTTTGCCATTTGTTAGAGGATCCAATATCTGATATGTTTTCTCCGATATCCAATCCACTATTTTTCGCTGGTATCTGCCAGATACCGATACAGGGTATCGGATCGGTACCATCTCCAGCCAGTTTATCAAACACGGCTGTAAATACTGTAAAAAATGGTCAGTCTGGCTAAAGATGTTTTAGCTGCTAACTAATTATGCTTCTCTTCACAGTGAATGTTATGCTTTGATTGTTAAGTTAAGACTGTAAGTTATTGGTTACATACCAAATACAAATTAACACAATTATCCACAATAATAATTTGAAAAGGTTAAAGTCCCCCTTTTCCAGTTAGATGGGAAAATAGTAGTTTTGTATTATTGTCTATCAAAAAATTGGAGATATGCCATATGGCAACACCATGGAGTAAAGGGTTAATTGGTATGAAATTTTTGAATTAAATTTTCTCCTTTTTTACTTTTGGAGGTAAGGAGAGTTTAAAATGGTAGAACTTTACTTGTTCTTAAGCTGAACGATTCTGAACATCCTTTAGTTTTCAGACCGATATATAACACAGAATGTCAAAATAAGACCGTGTGAATGGTTTTCCCAGAGTGGGGGAATATAGAGTGGGGGAAATAAATCAAACTGTACTTTCCTGAGAATACATTCTCTTCACCATTCTCTCATAAATGCATGATTTATCAAGGATGTCTATTTTTAGCATCAGACAGCTTCAAGGAGTCACTGCGTGAATTCATAACAATTCTAAACTTTATCATATATGACAGCTAGAATGAGACCTGATCCCAATCACAGTAATCTATCTGCCACTACGTATACATTGTACTTATCTTTACAGTTTGTATTGTGACAGCTAGCTGTTAGCACTGTCTGTATTGTCATGGTTGTTATTATCATGCTAGTTAACATGTGAGAGATTAGGAATAATGCGGTTGTTAGTTAGCATTAGCTAAAGTTTTCTTTTTTGTAATGTTCCTTAGTTCTTTAGATGCGTAAGTGCATTATTTGTGTAAAGAATCTGGCTACTACAAAACACTGTGTAATGACTGACACAGAAAATAGAAATTGCATTACAGCACAAGACTTGCTAATCTCCTGCCAGACCCTCATGTGAACTGTCCTCCATGAATGCCCTGTCTCACACAGAGACTTTCAACATGTGCACATACGGCACATGTTCGTCCCTCCGAGCACTAATCCAGACAGTGCAAGAGAATTTATCAGTAGATTGGTCTCATTCTGGAAATAACAACTGGGACAATTATAGGAAAGGCAGAGTGGTGGACTTTTTCTGTCTCCGTTTTACACATCTTATCCCACTGTTCTACACGAAGGGCTGTGACAATGGCCAGACCACAGCCTGTATGGAGAATTGTGCATGAGTTACAAGGAATACATGAAGTAGGAATGAACTTTAATGAAGTTATCCATGAAGAAAATAAGAGTTGGCCTGGGCAAGAGCAAGAGCTAAATGTAGACAGATACAATGCTTGGGTACACTGTAAAGAAAAATTGCTGTAAATTTTACAGTAACTTGCTGGCAACCTTAGTTGCTAGTAAAGTATTGTAACATTTACAGTAAACAACTGTAAAGTACTGTAATATCATACATAGTATAAAATAACACACAATCCAGTACATTTGCTCATTTGGCAGATGCAAGATACAACTGAGCTGAAGATTAAGGGTCTTGCTCAAGGTCCCAGCCATGGCGGTTTTAGTGATGCTGGGATTTAAACACACAAGCTTTTGATCTGCAACTCAAAGCCTTAACCACTGAGCCACCACAACTAGCTCAACTTGTGTCCATTGATTCAACCACATCTACCACTAAATTAACTCCACTCCACTCCACTAAGAGTGGACTAGGTGGTCGAGGCTTTGAGTTACAGGTCAGGGGGTCATGTGTTCAAATCCCAGCATCATCTAATTGCCATGGTTGGGTCCTTGAGCAAGACGCTTAACCTCCAGTTCTGTTGTATCCTGCATCAGGGAAATGAGTAAATGTACTGGATTGTGTGTTATTTTATACTATGTAGGATTATATAGGACCCAACTACTAGCTAAATATAGATGCCTACTTTCTTTTAAGAACAAATCGATTGTAGCTACTAAATGTGCTACAAACATTTATAGCATTACATACTGAATATCATTAATTATAATTAATAGAAGCAGTAGAATGTCTTACAAACATTCTTTGCCAAACATACACTATATGGCTAAAAGTGTGTGGACACCTGACCATCTTACCCATATGAGCTTGTTGAACATACTATTCCAAAACCAAAGGCATTAACGTGGAGTTTGTCCCTCCTTTGCTTCTATAACAGCCTCTGCTTTCTTGGGAAGGTTTTCCACTAGATTTTGTGTGGCTTTGTGCTCATTCAGTCATAAGAACATTAGTGAGATCAGGCACTGATGTCAAGCGAGAAGGTCTGGTACGCAGTTGGCATGTCAGTTCATCCCAAAGGTGTTCAGTGGGGTTGAGGTAAGGGCTCTGTGCAGGACACTCAAGTTCCGCCACACCAACCTTGGCAAACCATGTCTTCATGGAGCTCACGTTGTGCACAGCGGCATTGTTACAGTATGTTGGACTGGGTTCGAGGCTGTTAGTTCCAGTGAAGACAAATCCTAATTCTACAGCATATAAAGACATTCTAGACAATTGTGTGCTTCCAACTTTGTGGAAACAGTTTGGGGACATTTTGGGTGTGATGGTCAGGGGTCCACATACTTTTGGCCATGTTGTATATTTCTTAAATGCTATGTCGGCCAGCTGGTTATTTCTACCACTAATATCGACATTTGTTTTGACTGGATATCACCTGACCTGTTGATAAAGTACTCATTCGAACCCAACCTCTCTTTGCCAGGTTACCACCCAACAGATTGTCACAAAAATATAATATAAAATACCAAAATATATTTGCTGCACCAAGATCATTCATTTTCAGTCAGTGCTTTTTCAAGAGTCTATCCTGGGAACATTGGGGGTGATGTGGGAATACACCCTGGATGGAATGCCAGTCCATCTCAGAGCACCATTCACACCTAGGGTAATTTAACTTAGCCAATCTGCCTACTGACATGTTTTTTGGGAGGTGGGAGGAAACCGGAGAACGCGAGGATGTGGACACGGGGAGAACATAAACTCCACACAGACAGTAACCCGAGCTCAAGATTGAACCAGGAACCCTGGAGTTATGAGGCAGCAACACCACCCACTGTGCTACCTCAACACCAAGATCTTATGCCGTATTTTTGCTTTTGCAATCAAAAGTGATCACAAAAATAGGGCCTATAGTCTTCCTGACAGATGTAGACTGAAATAGCTATGCTTTGGCTATCCATAACTGAGACACAACTCTCCTTCCATATATGATGTGTGTGCAGGTCCTTCACGACCATATCGCCTACCGATACGAGGTCCTGGAAGTGATTGGGAAGGGATCTTTTGGACAGGTCCTCAAATGTCTGGATCATAAGACAAATGAGATGGTGGCCATCAAGATCATTCGCAACAAGAAAAGGTATTTTTTTTTAAAAAAGTTCAGGAATTAAGGAGGACAGCAAAACATTATTTGTATGTTATGGTTGTAAGTACATGTTTCTAAATGTAATTATAAAAGCACACTAACCAAAAATCATTTGATAATTGTGTAATTTACTGGTATATTCACTGGCATATTGATAATTTGGTTAGTTTGAATATTTTTTGTAGCCAGAAATGAATGTTCCTGCTCTGTGTGTGAAATGGGCGTGGCACTGCCAGAAACTGCCAGAGCAATGATGCTTTTAAATTTATTTTGAGCTAACATTACCTCCAAATTTCTATTTTGTAATAATCAACATAACTGGTTAAAACTTTATCTGAAAACTAGGGCTAAAGCTGTAGTTTCGATTTCTACAACATTCAAACTGTCAAATTTCCTGGGCCTTCTGAGATCATTGTTAGCTAATGTTTGTAATATGCTTGCAACATTGGTAAATGGTCAGCACTTTTATAGCACTTATATAGCGCCTTTTAACCTTTTGCGGCTCACAAAGCGCTTTACACTTTGTCTCATTCACCCATTCACTCACACACCAATGGCAGCAGAGCTACCATGCAAGGCACCTGCCTGCCATCAGGGAGCAACTTGGGGTTCAGTGTCTTGCCCAAGGACACTTCGGCACATGTCATGTGGGCCAGGAATCGAACCACCAACCCTACGATTAGTGGACAACCCGCTCTACCACAGGAGCCACTGCTGCCCCATTTTAGTTGTATTAAAACACAAATTTTTCCATAATGTTAATCCAGCTGGGAATGCATTAGTAACGTTTTCTGAACATTACAGGAACGTTGACTTCGTAAAATTACAGCCTAACCTTTTTAGAACCTGTGGGATAAATAACAAATTCAAGTTCGCAGAACGTTACATTTTTGTTTTAGGAACTTTTGAACGTTTTCTAGGTGTTCTCAGAATGTTAGTGCATAACATTTATAAATGTTCCTATAAAGTTCTTCCAAATTGTTTTAACTGTAGGAACATTAACTCTAATGTTTCAGTATTGTTTGTTTTTGTTTAACTGGGAACGTTGTGTAGCATTCTAAGAGCTTTGAAGATCAAACTATTAGCACAGCAGATGTCTTCAGAACATTGCAGCAACATTATTTTTTATAAGGGAATGTAAAATGAGCAACATTCTAATAACACTGCAATGCTAACAATAAGTGTGTCGCATACATGTTTGCGACATTGTAGGAACGTTATGTTTTGTAACGTCGCAGCCTATCCATTTTAGAACTTCCGGAACGCACTACTGAAAGTTCTGATAATGTTTGCATGTTTTCAGAACCCTGCAGGAGTATTTCTTTCAAACATTGTCAGAACATTAATTGCCTGAGCATGTGACTAAGCCACAGGTCACCATGACGAGCTGAGAGGTGTTAAAAGATACCTGCCCGTATCACTTTACCTTTCTTTGGAGGCTTTTCAACCTGCATCACGCCCTCTTGAATTGATGGAGATGACATCAGGCTTACCACCTTTTAATAATGCAGCAGACAAAATGAGAGCTTAGTGGCTGCCTCATCATCACACCACTGTGTCTGACTATACGACTGTGGACTTGAACTCTATAGGAAGGTGGGGAGGATGCAATGGCATAAGGTCTTGCTGGATTATTGTGCTAAAAGGGACTGAATTTGCCGATGATTACAATTTTTTATTCATTAAAGAGTGACACATCATAAGGTTTATCCATTTATAGTTATAATTTAATGTTCTGGAATGTCCACGAAAAAAAAAAGTTCCTGTTATCACTTACGTTATAGCAGCTATAAACAGTCACTCTGTTACAGAGAAACCACGAAGTGCAAACTCCGCTCTTTTGAAGACTTTCCTGTGTCAGAAAACGTACAGCTTTACCTCTGACTATTACAAAGCGCTGACTCTGGAGACTCCTTCCAAAAATGATAAATAAACGTCTACTTTCAGAAAACTTCACCACATCAACGATTACGCACGATTATATCCACCAGACGAGTCCCTATGAAAGAGCTTTTACTACAGAAACGATAACAAAGGCCGAGGAAAACTAGTGCATTAATATAAACCTGTGATTTAGAGCTGCATTACTGTCAGAGCTGCTGTTATTGAAAATCACTCAACCTTCTGACCAAACAGAATCAATAATTCAAGTGGTGAAAATGTTTCTCGCTAAAATTATGATTTTAAAAAGGCCGTTCTGTCAAAGTAGGTTTCGTATTTCATTTTCACAGCTTTATTCATGTGACTTCAGTCAGAAATGAACACGTCTGTGCTGACATGGGTGGGGCATCTTGGACTTAAATTGTGCTGACATTAACACCTCTTGGAATCTCATCTTAGCGCAGTCGCACGTCTAAAACGGTATGTTCCTTACTTCGTGCAAAGCCGTAAAAGTCCTGTCACTTTTCTTACAACCCGGTTTTGTGGATGTGCTATTTATGCCGTTCCACTTCAACAAAAATAAGCTACTTCACCCAACTACTAGAAGAGCTAATTTGACTGGATATCACGATGATATGTTTACTCTAACCCCACCTCTTTTTACGCAATTATTTACCCGGTTCAGCAACTGCGTCATTAAAATACCAGGAATATACCAAGATACATCAAGATATGTACCAGAATATACCAAATATATTAAAATATCATGAATTGAAGTGCCTTTATTTATCATGTTTCCAAAAATGAAGCTAAAAATGCTTACAAATGCTTAAAATCCAATAAGTGTGTTAACCCATTTCAGGCAACAATATTAATTTTTTTTTTGCTGACTGGCTGCATTTTGCTCTTAAAAGACTAACAAGGTTAAAAGTAACAGTGTTTTTAAAGCATAGAACTAGCAAATACACTAAATGGTGTTAACTAACATCCATTCCAATGCCATAAAGCCATTATAAGGATTTACTTAAAATGTATTTTTTACTTAATTAATAATGTACTTTCAATCCATAATTAGTGTAACAGGGTTGTACAGTCAAAGTGACCTCATCAGTCGATATCACTGAAAATAAAGAACGAACAATGAGAGAACTATCTTTTCTCCCTCCTTCCTTCTGATCTTCAGGAAATTTCAGGCAACTTCCTGTTTGTGCAATATTCAGATATTTCATAGGAGTGGATGTGTTTAGGTAACAGGGTTGAGGGAAGGTTGTGGGACTAAAATGTCAGTTTTTCATAACCTCAAATGGATGACTCGTGGAAAAGTTGTTGATGTTTCTAGTATGTTTCCAGACATTAATGTAGTATAGTGGTCTTGGACATGCAGAAATGTTGTTTTCTATAGATAAGTGCTGTAGATTTTGTAGGTTTAAGGACGATAGAAGGTATTTATCTGAAACATGCTCACAGGTTGTTGTTACCTGTCCTTATGTATTTGTAAATGTAATATCAGTATGGCACAACAATCGTGGAGTCCTCCAACACAGTCATCTTATTTTTGTGCCTGCATTGTTATCCCCATAGCCACTGTATATGTTCTGCTGTTTTTTTGCTGTTTGGTTTCTAGATTCCACCAACAGGCACTGGTCGAGCTGAAGATTCTGGACGCAGTGCGGCGGAGAGACCGAGACAACTGCCACAACGTCATCCACATGAAGGAGTATTTTTATTTCCGCAACCACCTCTGCATCTCCTTCGAGCTCCTGGGGTGAGCAATGCATCACATAAATGATTTTACTGACCTGAAACGTTTTATTTATTTATTTATTTATTTATTTTTTAGATGTAAAAATGCCAAGTCAATATGAGCAAAGTGGTAATGGAGTTAGGCAAGCCATTATCTTTTTCCGGTAATTTAGAGGGCCATGATGCAGACAAAGTGGGAATCAATTATTGAGTGTCTGAGAGTACTTTTTTTTTTTTTTTTTTTTTAATCAAAATCTAATAAATGGGAGAAATGATATTTTTTATAAATCTCCACACAGTATATGACCACAGTTGTTGAAACCGTTTTTAAATTTTTCCAAAATGTTAACAAGAATTGGACAGGTTTCCTTTCCAGCGACAGCCTCCTTGATAAATTGATCGATTAGCACCTTGTGAGAAACAGCTCCAGCCTCGGGTGTCCTGACCTTCAAGAGTGAGACGTTTGCTGTCCCGTCTCACATTACTATCACCAGTTCCTTTACTTAATGCCTTGATTACGTGCTATCTCTTTTCTTGTCTGCTCATGGTGTGAAGGCTCCGGTTACGCTGGACCAGAGTGGGTGCTCTTCACAGCTGCTGTTGCGGTCCTCCTTAATGCCAAGATAACTTTTCGACCACCTATCTTTAAGGACTCACGCTAATGCTTAACAGTTAACACAGCGTTTAGAGGGATTTCACTTTTATCTGTCAAACGTGCAACATACGGTTAATTAGATTTAAGTCCCCCAAGTCTGGAAAGTTTGTTTCATGAACTGTGGTTTGAAGTGTTGTGACTCTGTGCTGCCCTCTAGAGGTGGAAAGAGGTCATGAAGGCAGCTGGTCATGGGGTTAGACACTATTATCTGTTTCCTTATGCTACTCAAACATACTGTTTAAAAAAAAAAAATCCTAAAAATATGCCACAGAGATGAATTTGAACGTTCATTGTCATTTTTGGTGATAGAACTGTAATCCAGACTGTTATAAAGTTCGGTATATGGTTTTTTTTTGTTATTGGGTGACTAAATAGATGGAAAAGACATCTGAATCAGTCTAATTTCTAGCACATGGACATACAGTATATTTGTGTTACAGTTGATCACTGTTTAATATCCACTCTAAGACAAATCTAGGCTTTTGTTAAGTTACAATTTCACAGTAACATGCAGTCTTACAGTAACTGCTTCACTAAACAAGTGCACTTTAATTTAATAAGGCACTCATTTCGAGTCCCTTTAGAATCTGAGAGTGGACAATCAACCGGTCCTTTAGGGATTTGGTGGAACACTTGTTTAAGTTCTTACCTTATTTCATGGTCAGTAATGGGTAAAACGTAATCAAATGTAAACCAAAAACTCCAAACTCTTTTTGACTGGTAGTGTACATGTTGCTATTTACATTTGTGAAATCGTCATATTCCTCTTATCACTCAGTGCAAACAGACATCAGTAAAAGCAAAGTAGATGGCGGTCCAGCCATTGAGATGAAGCATCCTTTCAGGATTTCAGGATGCAGGATTCTGCATCACCAAAAATAGATTAAAATTGATCTGTATACCAAACAATGATGGAAATTATGTATTTAATCTACAAATTAATATGTCAGCTTGATTGGGAAAGGAAATGATCAGTGTTAGTTGTTAGCCTGGTGTCTAGTTTCGCACAAACTCTACAGGCTCTAAAGATGGCAGGTCTGGCAGAGTTAATGCATCATGATTGTGACCAGTGCAGCTACAATTCAATTCAATTCAATTTTATTTGTATAGCACTTTTAACAATGGACATTGTCACAAAGCAGCTTGAGAGGAAACAGAAATATATAAAAACAGAAAAATAAAAATCCCCAGATATAAATTTTACATTTCTAAATTTATCCCTAATGATAGATTTATCCCTAATTATCCCTAATGATAATGATAGATCTAATTAATCTATCAAATGGGTGACAAATTTAAGGAAAAACCAGCAAGCGTCTTGGTAAGGTGTTTCTCCACTACAAACCCTTCCAAAAGAGTTTCCCTCAGTTGGTGTTGTGATGACTGACATACTGTAGAGAGCGCTGTCTCCCATAAAAATCTCCCATAGGTTGAGCTCTGGCGAGTGTGAAGGCCATAGCATATAATTTAAACCATTTTCATCTTCATCAAACCATTCAGTGAGCCCTATGAATAGGGGCGGAGTCATCCTGGAAGAGACCACGCACATCAGGATAGAAATGTCAACAGAGCTGCATAATTAATTTGCAGTGACGCTTCAGTCTAAGGGGACACGTGGAGCCTAATCATGGAGGAAAAAACAAATAAATGCCCCCCTAATATAACACAAGCACCTTTTTTTTCTCTTTAATTTGTCACCCATGTGTATGTCACTCTTTTACATTACTTCACACTATGGTTTATCATCAACGCTTTCCTTTGTTTCCACGCAGAGCAAACCTGTATGAACTGATCAAGAAGAACAACTTCCAGGGCTTCAGTCTGGCTCTGATCCGACGCTTCGCACACTCTTTGCTCAAGTGCCTGCAGATGCTCCACAGGGAGAAGATCATCCACTGCGACCTCAAACCGGTGAACACTCTCATCCACTCTTCTCCACACTCAAGTGTGAAATAACATTAGCACTTTTAATAGTTTTAATAGTTACTTTTTAATAATAATAATTTTTTATAATTTTAGGCTGCGTTCACACTTGAAGAATAATTATAGGATTATTAATCATATTCATAATCATAAACATATTAGAAATTATCAATAATTTTAAGTTTACAATTGTTATTCCATTGGCAGATCATTTTGCTTTCTTCTGAAAATAAATACATATAATAATAAGCAAAATGATCTACCGGTGGAATAACACTTTTAAACTTAATATGATTTATTATTTTTGCAATGTTTAGGATTTTTCTTTTAGCTAGGAGAACATAACTGTCAAGAAATATCATTAGGGTACATAATGTGCTTTGTTGAGAACCTAGGACGTGAAAATCATATATCTGTATCTCATTGTACTTTGTAGGAGAACATTTTGCTATCCCAGCGAGGACTGGGAAATATCAAGGTGGTTGACTTCGGATCGAGCTGTTACGAGCAACAGCGAGGTTAGAACCTCTTTCTGTTAATACGTTAATATGTAATATGCTATATCACTATACAGCCACTCACAGTCGTCTCAATATAGCTCCTATTTCTAAGCTCATGTTATCACACACTTTAGCTTAAATCTTAATCGTGGTGTTCCTGTGGTTCTGCCGGCAGTGTACACTTACATCCAGAGCCGTTTCTACCGCTCTCCAGAGGTGATCCTGGGCCACCCGTACAGCATGGCCATAGACATGTGGAGCCTGGGCTGTATCCTGGCTGAGCTTTACACGGGATACCCGCTTTTCCCCGGGGAGAGCGAGGTCGAGCAGATCGCCTGCATCATGGAGGTCAGAATGTCTTAAAATTTGTACCGCTTTATTAAGCAGTTTTATTATTCAGTTATTCACTTGAAGTCATGTTATTCAGCAACTACTGTAAATGATTCAGTAACCACAGTAAACCGAATAGTGCAATCTGTACAGAGTTTTATGAGGTGTTAGGTTTTCATTTTTAGTGACTAACAGTAATTAGTCACTAAAATTATATTTCTCGTAAATTTGGTGGTTTTGAAAAGGTCAGAATTCTGTAGCTACTGATGTTAGTTAAGTCAAACATAAACTGATAGCACGTGAGATGGGGAGGGGGTGGGCGGGGCTTCCAGGCCCCAGTTAAAGTTTCCCTTGAAGTGCCTTGAAACGTGTAGTGTTATTCAATGTGCTAAGGTAATTTCCACTGAAACAGGATGTCAGGGCGGGACATATCGAGTGGCCCCACCCCCTTTTTAAATAGCCAGTAGTGTTTAGCTTACCTCACAGCCCGGGCTAAGCCGTACTTGACAGTTAGTACCATGGAGACATGCCTGTCACAAAGCCGTGAGCTGGCACATATACCTCCTTTTCCAGAGTGAGTAAATTCAAGCCATTTTTTAACCGACTTACAGTTGGAAAACGGAATAAAACGCAAACGATCGAACAGCCAAAGACCCATTTACGACCCATGCATGCTGATATGATATATGGCAACTTCGGCAAGGTGATTTTTATAATATCGGAGGCGAGACAAATCAGATTCTAGAGAGCCTTTGATTGGACAGAAAATCTGATGAGAAGCTGAAGTGCAGAATGATGTCATCAAAATTGTTGATCCGTATTGGTGGTAGAGAGAGACTGTAAATTTTGAATGCATATATCTTCTAAATGCGAATTTTGTCATTGTTTTGGAGCGCACCAGCTTATAGATAACCTTAAGGTTGATATATTCATACTAAATGCTACAAAACTTCAATTTTGATTTCATGTGGACTTTAATATCGAATAGTTCAAAACATTTGCGCAAATCATTCCAGACTCATATGTCGATTGCCTCGTTTCTTGTTTAATTGGGGGGGAAAAGACTGCTCTTTTGACGTACTTGAGTGATAAATCGTACTAGCGTACTTCCACAAGTAAAGTACCAGTGCTAGTAAAGGTTGTCAAATGTGGTAATATATTATAATCAGAGTAAATGTTACTGGATATGGTGGCAGCGTAATATCGCGTAGGGACGATAATATTGTTATATCACACAAACTTAGCTGATTAATTAGGAATTTTATTTATAAGCGCACCATATTTGTGTAATACGTACTATTAGCATTATTCTTTTCAGTTTTCAGGAATGTTGTTAATTCTTTATTTTGTAATGAAATTGTATTTATCTGGTGGTAATTTGAATATCTCTGCTTGTAGGTGATGGGTTTGCCTCCAAATGACTTTGTTCAGACTGCATCCAGAAGAAGGTTATTTTTTGGTATGTGTTTTCCATTGATACTATATTCGATGATCCTGCAACATCTACTGATGCAGTGGATTCACTCTGGACTATATCATATGTTCAAACTGTTATTTCTTCTGTTGCTCATGCAGATTCAAAAGGAAATCCACGAAACGTTACGAACAGCAAGGGGAAAAAACGCAGACCCAGCTCCAAGGATCTTTCCAGTATACTGAAGACCAACGATCCTCTGTTTTTAGACTTCATTAGGCACTGCCTTGAGTATGTACATCATCTGAGACTGAATCACAGATGGGTTTTTTTACAGCTTCATGTTTACTCATGTTTGTTCATTACTAAATTTGCGAACGATATTCCCATGCAAACATATTTGCATGCTTTTAATGTTGCAGAGAACAGAGTATATAGAGACATAATACAAAATATTTGTATAGCTTGAGTTCATTTTAACCATCCAACCATCGAGTTTGAATTAACAAAATGTGGCATGGGTGTGGCATGATATTCTAATGAGCATGCTTGATTGACATCTCCCTGTTGGAGACCACTTAAACAGAATGGCATGAATGGGAAGAATCAAGATTGTTCAACCCTACATTTACAAACTTTCTAAATAATTGAGAAGGCTACACATGCAGCAGGCATTCGCGCACTGGTTTTTATTTGCTATCTAGTCTATTCAGGCGAAAATTCATAGTTTTGATAAAGCCTGTGTGGACGAGCAACATGAGCTCTGGAAATGGTCCGTGTACAGCTGAAGCAGGTTTTGCCCAAGATTAGTCCCACCCACTTTACACAGAAAGGAGAGATATATTGGCTAAGCACATATAAAAATCGGAAAGTCACCAGTTATCCATGCTTTGTCTTGCATATTGTGTGCACAAGCCTAATCAGAAGGCGCATTTTCAGTTTCTCATATTTAAATGTTCTAGCTCAAAAGGAAATGTAAAAGCAGTAATTTTTGCTTACTTTCTGTGTTTCTTTTTGTGGCAGGTGGGACCCCGTGAAGCGCATGACTCCGGATGAAGGTATGCAGCACGAGTGGATCCACGAGGGCCGGCTTAACAGGCTCCGCCCTAAAACGCGACCAATCAGGAAACCTGGAGAGAGTGACGGCAACAATGAGTACAGCTACCGCAGGACAATCTCAAACAGGACTGGTAAAGTTCAACTTTGTCTGTCGTCAAAATACGAGTTTATTATATAAGATATAAAACACTTGCTACAGGAAAATAATCAGTGACTGCGTGGTATGAAGCAAAGTTTTTGTTACCAAGCTGAAAGGAATTCTTTTCCTACAACAGCACGTCTTGAATATACCACAGCGTACCATTTGCCAACACTAAAAGCAATAACGTGTTGTACTTTCTATCCATTTATAGTTACATTTAATGTTGTGGAAACAGTTAATTCCTGTAATCGTTTACATTGTTGCAGCTATAAATTGGAGACACTGAAGACTCCTTCCATATACTGTATTCTAAATAAATATCTCCTTACTGAAAACCTCACCATGTCAATGTTTATACATAGTTTTTTATATCCGTTTATGCGTAGCGTTCGCCAGACAAGTCCCAGACAAACCAAAGAACCCTTATGGGTGCTAGATGAAATGTTTAACCCTTTCTCACAGTACATTGCTGTTCCATTCAACTTATTAGACATTTTCAATCAATATAAACAAATAAATTATTTTATCACTGTAAGTCTGTTATAAGATTAGTCAGGACACTGTTGGGTTTCCGTGTGTACAGTAGAGTATCGTGACTATCGTGTTTAGCTGCTGGTGAGCAGGGCGATGGGGAAAGGGGAGGGTGTGAGCCCCCTGCTGGGCAAACATTTCACACCTCTCCAAAATAACATTGGTACAGAGATAAAACAGACAGCACGACTAAAGCTTTTTTGATAGTTAAACACCGTATACAACTGCCGCAACAAAATTATAATATTTAAACCTAGTAGGCTAGGTAAAAAAAAGTGTGTCTGCTTTCATATGAGCCATTAACCACTACTGTGGAGTGTGACATGACAAATAAATTCAATGCTGAACACGGGCACCCCCAAAACTTGGAGGAAATTCCATTTTTTGTCCTCTGGTAAAAAGTTAAGTTCATGTCAAAGATGAATGCAACATGTTCTTTTTTTTTTCCTCACACCACAGCAGAAAAGTCAGGCTCAGAGGACAGACTGAGGAGAGAAAACTCAGCCAAAGGTGGTAAAAGAGAGACAGCAGAGCGCCTGCGACCGATAGGGGCGTCTGCGGAGGAAGAAACCAGTGAGGGAGTGGGCAACACCGCAGACAGCAAAGACAGCCAAGACAGCAAACCAGAGAGCCATCCACAAGGCAGCTCGGTGAGGAAATCAGACAGCGGTGAGCGCTCCGTCGAAATCATCATCCAACATCAGTCTCAGTCGGCATCAAGCACAGACTCAGAGGATCAAGAGCCTCACACTCTACCACCCATCCTTTAACTTCATAATTTCAGATAATTCAGACGTTTGGTCAGTAATACCATGGGTAGTGACACTGAGTCAGAAGGTGTGTTTAGAGCATAGGTATACATATTAGAGACCTAGATAGCTATCAGAGGCCGAACTATCAACTTGCATAAACTTGTATTTATTTCCCTGACTTTTAAAGGTATTTTTCTTTAAGACGTACGACAGAATCAAAAGTACTAGTGGCTTTTTTTTTTTTTTTCATTTGAGAGGTTTCCCATTGATTAACATTGATAGCACACCACATTTTATTGTAGGTTACAGTTTGCTAGCTAGTTAGTGATTTGAAAGCTAGTAAGCAGCTCAATAACTAGCTAGCTATGTTTCTGGAAAAGACATTTGGAATAAACCTGGTTACAATATAATAATCAGGGCAATTAAAAGAATGTAATAAGACTTTTTTTTTAAAAATGTAATAATATGAAAAAGAAACAAAAGTTGTTGTTTTTTCACAGACTACAGAAATGTAGCATGCTAATACAAATCATTCACTGGAAAGTACTGGAAAGTTTCATTTAAATGGTACTTAAAATCTCAACATGGAAGGCTATTTGAGGCAAATTATGAGCCTCATAGCTTTGTATACACTTTTAAAAACATTTTTTTTTATATGACTGAATCACCTCACTTGCTTTATCTCACAAGTTTAATGTTTATCTAGCTGACTTTGCTAAGCAATGCTAGACAATACATGCATAAACTAGCATCTCTTACTTTCATTAAGTGTTAAAGCAGTAAAATAGTTTACACAATTACTGCAACACGAAACTTATATGGTCTTGCTTGCAGGAATACTTGGTATGACGTCACATTTTTTGGGAAAGCAGGGAATATGTTTACGTTTCATCCATTTACAGAGCAGAAACAGAGCGCCAATATGGCAGCTTTGTGCTCAGTTATCTAGGCCTCTAATATACATACTGTATACTGTATAAGAATCTGAGTCATACAGACCTTGCGCTGATCCTGTGATGTACCTATGAGGTAGAAAACGCCTTTCTGGAAAAGGAGTATTAGAAATCAAGCTACACTAAAACCTGCATCACTCCTATCCTGCAAGGTCAAACGGTCAGCGTGAGCCTTTAGCACCTTTTTCTTACCAACCGTTGATTTCCTTATTGTTTGATAAATGGTGTAAAATGATTACCCTGGTATATGTTACAACTTACTGTTACAAGAAAAGAAAAGAAAGCACATTTCTAGCTTTGACACTATATATCAGCACTAAAAAGTAATCCGTCAGTTAATCCTGCGAATTCCGCTCGGAAAACCAACACATCCTTCTGTGTTTCACTGCATCATGCTCTCATGTGAATCTCTCCCACCAGGGTCTGATTGTCCTTGCGGTTTTTATATTTACGCATACATGTGCTTAAGGACATTTTTTACACAAAATATTGTTCATACTACTTTTCCTGGAGTTCAGGCTGAATACCAAAGGAACTATAATGTACAATATTGTCTGCATGGTTTAAAACAGTTGAGATTCTGTTCCCACTTTACCTCTTTTTTTTTGTGTGTGTGTGGTTAGGTTACATTTTGTTTTTAGGAAAAGTAGTGCAATGAGACTGAGCCAGAGAGATCATTGAGAGTTCTTAACAGTGGTTGTTATTTGTGTTCCTAAGGAAGCAGGGAGGCCTGCTATACAACACCACCTGTATTATTTGTTCTGAATGTGAATGATTTGATCTGATTTGATGAATGAACTTAAGACATGATGATCAGGGGTGGACATATCGCGAGGGGACATGCACCCGGGACATGCAGATTGTGTGTTCAGGATATTAGTTTTTCAATTTGGCATCATTCCATAATCAGAGTGCCATTTAGCCCTCTCAAAAAAAATCCATGCATTTAACCATGCAACCCATCTCAGGCAACAATGTCTCATTTTCTACAACGTGTTTTTGCTGATGGCAGCATTTTCCCCTTAAATTTTAGCATGGAATTAGCAAACACAGAGAATTTACATAATTAATAACATTCTAATAAACTACGTAAAATATTTTTTTATTAGTAATTTACTTTCAATCTATATTTTGGATAACGCAATTGTATGTGGGTGTTATGACACAGACTCAGAGCTGGATGCAAGTGCAGGTAAGAACCAGTTTAATGAACAGAGCAGACAATTCCAAATCATAAGGCAAAAATCACAGTATTTCAAGTCCAAGGTCAGGCGATGTGCAAACCGAGTAACGGAGGCAAAAACGATAATCGGCAATGAGAAAACAGGCAAAGATCATAACCAGGAAGTATAAACAATGACAACGGCTTGGTAATGACAGACCGCTAAGGAAACTGAGCAATTACTTCGCAGGGAAGCAAAGACTGACAGAGGTTATTATAGTGCATGGTGATTGGTGTGTGATTGAGAACAGGTGTGTGCTATTAAAAGTCCGGTGACTGTGAGCATGGGTGTGTGTGTGTTGTGGGAAGTGGAGTCCAGGGCGGCCATGTTTGTAGGCCGCTGAATCTGCTGGGAAATGGAGTCTGAGCTGCCATGTAATCTAACAGTGGGGGCACGGTGGATTACTGGTTAGCACATTTGCCTCACACCTCTAGGGTTGGGGGTTCAAATCCCACCTGTGTATGCAGAGCTTGCATGTTCTCCCTGTGCTTCAGGGGTTTCCTCTGGGTACTCTGATTTCCTCTCCTAGTCCAAAAGTCCAAAGATATGCATTGTAGGCTGATTGACATTTCCAAATTGTCCATAGTGTGCGACGTGCCCCGAGTTCCCCTTGGATGGGCTCCCCTGTTACCCTGTGTAGGACAAGTGGTATGGATGGATTGATGGGCAATTGTACATTTTAAAGTGGCCTGATTGATGGTCAATATCACCAATCAATATCAATATTAATGAAAAGTAAAAAAGAATGGGAGAACTTTCTTCTTCCCGTGATCTTCAGGAAATTCAGAAGTGTTCAAATATTCCATGGGGTGAATGTGTTCAGGTAAAAGGCTTGAGTGAATGTTATGGAATTAAAATGGATGGAGGTTGTTATAAAAGACACTTTCTTTAAAATGTTTCCATTTACTTTTTAAAATGTTAAACCTTTACCATTACTTCACATATGTGTGATATTTTAAGCAGTAACATCAATGGGACGCAAATGGCACTCACGTCGTGGGGAATTTTTCCCGTCTCCCACGTAGGTTCAGGGATAAGCAAGGAAACCAGACTTATTAGAATCCGCAAGAACTCTATTACAAAGGTAAACCCAAGCAATAAAGGAGGTCGGGCTCGAGAGAGAACACTGAGGAGTTGATCATAGTGCATGATCTTAAAAACCCCAAGGGCGTGACATATTTGCCCCTTCTAACTAGCTCATTTTAATTTGTCTTACTCAGTCTAACTCTCTTTACCACTGCTAGATGTCTCCTGATCCCTTTAAATCACCCATTTACCCCTTATGTTATCTATAGCATGGAAGGCCGCTGAGACCGCACCAGGTCAGGCTGACCTCCTTGTCAACATTTGACGCACATACTTTCTACACTGTACTGTGAGTTCTGCCTGTTAATCTATCAAGGTTTTTACTTCTCCTCGTCTTAAGCGGTCCTCTGCATAACTTTTGCCTAGGCGATTGAATGTGTTTGTTCTACTCTTCTCCTGATAGTGATGTGCACGCTCTGCTCTATGTCTGAGGAATTAAGGCCATTTGATAATAATGAACTTGTTTTTCTCATGTCAAGTTGCCCTTCACACGTAGACCACAATTCAGAGTCGCTTCTCCGAGTTACATAAAGACCAGCATTATAAAATGAATCATATGCAGTATGAAATAGGTAATAAGAAAATATAAGATGTATTTTCTGATTATTTTCCACACTCACCCATTTACAGGATGTGAAAGCTTAGTGGTTAAGAAATTGGCCTCCATCTGAAAAGGTTGAGTTCAAATCCCAGGATTGCCAAACTGCTGCAGTTTGGAGAAAGTGGGTTAGCAGCTCATTTTACTCTATGCACTTCGAATGCATATGTACTGTATGTTTAAATGTAACACGATTTTTTTTTTGTTGCTTCATGGTTCATGGTGGAGTGACTCAATACTGCTCAATGTTACTCGCCACCCTGTGCACTACACACATCACCAAGGATGCATCCTACTATTCTCTAGGAACTTTTTTGGCTAGTCGAATGAATTATTTACACTTTACGGCCAAAAGTTTGTGGACGTTTGACCTTTACCCCATATGGCTGAATGAACACAAATCCCCACATTCGTGCTCCAAAATCTAGTGGAAAGCCTTCCCTGTAGAGTGGAGGTTATTATAACAAGGGGGAATATAACTATAATAAGCGGGAACAAATCTGGAGTGGGATGGTCAGATGTCTACAAACCTTAGGCCAATTGTCCAGATGTTTTTTTTTTTTTTTTTTGACTCAGCAACACACATGGAAATGATAAACCAGAGCAAAAGACAAAACAGTACAACTGTCATATCACTCCGCTAACAGCACGTTGGGTGAAAATAAAAACGTGACCATCAAAGAGATTATTGAGAAAGGATGAGGAATATATAACTACACAGACTCTTCCTCTCGCTGAGCATTTGAGTATTCATTTATTTTCTATAGCTAACTAGCTTGTTGTACATTGGGATTAAATTATGTTAGCCTGTACGGTTTTGGCTAACGTAATGATTTGTCCATCCCTGAATGATGATGATGATGATGATGATGATGATGGAAGTATTGTGGTAATGTAATAATGATATTAAGCACGATGAAGGTAATGAAATGCACTGAAAATGTAATATAGTTTAGCACTACAGTATTTCAATACTAATATGTGATTATATGGATTGTATGGTTTTTTTCTATATATACAATATTTATATATCTTAATTTTTTTTTTTTTTTTTGCCATGCACTACATGTGTATGCCATCAGTTGATATATAATTAGACAAGGTTTTACTTGTTTCTATCCTGTTCAAGTATTATGGAGGAAAGAAGATAGCTTTACAGCTTTAAAAAAATTTTTTTCTTTCTTTCTCTTATTGTTGATATTTGTATCAGTGATGGTAAATAAGGTCGACCTCTAAACGTGCTTGTCTGTATTACACTGTCTCTTTACTAAAGTCAAACACTGCCATTAACGACCGTGTGTTTTGCATATTGTATTTAAATTAGAGTGAGAGCAAGGTTCACAAATGCAAATACTATCCTACAATGATTTATCTCTTTCAGATGTGTACCGACTCCTATATTTGCTTTCTCAGCCACACTCTTTGCTTTGCAAATACGACCTGGTGTCATCTGTGAAATATACTTGTTTTATTTTTATGAGGTAAATAAACATTTTATAGAGATCTTTTTTTTTCCGTTTTATCTTTGGATTGCTTTGTTCGAAGGACTCGGCAAATATACAGTTATATCTTGCCCTTTGCTGCTTTTATTATGTCTGATTTTTTAAGACATTAATATCGTGATGTTATTATTATCGTATCGTATTATCATAAGGTCTTAGATAAATGAAATCATCGCACCAACATGCACTCTGGGGCAGAAATGACATACTTTTGTATAAATAATTGTAAGCCACACACAAAATGTAAGGAATAAAGCACTTTTTACAGGAAAATAATGAATGGCGGGGTTGTATGATGAGCAGAGTTACTGTTACCACCCTGAAGTTGATTATCTTTCAATATTAGTGTGTCCTGAAGTGTTTTATTCTTCTTATACTACAGCAATTTGCCATTATGAGTGTTTTTTCTTTAATTAAAAGAAAAAATTAATGTGCGTAGTCGTAGCAAGTGAAGCTTACTGCAGCCTGAGCAAGTAGCCTAAAGTATCTGCAGGATCTGTCAGAAGGACAGTGATCAGTTTGAAGGATCAGCATTTACGTGAAATTTGTACCACATTTACAGTCACCTGGATACATAAATCCTACACAAACAAGTTAAACCATCGATGGGATTTATTACTTCAGAAACATGCACTCCACCCAGAGTGATAATATTTGCCTTTCTGACAAATATAAATCTTTATAAATAAAAAATACATATGATAATCAACTTTGCTCACACAAATACAGTGCCCTCCACTAATATTGGCACCCTTGGTAAATATGAGCAAAGAAAGCTGTGATAAATTGTCTTTATTGTTTAATCGTTTGATATTTTGTTCAAATAAATCACAAAAATACTCTGCTCTCATGGATATCAAACAATTGCAAACACAACACAGGTTTATAAAAAAAAATATCTTTGTTAAATATAGGTGTGCAACAATTATTGGCACCCTTATGAACTCATATGAGAAAAATATATTTGAAGTATATTCCCAATGATATTTTACATTTTTTAGTACACCTGAGTGACTAGGAACAGGAAATTGTTCAACCGTGACTTCCTGTTTCACAGGGGTATAAATATGAGGTAACACATAGGCCAATTTCCCTTAGTCATTCATAACAATGGGTAAGACCAAGGAATATAGCTGTGATATGAGGCGAAAGGTTGTTGATCTTCACACAATGGGAAGTGGCTATAAGAAAATCGCACAAGTATTGAAAATGCCCATTTCCAACATCAGGGCAATAATTAAGAAGTTCCAGTCAACTGGAAATGTTATGAATCAACCTGGAATTGGACGCATGTTTATATCGTCTCAACGCACTGTAAAGAGGATGGTTCGAATGGCCAAAAAAATCTCCAAGGATCACAGCTGGAGAATTGCAGAAGTTAGTTGTGTCTTTTTTAGGTCAGAAAGTCTCCAAAACTACAATCCGAAGTCATCTACATCACTGCAAGTTGTTTAGAAGGGTTTCAAGAAAAAGCCTCTACTCTCATCCAAAAACAAACTCAAGCATCTTCAGATTGCCAGACACTACTGGAACTTCAAATGGGATCGGGTTCTGTGGTCAGATGAAACCAAAATAGAGCTTTTTGGCAATAAAAACCAGAGTTTTTGTTTTGTTTTGGTGCACACAGAAAGGTAGCCATATGGAAAAGTACCTCATGCCCACGGTTAAATATGGTGGTGACTCTTTAATGTTTTGGGGCTGTTTTTCTGCCAGAGGACCTGGACATTTTGTTAGGATACATGGCATCATGGACTCTATCAAATATCAACAGATATTAAATGAAAACCTGACTGCTTCTGCCAGAAAGCTTCAAATGGTCCGTGGCTGGATCTTCCAGCAGGACAATGATCCAAAACATACATCAAATTCAACACAAAAATGGTTTACTGACCACAAAATCAAGGTCCTGCCATGGCCATCCCAGTCCCCTGACTTGAAACCCATTGAAAACCTGTGGGGTGAACTGAAGAGGAGAGTCCACCAGCGTGGACCTCGAAAAATGGTCTCAGATCCCTTGCCATGTATTCTCCAGCCTCATGAAGCATTATAGGAGAAGACTCTGAGCTGTTATCTTGGCAAAGGGAGATAGCACAAAGTATTGACTATAATGGTGCCAATAATTGTGGCACACCTATATTTAACAAAGTTTTTTTTTGTGGATAAACCTTTGTTTTGTTTGTAATTGTTTGATATCCATGAGGGCAAAGTATTTTTGTGATTTTTTTTTTTTTTTAAACAAAAGCTCAAAAGGTTAAAAAATAAAGACAATTTTTCACAGCCTTCTTTGCTCATATTTACCAAGGGTGCCATTAGTGGAGGGCTCTGTAAATCATCATCTGTCACTGTACACGGTTTGTCCAGAACCTCATCCACAGAAATAATTTTGATCAAATAAATATTGTACAGCTTCAAATAAGACAACTAAACTATTTTTGGCTTTAAGCTACACTTGCAGTACGACTATATTTACTAAGATAATTAGATTACTACTTAATTCGTTTGTTAATTTGTTCATTTTCTTTATGACAACTACATTTAGGCGCTTGTTTTGTCCGTCTGCGTTTGCCGTACCCCGTTTTGGTGAGGCTTTTTTTTCCCCACCCTTATTTCAATAAGTCTCGTCTTCCACGCTAATATTGGCTGATCACAGGTGTTTAACGCGGAGACGTCAAAATTGAGCCAATCACAGAGCAGAATGTAAGACTGTATTGACGAAAAGTATGAAGAAGGCGGGTTCCGTTAGAATACGGGTAGGAATAATATCTCAAGTTTGGTTGACGGGTCGTAAACATGGCGGCTGTCGTTTTGGTTAGCCGTCCTGCGAGTGTCCTTCCCAGGCTTTCCAGTAAGTATTTAATCAAAAAGTTATGATAATATGCGTTGTGATGAAGCTGCAGAATGAAACGTTGTTACTTTAGAAGGCAGTAAGAGATGATAATGTTGAAGTCAGGAGTTATTTAAGATAAACTGTTGTCCTCTGTAGCTTATAGCATGACCCCGCTCGAGCTCGAGGCCGGTGATGCTAGCCACAGTTTGAAATAATAATAATAACCGTTATATAAAATAAAACTTACTCTAAATATCTCAGTGACAAATACATTAGCTAGCTCCTTAGCTTACCGAAATTGCTATTGAGATTATTTGAGTTGCTGTTATCTCAATTAGTTTAGAGTTTATGATGCTGGTTTACATCACACAGAAATAATAATTTTGTATTTTTGCTCCTAAAAACAGTTGGTTAAAGTATTGACCATATATTTTGATTCACATGTCCTTACAGATCCTCTTACTGCATTTGTATTAACAAGACTGATTCCCAAATAGCTATTGGAGATGGTTAAATCCCAAATTATTGGCGGCCTTCATTAAAATCAACAGCACATGCCAAACCATATTAGGACTAATATTAATAACCCTCTTCAATTCAGACCACAAGCTGTTAGTGATGTTCAAATCTGGAGAGTTACACTATATGGCCAAAAGTTTGATGACATCCCAATCCAGATTTATTCCCCCTTTCCTGTTATAATAAGCTCCACTCTTCTGGGAAGGCTTTCCACTAGATTTTGGAGTGTGGCTGTGGGGATTTGAGTTCATTCAGCTACAAGAGCATTAGTGAGGTCAGGTGCTGATGTTGGGTGAGGAGGCTCCAGTCCCAGTTCAGTGGGGTTGAGGTCAGGGCTCTGTGCAGGACACTCGAGTTCTTCTACTCCAACCTTCACACACCGTGTCTTCATGGAGCTTGCTTTGTGCACACAAGACAAAGCAATGGCAGCAGTCTGCATAGGCATGCACTATGGCGAGACGTTATATAAAATACGCTTGGATACGTCGGTCCAACCAAGGAGCAGGAACAAGGCATGTGGCACTGAGCTGGACCTGAAAGACCATAAAGTGCCATATCGTATCGTCCATGATATACCGGTACAATTCCTCCTCATGATAAGAATTTGTCATCCCGCGATATTGCGGATATAGTTGTGTGACGTGTTTACGTGCCGCAACATGGGCATCTTACACGTAGAACGAGAACAAGCATGGCGGATGGCGGAGATCCAACCCTAGACAAGGAAGAAGAATTAACCTCCCCCCCCCCCCCCCCCAGAAAAAAAAAAAAAAAAGAAGGAGCTTCCTCTGTAATATGGAAGTGGTTCGGATACAGAAGATCAGATGTGAATCTAACATCTGTGATTTGTAAAGTCAGTCAAAAACCTGTATCACCTCAAACAAAAACACAGGCCAGAATATGAGGAAAGCCAGAAGTCACGTCAGGAGAAAGCGCCAACAAGTAACGTCAAACGCCAGAAAGATGGTGTTGAATGTTACCATTTTCCTGTCGTCATTTATATCGTTGCAGAAGAAAAATACCATGAAATATCAAATTCAAGTTATATATTCAAGTCTATATCGCCCATCCCTAGTACTGACATAGACACACATACAGCACAAGCAACAGACAAAAATACAACAGGGGTCATAACGTCATCTTCAGCCGAGTCTTAACCATCAGGCAGACAGGTTTTCATGAGCGACAATTTAAAAAAATTAAATTTTTAATGATGACGATTTGCTTGCATTTATTTTAACTGTGATTTAGAGGTGTACAGTTATGCCACACAGATGGGAGATGAGTACTGTTTATGCAGTTATTTAGCCCTTTCCTTTTAAACATGAGTAATTCTGAAGCTGACTAGAGACGAGCAGGTAACATGTCGTGTATAAGTAGTTCACTTTTATAGGGAGGTATTTTGCACACTTTGACACCCTTTGTCACTCCATTTCTAACGTCTATAACATTTTCTGCGTGCCCTCTCGTACAGGTGCCTGCTCTCCTGCGGTGCTGGCCGCTGGGCCTGTTGCAATCCAGCACCGGCAGATCCACCATGCCCTCATCCCTAAAGGCAAAGGGGGTCGTTCCTCGTTCAGCGGAGTAGCGGCCACCGTGTTCGGGGCCACTGGCTTCCTGGGCCGATATGTTGTCAATCGACTTGGTGAGTGTGTAACAGAAGCATCCTGGTAGTCGTGGGGCTGTAACGGTGATTTCCTGCACTAACATGCAACAGATAATAAATTAATATAAGATGCCGTGTAAAATGCAACCTGTTTTTAAGTGCACGAGTTTGCGTCCGTTAATCCATTCAGTGTGTTCGGTTTTTACAGATGCTCATAAGTATATAAATGATAATGTAACGTAGTTAAAGCTACAGACCGAAAAAAACATTATTGAGTTAGGGAACAAAAATACTCTATATTCTGTGGTGACGAGGTGGTGTGAGGCATGACATTACCACCTCAAGGTGGATTATTTTCCAGTAACAGCACGTCCTGAAGTGTTTTATTCCCCTTACACCAGAGCGTCATACTTTATTACTTTTATATTTGCATGCAATTTTGTGGAATGTCCATGAAGCAGGTTGGTTCACATCACTTATGTTATAGAAGCTATAAACAGCCGTTCCTTCACTTTCTCTTGACGAAGCCAAAAAAAAAAATAAAGCTTGTTAGTTACTATAGAAACGATAACATGTTAAAATGAGTGCATTAATACAAACCCGTGATTTGCCGACGCTGCTGTTTTAGAAAATTAATCTGCACCTTTAAGAATTCGACAGTGGTATGACACAAGTTGTAATTATTGTTTGTAGTAATCAGAAAGTAGATTCGGTTAAAAAGTGTTTATTTTATTGGATGTACAAAATATTATACTTGGTCATTTATTTATTGAAGAAAATGATCCAATATTACATATCTGTGAGTGGCAAAAGTATGTAAACCTCTAGGAGTTAATGTGAAGGTGAAATTAGGGTCAGGTGTTTTCAATCAATGGGACGACAATCAGGTGTGAGTGAGCGCCCCATTTTATTTAAAGAACAGGGATCTGTTGAATTCTGATCTTCACAACACATGTTTGTGGAAGTGTATAATGGCACGAACAAGTGAGATTTCTGCGGACCTCAGAAAAAGGGAAGTTAATGCTCATCAAGCTGGAAAAGGTTGCAAAACCATCTCTAAAGAGTTTGGACTCCACCAATCCACAGTCAGATAGATTGTGTACAAATGCAGGAAATTGAAGACCATTGTTACCCTCCACATTAGTGGTCGACCAACAAAGATCACTCCAAGAGCAAGACGTGTAATAGTCTGCGAGGTCACAAAGGAACCCAAGGAAACTTCTAAGCAACTAAAGGCCTCTCTCACATTGGCTAATGTTCATGAGTCCACCATCAGGAAAACACTGAACAACAATGGTGTGCATGGCAGGTTTGCAAGGAGAAAGCCACTGCTGTCCAAAAGGAATATTGCTGCCCCTGTGCAGTTCGCTAAAGATCACATGGAAAAGCCAGAAGGCTACTGGAAAAATGTTTTGTAGGCAGATGAGACCAAAATAGAATTTGTGGTTTAAATGAGAAGTGTTATGTTTTGAGAAAGGAAAACGCTACATTCCAGCATAAGAACCTTATCCCATCTGTGAAACATGGTGGTGGCAGTATCCTTGATTGGGTCTGTTTTGCTACATCTGGTTTTCCTGACAGTAGTCCAATAGAAATGTTGTGGAAGGACCTGAAGCAAGCAGTTCATGTGAGGAAACACACCAACATCCCAGAGTCGAAGCTGTTCTGTACTGAGGAACGGGCAAAAATTCCTCCAAGTCGATGTGCAGCACTGATCAACAGTTACCGCAAACGTTTAGTTGCAGTTATTGCTGCACATGGGGGTCACACCAGATACTGAAAGCAAAGGTTCACATACTTTTGCCTCTCACAGATAGGTAATATTGGATCATTTTCCTCAATAAATAAATGACCAAGCATCGTATTTTTGTCTCATTGGTTTAACTGGGTTCTCTTTAACTACTTTGAGGATTTGCGTGAAAATCCGATGATGTTTTAGGTCATATTTATGCAGAAATGTAGAAAATTCTAAACGGCTCGCGAACTTTCAAGCACCACTGTACGATGTAAGGCGTTTCATTAACGACTTTTTGCTTCGTGTTTTCAGGACGGATCGGCTCTCAGATCGTGATTCCTCACCGATGTGACCAGTACGATCTCATGTACCTCAGACCCATGGGCGATCTCGGCCAGATCATCTTCATGGTACGTTCTTTTTCACTTTCGATTCTGAGATTTTGAAATTTGTGTAGTGTGCACTTGTGGCATCGTGTCAGTCCAACATCATCCTTTCACCTTTGTATCATTATACCTCATACATCTTGTGTTTTTTTTTTTTTTTGTCTTTTTTTTTAATCTTTCAGGAGTGGGATGCGAAGGATAAGGAATCGATCAAAAGAGCAATAGCTCACTCAAATGTTGTGATCAACTTGGTGGGAAGAGAGTGGGAGACCAGGTATGCAGGGCTGTTGTATGTTTATTGGCTGCGATGTTTTGGAGATGAGGTGGAGTCTGCTATACATACTGTTTTGCGCTCTGCAGGAACAACAAGTACGAGGACGTGTTCGTGACCATCCCTCAGCAGATCGCAAAGGCGTCACGGGAAGCCGGAGTCTCAAAGTTCATCCACATCTCGCACCTCAACGCAGACATCCGTAGCCCATCAAAATACCTAAGAAATAAGGTACTGTGGATGATGCATGCAATTTCACCACTCTGATCAGAACTCGCACAGCTTTCTCCATAGTGTGAGGAGAAATAATGATGCAGTAGATGCACATTTATGAAACTTTTGCTTCTACTAGTGCTGTGCAGAATTTTTCTCTTACTCCAAATATAGTCCAGTTGTAAGAGTCTGAGACTTTGTTTTTGCACTTGATTACCCACATTTGTCTTAAAAGTGCTTATCAAGCTGGATACGAGCAAATTTATTCGTAAATTGTTTGCAGGAGCATTCACACAAGCAATGTGGGTATTCGTGAAAATCCACTTGGTTCGAGAAAAAACGTTTGAGAGCTCCTGAGTTTGTCTAAATTCATATACAAGGTGACTCAGTCCGTGACTAATCAGACCGTGAGGTTTACCTTTTATGGAGTTTTGTAGGCGTCAGTAAAAAGTAAATCATCAGAGCTGTTAATGTGCTTGGTAATTGGGCTGACTGAAAATCTTTAGTTCGTTTGCCTTACGAAAACATTTACACTTTTATCTTTCTATGGTTTAAATGTTTACACGTTAACCATGTGTTTATTTACAAAAGATGCATAAATAAGGCTCATTTTTAGGTTTAGTAATGCCATTTAAAGTCCCCATGACTGTGATTATGAATGTGTTAGCCTTACGGTTATCTATAAGCTAGTGTGCTCCAAAACGAAGACAAAATTCTCATTTAGAAGATTTTGTGCATTCAAAATTTACCCTCTCTCTACGACCAGTACGGATCAACATGATGACATCATTCTGCACTTCAGCTTTTCAATAGAGTTTTCTGTCCAATCAGATGCTCTAGAATCTGAAGTGTCCCGCCCACAACATTTATAAAAATTGCCTTGCCGAATCCAATGCATCTTTATTGCTCGGGCTTGCGTCCATTGTGTCAAGGCACTTCACGGGGACTTTAAATATTAATTGTTTCATAAAATGATAGAATCAGATGGTCTTTAAATTAATTGTTTATATTATATATATATATATATATATATATATATATATATATATATATATATATATATATATATATATATATATATATATATATATATACATACACACACAGGTGCATCTCAATAAATTAGAATGTCGTGGAAAAGTTCATTTATTTCAGTAATTCAACTCAAATTGTGAAACTCGTGTATTAAATAAATTCAATGCACACAGACTGAAGTAGTTTAAGTCTTTGGTTCTTTTAATTGTGATGATTTTGGCTCACATTTAACAAAAACCCACCAATTCACTATCTCAACAAATTAGAATATTTCATAAGACCAATAAAAAAACATTTTTAGTGAATTGTTGGCCTTCTGGAAAGTATATTCATTTACTGTACATGTATTCAATACTTGGTAGGGGCTCCTTCTGCTTTAATTACTGCCTCAATTCAGCACGGCATGGAGGTGATCAGTTTGTGGCACGGTGGTATGGAAGCCCAGGTTTCTTTGACAGTGGCCTTCAGCTCATCTGCATTTTTTGGTCTCCTGTTTCTCATTTTCCTCTTGACAATACCCCATAGATTCTCTATGGGGTTCAGGTCTGGTGTGTTTGCTGGCCAGTCAAGCACACCAACACCATGGTCATTTAACCAACTTTTGGTGCTTTTGCCAGTGTGGGCAGGTGCCAAATCCTGCTGGAAAATGAAATCAGCATCTTCAAAAAGCTGGTCAGCAGAAGGAAGCATGAAGTGCTCCAAAATTTCTTGGTAAACAGGTGCAGTGACTTTGGTTTTCAAAAAACACAATGGACCAACACCAGCAGATGACATTGCACCCCAAATCATCACAGACTGTGGAAACTTAACACTGGACTTCAAGCAACTTGGGCTATGAGCTTCTCCACCCTTCCTCCAGACTCTAGGACCTTGGTTTCCAAATGAAATACAAAACTTGCTCTCATCTGAAAAGAGGACTTTGGACCACTGGGCAACAGTCCAGTTCTTCTTCTCCTTAGCCCAGGTAAGAAGCCTCTGACGTTGTCTGTGGTTCAGGAGTGGCTTAACAAGAGAATCGACACCTGTAGCCAAATTCCTTGACACGTCTGTTTGTGGTGGCTCTTGATGCCTTGACCCCAGCCTCAGTCCATTCCTTGTGAAGTTCATTCAAATTCTTGAATCGATTTTGCTTGACAATCCTCATAAGGCTGCGGTTCTCTCGGTTGGTTGTGCATCTTTTTCTTCCACACTTTTTCCTTCCACTCAACTTTCTGTTAACGTGCTTGGATACAGCACTCTGTGAACAGCCAGCTTCTTTGGCAATGAATGTTTGTGGCTTACCTAGTGAACCAAACTGAGAGACCATTTTGAAGGCTCAGGAAACCTTTGCAGGTGTTTTGAGTTGATTAGTTGATTGGCATGTCACCATATTCTAATTTGTTGAGATAGTGAATTGGTGGGTTTTTGTTAAATGTAAACCAAAATCATCACAATTAAAAGAACCAAAGACTTAAACTACTTCAGTCTGTGTGCATTGAATTTATTTAATACACGAGTTTCACAATTTGAGTTGAATTACTGAAATAAATGAACTTTTTCCATGACATTCTAATTTATTGAGATGCACCTGTGTGTATATATATATATATATATATATATATATATAAAATGTGTGTCCGTTTTTACATTTTTATACATAACCATTGTGCCATACAGTGTCGGAAAGCAAACCATGTAAGCAAGCCACAGTAATGCATGATACTTAACTAACTTGTTTTTGCTGAACTGTGTTGAGCAGGCTGTCGGGGAGACGGTTGTGAGAGACGAGTTCCCAGATGCCATAATCATGAAGCCGTCTGAGTTCTTCGGAAGAGAAGATCGCTTTTTCAACCACTTCGCTAGTATGTGTCTAGTAGTTCATCTCGTGCTTCACATTCATCATCTGATTTCTGGATTAGTTGGAGTATTTTAATTTTTGAGTTGTAATATTACACATTGTTAACTCGACTTAAATAACAAATTTCTAACCACAATACAGCATTAACAACATTTATCGGATATTCTGTCGTGCCACAGACACCAGCTAACGTAATATACAGTGCCCTCCACTAATATTTGGTAAATATGAGCAAAGAAGGCTGTGAAAAATTGTTTTTATTGTTTAACCTTTTGATCATTTGTTCATAAAAATTCACAGAAATACTGTGCTCTCATGGATATCAAACAATTGCAAACAAAACACAGGTTTATCAAAAAAAAAAAAAAAATCTTTGTTAAATATAGGTGTGTAACAATTATTGGCACCCCATGAATTCATATGAGAAAAATATATTTGAAGTACAGTTACAATCAAAATTATTCAACCCCCATTGCAAATCAGGTTTATTGTCAAAATTTACAGACTTTCAGCTGTTTGCAATGAACAAATCAAACAAAAGCAACTGAAATAGCTCAACACAATGAATGCTTCAACTGGTTTCCCCAAATTCAACTGAAAGTGCAACTTATAATGACTTCTCCAGTCTCAAAATTATTCAACCCCCTGAGTAGAATCCCTCACAACAGCACAAGTATGCAAAACAGGTGTTGTCTCAAGCACACATGATGCAACTAATTAAGGGTTTCATTAGTTGCACCAGGTGTGCTTGAGCTGGAACACATGAAATACCTAATTGGCTAGGGGCAGGTAATACATGAAATACCTGGATGGGGCAGAAAAACGAAGCTATCAACGGCTGCAACCAGATTTCTGAGAAGGCAGGTTGTGGAAAAACCCCTCGAGTGACTGCAAAAGACCTGCAGTTAATTATATTTAATTATATGTTATTATATAATATAAATTGCCAGGAATCATTGAATCGATCCTTAAAGTATTCGACTCCCAGCACCTTTTGGTACGCATTGAAAGCAGTATGGAGAATTGACGACATGACGCACAGCACATATTAAAAACACAGTGTATACATTAAGAAAATTAAACAATAGTTTAACTACTTATAAGTGAATAGATTCAAGTAGCTTAACAACTCGTGCTATGAAGTGACCTAGTGTATGCAGCTAAGCGATTAATTCATTGGCAACTATTTTCATCATCAGATTTGATCAGTTTTGTCTGTTAGTGGTTGCAGCTCCATTTAATTTCAAAAGATATATTGATAGGCAAAGTTATACAGGCTTTATCTTGATGGCTTCACATCGTTGAGACTGGCAGGTTTTTCTCCAGTAGTCCTCATCTAGACCACAGATCACATTGTTTTGCAGCCATTTGCAGTACAATGTAGAATAAATTTAAGACCATTTTAGACCAATAGGAGCATATGCACGAGAAGATGGCAAACATTTAATTTTAAACTTAACTTGAAATGGTGTTCATGGCAATTTGCCATCTGTAATCCTTCTACATTAAATGGCTGCCAGCATGTAAAATAGTATTTTAATACCACACTCGTGTAACATTAACTGCACGCTTGTGGATATTAGTTTCTCATTCCTCACGCTTACATCAACTCTGAATTCAGCTCTAAGCGGTTATTTATGAGGATTAATGAGTAACAATAAATATTTTAAACACTAGCCAAGTTAAATAAACTCGAAATTATGGGTAGGTGATATGACAAAAAAAATCACATGATGTGTAAAGACCTTTCTTTGATATGAAATGCATCATGATATGACAGTAGTGGTGTTTTTTTTTTTTTTTTTTTTTTTTATGAATAGAAAATAAATAATTTAACACTGAAAAGAAGGGGAAATTTGTTTTTAAAAATCTGTAAAAATGAACATTTTACAGTTTTAAATATTCTAATTAGTACAAAACGTTAACATGTAATCAGCTAATTTTGGAGTTTCTGACTCCAAAATTGAAAATTTATCAAAATATTTATATTATTTTGTCATATTGCCTAGCTATAGACAAAATAGTACAAAACTTTATCTGCTGCTTTTGGAGTTAGTGTGTGTGTGTGTGTGTGTGTGTGTGTGTGTAGACATGCGTTGGTTCGGCAAGGCCATGCCCCTGATAGCGATGGGCAAGAAAACAGTTAAGCAGCCTTGTCACGTGAGTACTTTACACTTTTCTGTTGATTCAAATTTTTTTTTTTTAGGTGACTGCATTCGGAAACCTTTGCCACAGATTTGTGTGTCACGATCGAGTCATGATTTATTGAAGGTGCACCAGTTCTTTGGTCAGTATTTACAGTCATGGCCTCTCTGTTCTGTCTGTAGGTGGTGGACGTGGCCAAGGCCATTGTTAATGCCATTAAAGATCCCGATGCCAACGGCAAAACATACGCATTAGTCGGGTAAGAGGCGAGCACGATTATCTAAGAGCACTGCTTTCAGTGTTGATGACCTACAGATTAGTGCGCAAACACAGTCATCCATAATGCTGACACATACAGGAGAACGCAACTCTCACGTCACCTCCCTCTGACCTTTACAATACTTACGGAGAGCTGTTAGGGGTGTGTGTGGTGTTTGTGAAGCGATGTGGTGTGCTTCTCAAATAATACATGTGTATATACAGTGCAAACATTTGGTTTCTGTGTGAAAAATCTCTCTCTCTCTCTCTCTCTCTCTCTCTCTCTCTCTCACCATGATTGTTACAAAGCACTGACATTGAAGACTCCTTCCATAAATGTTAAATATGTTTCCAAACGTCACATCAACGATTCTACATTTTACTTTGTTAAACAACGGGTTTTTAAAAATCTGTTTATTATTAGTCTTAGATTCTGTTTATTATTGGTCTTTTGATAAGTCCCTATGTGAGCTGTTACTATAGAAACAATAACGTATTGGAACGAGCGCATTAACATAAACCTATCGTTCATGTCGCAGCCAGAACCTACCGTCATGAGCTGTGTGGTTATACAGAAATAATGCACACTTTCTGTAAAAAAAAAGTCTGTAAATGTGAAAAGGGGAATCTAGTCTAAACACTGGACTGCGGTTCTGCCTTTAAGAAATGTCCTACCTGCTGTTTGCTCTCTCAATATGAGCTGTAAGATCAGAAATCTGCTCGACCACTATGGGATTTTATTAATATGATTTTTAACTGTAAATCAATGTCTAAGGAGGAAGTAGAATTAATAGAAGATTAAAGCTGAATTTCTGAATGGTCTTCTCAGTCCAAAATGAAACCCAAACCTATGTTCAAACAATCTGTAGTCTCCCAAGCGTACACGTAAACATGATGATTCATAATTGAAATGCATTAAATCGAATATGGCACAAAGGCTGCAAGGACAACATCAGTCTATTGTTGATTGATATGATTAGAGAATTTCTTGCTACCTTATAGCATGCAAACGGGTGGGATTAATTGCATAACAATGTCTTGTACAAAGTGTGCGTAATTCAACACCGTGTTCTCTACCAGGCCTAACCGCTACCTGCTGCATGACCTGGTGGAGTACGTGTACGCTGTTGCCCACAGGCCATTTGTGGCATACCCCATGCCACGCCCTCTCTATCAGTAAGCCCTCTCCTTTGTTTCAGTGGTTTTCAGATGGTCATGATCGCTGATGTGTGTGCAAATTAATGATAATGCAAATTAATGATATCTGATTTTCTCGTTTTTAGTCTCGTTGCCAGGTTCTTTGAGATGAATCCCTTTGAGCCGTGGACGACACGTGACAAAGTGGACCGGGTATGTATATCAGAGCCTGAGATATGTTAAGGATTTCAAAGTAGTCGCGTAATAGTTAGGAGTGCACAAAAGAAAATGATTTTTCATGCATTGTTAGACTTGCCTAAGTCATTTTGTTAGGCAGTGAAGTGTCGTCGTCCCCCCCAAAACTGGAGGTAATTTTTGCTGTATTCCTGCTGTAATTTTGCTGAACACATGCTTGCACATTGCAAATGGTAATTAAACCATTAATCAGGCTTGAAATGTAGTCAGCATTTTTGTTGATACCAGCAACAACGGCAAGTCATCAGTAAACAAGATAAATAATTGTATAAATAAGGAATAAACCACTTGGGGTGTGCTGTTATTTGGAAATGATCAACAACCGGCTGATGTGATGCAGCCCGACATGAAGCAGAGTTAATTTACCACCCAAAAGTTGATTATTTTACAATAACAGTATGTGCCATAATCTTTTATTCCTCTTATATTGCAGTGATTTACCATATATATATATATATATATATATATATATATATATATATATATATATATATATATATATATATATATATAAATAAATGAACATTTTATCTGTTTATAGTTAGAATTCAGCAGTGCTGTGGTGTAAATAGTACTAATTACACAGCAACAGATTAATAATGTCAATCAAATCCGCCTGTAATATCAAACAAAATTTAAAATAGACATCATTGTAATATACGTCATGTACACAACATTTCAGTGTGTTTATACATCAACAAAGTATCAGATTTAGTCTTCATGTGGTGCAAATGTTTAATCTATTTTGTCTTGCCTTGAAAATATACTCATTAACCACAGTAATTCCTCTGCAATACTTCCAATACAATCCTCCACTGTCTGATGCTTGTGTAGTGTCCAAGTTGCATGTAAATAATTTGGCGCTGCTGGGTTCACACATTTCCTTATGATTTTCATGTGCCTGGCCTTGCCTCACATTGTCCTCCTAAGCGTGATGCATGCTCGCTTAGGCAGAACACGTGGCCAGTGCCAAGACAGCAGACATGTCAAGCCACAAAACTGTTCTCCCTGTTGCCGTGCGAGTTTCCTCCAAACGCCCAAAATCAGTGGCATAAAATGGTCTTAAAACGACAATCGTTTATCGAAATAACTGATCGGAAGGTCGTGAGTTCAAATCCCAGCACTGCCAAGCCGCCACTGTTGGGCCCTTGAGCAAGGCCCTTAACCCTCAATTGCTCAGATGTATAAATGAAATAAATGTAAGTCGCTCTGGATAAGGGCGTCTGCCAAATGCCGTAAATGTAATGTAAATATTTCTGGGACGGTATAAACAACAACGTCCAACAAAAGTAGTTATCGTGACAGGCCTACTGACTAGGATAAAGTGATTATTTAGGATGAACGAATGAATGTCAGTGGTGCTTCTCCAAATATATTGTAAGACTTGCTTTACAATATTAACTATTTGCTTTCCAGTTCCATTTAACGGACATGAAGTACCCGGACCTGCCAGGCTTTGAGGACCTGGGCATCACTCCTTCCACTGTGGAGAAGAAAGCCATTGAGGTCTTGCGCCGTCATCGCCGTTTCCGCTTCCTGGAGGCCGAGCTGAGCGAGACCAAGCCTGCCAAGACTGTCACCTATTGAGCAGTCAGTCAGAGCGCAGTCCTCTGCCTCATCTTCGCACGTTGTGCTGTCTGGTTTTACTGCATCTCTGTACATAAATAAATAAATAAATAAATAAATAAAGATGACCCGTATCCTGGGCTGTCTGTCTGTGTGTTGTGAGTGAAAGGGAAATTTAGTGTTCAGGAACTGAATGTGAAGTGGAGTCCATAAAGGGAAAATCCTCCCTGAATGACTATCAATATTTATAACCAATAGATGAGCTTGTGATTAACTGTGCAAAATATTTTATGACTAAATTCTGGATAGAACTTTTTTTTAAGTTGACTAATATGTCGGTCTATTTTCAGGTCTAACACAACAGTTTCCTATATAACCCACAATGGTGATGATGGTGCAGTGGGATTTATCCGTTGCTTTACATCTACCTAAAGAGTGTGATGCAGCGGCCCTTTAGTCTGTCCATCTCTCTCACCTCTTCATCTGTTCACTCTGTTCAAGCAGATCAGCTTCCAAAACTTCAACTTGAATTCTTATACCGCCGTCTACACCATCACGCTCTTCATCTCGAAGATCGTGAACTAGTCGAGCCAAGTCTCTGCCATAACTCGGCATAAAAATGTGTTGTATTTTTGCATTGTATTATGGGAATTTCAGTTCAAATGTTTGCTCTCTCCACTACTTCTAAGTTGGATTTCTCATTAGTATGGTGTTGAACGTCGCTGCAAAATTGTGACAGCTCCTCACTGGAATAACGAAAATACAGCATCAACATAATAGCAGTAGAATCATTTCACTATAAGCATAGGTTACGTGATTCAGGGTGGAGATTCTCTTTAATCTTTCTGTTCTTCAGTGGGTCTCTTACACAAGGTGTTTTAAATTACTAACCAGCAAAATTCCTTAAGGTTTCTGTCTGAAAGGTCGCCTCCTCACTGCTCCAGGGTCCTGGGTTCAATCCTGAGCTCGGCTTACTGTCTGTCCTGAGTTTCTTGCATTTTCCTCGTGTTTAAGTGGGTTTCCTCTGGGTTCTCCGGTTTCTTCCCACTGTCTAAAAACATGCAGCTAGCTAACTAAGAATTAATAACAGTCCATACAGTGGGGTCCATGACTCTGAGACATGTTGAAAATCTGTTGTTTTTGTTTTTTTGTATTCAAAACTAGATACAAAGAAGAAATATTCAAAATTATGCACTATTGAGGTCACTATTCATGTTTATCCATTTTATTCAAATTTTACCCATTTCGCATGTACTCCTTTTGAACAAAAGGTCAGATTTTCCTTGAGCTCTGTCTCTTCCACTGAAAGTTCAGACAACACTGTGATGGATTTGATCTAACATGAATAATCAGGTTTTACACAAACTTGTGAAGTCCATGCCAGCTCGAGTGCACACTGTAATTAAGAGTAAAAGGAAGAGGTATGAAATACAAAGAAATTATGCAACAGTCCAGAGAGTTTATGTTTCACTGTAATCGTTATGCTGATAATATAAATTGTCTTGGGGGGGCTTAGTGGTCGGCGCACTTGCCTCACACCTCTCGGGTTGGGGGCTCAATTCCTACCTCCACCCTGTGTGAGTGGAGCTTGCATGTTCTCCCCGTGCTTCGAGGGCTTCCTCCTGGTACCCTTGTTTCCTCCCCCAGTCCAAAGACATGCGCTGTAGGCTGATCGGTATCCTCAAATTGTCCAGAATGTGTGTGATTGTGCCCTGCAATGGGTTGGCACCCCGTCCAGAGTGTCCCCTGCCTTGTGCCGGATAGACTCCAGGTTCCCTCCGACCCTGTGTAGGATAAGCGGTATGGAAAATGGATGGATAATTTGTCATTTGAATTTTAAAAGGTTGTGTTAAATTACAAAAGCCGTCAAAACGATATCATGTTCACTACTGAACTCAGACTTTTCTAACCACATTGTATTTGCACTATTGATCAATTCTTAAAACAAAATCTTTGCTCTGATTATACTGGGGTCCATGTTTTTTTTTGTTTTTTTTACTCTGGAAAGGATCCCTGGATGAGAAACCTGCTCTTGAGGTTACCATCCCAGTGACCAGTAAAGGTGCAGTGCTCTGAGAGTAACATTAATAGGTACAAAGTTCAAGAAATAATGCCATGTCTGTAAGGCACGGACTTCTTTCTTTTGTTGCAGTGCAGTCACTGGGTTGTTTAATCCGTAGTGTTTCGTTGTTGTTGTTTTTCTTTTATTCGAGTAATCATTAGCCTGCTGTCAAATGTTTCCTGTTCTCCCTGCAACCACTCCCTTTGGCTCTTCAATCTCTGTACAGCGTGAATGGATGTATTTAAATCCGTAGGCGCTTATTAACACTTATCTTAGATACTTCAGGCTTTTTTTGTGTGTGTGAGAATGAGGAGTCGAGGTGTCGCAAAATCAGTTTGCCTTCTGGGAGCTTTTGCAATTTTGTTGTACGCGGTGTTTTATTTTACCATTTTACTCAGTAATCCGTCTCCAGACCTCCTTCCGAGGCTCGAGAGAGCAGCTGAACGCACCATCCTAGACAAACTGGAAGGAATTGAGAGTCAGATTAACCAAATAGGTGAGTTTGTTCAATTAGAAATTAATGTTTGAATGCACAACACTTAATTAGCTTTCTTTAATACGCATGTGCGTCGTATGTTAACTTACTTACGTGTCATTACATTACATTTCGCACGTGCATTCAGGTTCAGAATAACCAGTGTTGCAGTTTCAGTACTACGAGTAACGTCGTAAAAAGTCCTTGAAGTGTTTTTGGGGACGAATTTAAGTCGGTTTGCACCATAAACAAACTGAGCCTGTTCAGATGAATGAAATCTCTAAATTACATAAAAGCTTGTACTTTACTCAGGAAAGCTCATTGAAATCCTCCTGGGAAGTTCGTATGTACGAGTTGGGAAGTCGTAATTACGACGTCAGGTGCGTTCAAGTAACTTTGCTCAGAACAAATTGGCGGTGTACCTTCTCTTAATTAACTACAAAAAATTACAGCAAATTGATTTTCTTTTACTCCACTTCTAGAAAATGAGGTGTGTTTTGCTTCTTTATGTTTGTAATCAATTTATGAAGCCACTGTAAACTTTATCGTTACATGTTATGTTGTAATTGTACAATTCTATCATATTTTATGCAGGCAATTAGCTTGTTTTATTGTAAAACCCGACAAAGACATGTTAAGTAATTTGCTTGTATTTTAATGACTTGCTGCGTAAACCAAACGCATAATAACTGAAATCACCTTCTGAGACGAGTAAACATTCAATTTCAACAAATTTACCGTCAACTACAGACGTTGCATCCACTGACTCCACCATGGTTTTTTTTTTTTTTTTTTTTTTTTTTTTTTTTTTCTGACACGCCCCCAAAACGTTTACAGTTTTACATGAGATATTTAAGGAACTGACACACATGACGCAAACATCCAGGTTCAAAACAAATACAAAAAAATCCTGTGGTAATTTTATTGCTGTTCAGATGCAAGTGTTTTTTTTTTTTGTTTGTTTGTTTGTTTGTTTTTTGTTTTTTTTTCCCCCACTGAGGAGACATGTAAATATTATTACACACGTCCCCCTGCTAAAATAATCCAGTCCAAATAGGGCTAAATAGCGGCAAACCTTTATGCATCCACTTACTAAAGGTTTTAGCAAAGAAAGTGCTTCATCAGAGTTCTTTACTACACCTAAAACATATACTTATCTCTCCCACAGACGTGGGATGAGGTTTGGTAACATTTTGATCCTTTGATTTAATCTGATATATCCACTGATATTAACATAAAAATGGTAGGTGTTTATTATGAATAGTTAACTACTAACTGACACTCTCTTTACCTCCAGAACATTATTCACAAACTCCTCCTTCAGGATCACTCCTAATCCATTTCTCTTCCTGTCCACCCCATGATAAAAAAGTTTAAACCCTGCTCCAATGCTTCTAGCCTTGCTCCCTTTCCACCTGGTCTCCTGGACACACAGAATGTCAACTTTCCTCCTCTGCATCATATCTACCAGCTCTCTGCCTTTACCTGTCATCATACCAACATTCAAAGTCCCTACTTTCAGTCCTAAACTCCTGCCTTTCCTCTTCTCTCTCTGCCTACGGACACGCCTTCCTCCTCTAACACACTTTCCTCCTCTCCTTCTTCGAACAACAGTAGCCCAATTTCCACCAGTGCCCTATAGGTCAACGGCACCGATGGCGGTCGTTGTTAACCTGGGCCCCGACCGATCCGGTATGGAAGTCATTTTAGTGATTCGCATATTGAATTTGGCAAAAGTTTTACGTCGGATGCCCTTCCTGACACAACCCTCTCTATTTATCCGGGCTTGGGACCGGCACAAAAAGTACACTGGCTTGTGACCTCCTGTGGCTAGATTCAACAATCTCTCCTTTTATATATATATATATATATATACAGTATATAAAAATAGTGAGTGTACAGCTTGTATAACAGTGTAAATTTGCTGTCCCCATCAAAATAACTCAACACACAGCCATTAATGTCTAAACCGCTGGCAACAAAAGTGAGTACACCACTATGTGAAAATGTCCAAATTGGGCCCAAAGTGTCAATATTTTGTGTGGCGACCATTATTTTCCAGCACTGCCTTAACTCTGTTGGGCATGGAGTTCACCAGAGCTTCACAGGTTGCCACTGGAGTCCTCTTCCACTCCTCCATAATGACATCACAGAGCTGGTGGCTGTTAGAGACCTTGTGCTCCTCCACCTTCCGTTTGAGGATGCCCCACAGATGCTCAATAGGGTTTAGTTCTGGAGACATGCTTGGCCAGTCCATCACCTTTACCCTCAGCTTCTTTAGCAAGGCAGTGGTCATCTTGGAGGTGTGTTTGGGGTCATTATCATGTGGGAATACTGCTCTGCAGCCCAGTTTCCCCTTCAGTATGGCACAGTACATGTTGGCATTCGTGGTTCCCTCAATGAACTGTAGCTCCCCAGTGCCGGCAGCACTCGTACAGCCCCAGACCATGACACCCCCACCACCATGCTTGACTGTAGGCCAGACACACTTGTCTTTGTACTCCTCACCTGGTTGCCGCCACACACGCTTGACACCATCTGAACCAAATAAGTTTATCTTGGTCTCATCAGACCACAGGACATGGTTGCAGTAATCCATTTCCTTAGTCTGCTTGTCTTCAGCAAACTGTTTGTGGGCTTTCTTGTGCATCATCTTTAGAAGAGGCTTCCTTCTGGGACGACAGCCATGCAGACCAATTTGATGGTCTGAGCACTGACAGGCTGACCCCCAACCCCTTCAACCTCTGCAGCAATGCTGGTGGCACTCATACATCTATTCTGCAAAGCTAACCTCTGGATATGATGCTGAGCACGTGCGCTCAACTTCTTTAGACAACCAAGGCGAGGCCTGTTCTGAGTGGAACCTGTCCTGTTAAACCGCTGTATGGTCTTGGCCACCGTGCTGCAGCTCAGTTTCAGGGTGTTGGCAATCTTCTTATAGCCTAGGCCATCTTTATGTAGAGCAATAATTCTTTTTTTCAGATCCTCAGAGAGTTCTTTGCCATGAGGTGCCATGTTGAACTTCCAGTGACCAGTGTGAGAGTGATAACACCAAACTTAACACACCTTCTCCCCATTCACACCTGAGACCTTGTAACACTAACGAGTCACATGACACCGTGGAGAGAAAATGGCTAATTGGGCCCAGTTTGGACATTTTCACTTAGGGGTGTACTCACTTTTGTTGCCAGCGGTTTAGACATTAATGGCTGTGTGTTGAGTTATTTTGAGGGGACAGCAAATTTACACTGTTATACAAGCTGTACACTCACTACTTTACATTGTAGCAAAGTGACATTTCGTCAGTGTTGTCCCATGAAAAGATATAATAAAATATTTACAAAAATGTGAGGGGTGTACTCACTTTTGTGAGATACTGTATGTGTGTGTGTGTGTGTGTGTGTGTGTGTGTGTGTGTGTGTGTGTGTGAGTGATATATATATATATATATATATATATATATATATATAACACACACACACAGTGGGTGCAGAAAATAATCACCCCCCTTTAAAATAATCACATTTTGTTGCTCGAAATGAAGACAGACACAGTTTTTGTTTTATCCAGTTGTATTTACTCAGTGCAACTTATAACATAACTTAGAACACAAGTGAAAGATATAACACCAACATGTAAAAAAAAAAGTAAAAAATAAAAAAACAGAATCACTGACTTGGAAAAAGGATCACCCCACTCCTAAAAATAACTTGTAAACTCAATAAGGTGTGGCTAATCACCTTCTCAGTGGCACACAAAGCCATTTGACTTTCAACTGTGATCAACTGTGGTCATTTTGATTAGCTCAGCATGAAAAGAGCTTTCCTGGAGCATGTTGTAGTGCAATTTGCATTCTTAAACCCCATTGAAAATCTGTGGAATGACTTTGTGTTTTTTTTTGGTTGGTATTCTTTAGAAATATACCTGTGACAGGTGTGTGGGATAATTATGGTTTAGTATTCCGCATATGCATTTAGGTTCAGAATAACCAGTGTTGCAGGTTTCAGTACTAATCACCAAAGTGTTTTTGGAGATGGTTCACACCATAAACAAGCTCAGCCTGTTCAGAGTAATGAAATCTCTAAGTTACATAAAAGCTTGTACTTTACACTTGGACTCAGTAAAGCTCATTCAAATCCTCCTGGGAAGTTTGTATGTACGAGTTGGGAAGTCATAATTACGACATCACTTTGTTCAGAGCAAGATGGCGGTGTACCTTTTCTTAATTAACTACAAAAAATTACAGCAAATTAATTTTCTTTTACTCTACTTCTAGAAAATGAAGAACAAATAATGCAAATAATGGTGTGTTTTGCTTCATTATGTTTGTAATCAATTTATGAAACCACTGGAAACTTTATCGTTACATATATCGTAATTGTCCAATGCTATCATATTTTATGCAGGCAATTAGCTAGTTTTATTGTAAATTTAAAAAAAACCCGACAAAGACATGTTAAGTAATTTGCTTGTATTTTAATAACTTGCAGACTGAAGTCCACAAACGGTCACCATCAAATTTAACTGAACTTGAGCAGTTCTGCAAAGAAGAGTGGGCAAATATTGCAAAGCCTAGATGTGCAAAGTTAGCAGAGACATATCCCAACAGACTAAAGGCTGTAATTAAAAAATTAAAGCAAGGGTGTGGTCCTTTTTCCAACTCAGTGATTCTGTTTTTTAATTAAAAAAAAAAAAAATAAAATTCTGACATGTTGGTGTTATATCTTTCACTTGTATGTTATAAGTTGCACTGAGTAAATACAGCTGGATAAAACAGAAACTGTGTCCGTCTTCATTTCAGGCTGAAAAGCAACATGTGATTCTTTTCTTTACCCTGTGTGTGTGTGTGTGTGTGTGTGTGTGTGTGTATAAAATATAAGGATGTTTGAATGATTAAACTTTTTATTCATTATTCATAAGGTACATTCCAGCTATAATTTGGGTAACAAGGTTGTACTTTCAGTGATCTCATGATTTTTCTTCTTCCCATGGTATTAAAGAAATTCAGCTGATGCAGCTCCCTGAGCATGTGGCTTGGGGTGAATACGTACAGTACTGTGCAAAAGTTGTAGGCACCCTATTCTTTTTAGTACAAACTTTGTTATAGATTTTTTTATTTTATGACGTCTACATTATCAAGTCAGTACCAAAAAACATTTTAGATTCCCAAACATTAGTTTTCTAGCACAAAATTAAATTTTACAGAAAAATGTTTGTATGTCATTAAAGAAAGCAGCGTATTACGTAAGAGACACTTTGCAAAAACACAATGAAGGCTGCTGGGTTTTGCTGCAAAAATAAGAAGCGAGTGCGAAAGTCAAAGTGTCCAGAAGAACTGCGGCTGGTTCTGCAAGATGCTCAATAAAACTTACCAGCTCATTTCCTTATAAAACTGCACAAATTGTACCTAGACAACTATTTTTATTTTTATTTTTTATTTTTTTTCACACCAGATATTGACTTTGTTTCATTTACTACTGTTTACTGCTCTTCACTGTATTTTTATTTAATGTAGAAACATTTAATTTCATTATTTTTAAGGCATCTTTGCTCTACAGCATTTCTTTGCATGTGCCTAAAACTTTTGCACCACACTGTGTGTAATATATAGATATCAGGGATGAGTGAATGTTGTGAATTTTTCATAACCGATAATGGATGACTTATAGAAAAAAACATGTGATGTTAGATGGTTTCAGACACTAAGGTAAATTACGATTTTTGAAGTATTTTAATGATTATATTTCAAGGTAAAGTGTTGACTTTGACACACAAAAATGCTGTTTTCTAAGTGCTGTAGAGGTTTTGTTAATGTTTTAAGTTACTTATCTGAAATATTCATATAGGTTGTTGCAATGGGTGTATGTAAAGCCTATACATATATATTTGTAAATATGTTGGAAGCTAATAACTCTTAATGATCCACACCTAACAACCCCTCTAGGTGTGACCAAGATGTTCTGTGATGTTTCCACAGCTAAATCTTTGGAGCTGAACATGCACAAGTTCTCACAATCTGTCGATGAGCAGCCAGCAGTGGAGAAGAAGCAGCCAGTGGTCAACAAGTTGTTCCCAAACTCGGAGCTGTTCAAGAAGTGGGGTGGTGAGCTGTCTGAGGAGGAACAGAAGCATGCCGAGCACTTGTTTCAGCTTTACGGCTACAACGTGTTTCTCAGTGACCGACTCCCTCTGAACAGGACAATACCAGACACCAGAGACTTCAGGTAAAATCCTGCTTACATGATACCTGCTTATGTGTACATTTTACAAGATAACAGGGGGTTCTCTAGGGGTGAGACATGACACATTATATACATGTAGGACCTAAGAGTTTATTAGTATTAATATTATGTATTAGCAACATAGAATGATGGAAGGGAGCCATTTTAATAAAAATACACATTAGCAAAAAAAAAACACACACACAATGTGTTTTCCTAGATTTAGCAGAAATTTTATATGAAAATAAATTTACAACCACAATTTTTCTAAAATGCAAAAAAAACAAAAATCTGTGATTTGTCAAGTCTCTTGAAACTTTATTTAACTGACAAAAGTAGAAGAAAAGATATTGAATGTTTTCACTGACCTTAATTGTGTTTTGTAAATATAAACAAATTTAGAATTTGGTGCCTTCAACACAGTCAAAAAAAAGTTGGGACAGAGGCAAAATAAGACTGAAAGGTTTATAGAATATTCAAGTAACACCATTTTGGAGGATCAGGTTAACTGGTAACGGGAGGTTATCAGGATTGGGCATAAAAGGAGCATCCACCAAAAGCTCAGTCTTTGCAAGCAAGGATGGGTCATGGTTCACCACTTTGTGCCAAACTTTGTGAGAGAATTGTCAGTCAGTTCAAAAAGACAATTGTTCAACTCAAGATTACAAAGAATTGTCTTTCACCATCTACAGTGCATGATATTGTGATAAGATTCAGGGAATCCAGAGAAATCTCATTGTGTAAAGGGCAAGGCCGGAAACCACTTTTGAATGTGTGTGACCTTCGAGCCCACAGACGGCATTGCCTGAGAAATCGTCCTGCTACTGTATATAAATATATATATAATATATAAATATAACCACATGGGCTCGGGAGTACTTCGGAAAACCGTTGTCACTTTACACAGTCCGCCCCTGCATCCAGAAATGCAAGCCGAAACTCTATTACGCAAGGAGGAAGCCACACATCAACTCTATGCAGAAATGTGGCCGAGTTCTCTGGGCCTGAGCTCATCTCAGATGGACTGAAAGGCAGTGGAAACGTGTGCTGTGGTCAGATGAGTCCACGTTTCGGCTTGTTTTTGGGGAAAAACAGACGTCGAGTTCTCCGTGCCAAAGATGAAAAAGACCAACCAGACTGTTCTAAGCGAAAGGTGCAAAAGCCTGCATCTGTGATAGTATGGGGGTGCATCAGTGCCCACGGCAGGGGTGACTTGCATATGTGTGAAGATACCATTAACGTGAAGGCGTATATTGGGATTTTAGAGAGACATATGCTGCCATCAAGGCAACGTCTTTTCCCAGGATGTCCATGGTTATTTCAGCAGGACAATGTCAGGCCTCATTCTGCGCATGCTACAACAGCATGGCTTCGTAGACACAGAGTGCGTGTGCTTGACTGGCCTGCCAGAAGTCCAGATCTGTCTCCTATGGCGCATCATGAAGAGGAGATTTGGACAATGGCGACCAAGGACTGTTGACTGTATCAAGAAAGAATGGGCAAAAATTCCACTTGCAAAACTGCAACAATTAGTATCCTCAGTTCCCAAATGATTAAAAAGTGTAATTAAAAGGAAGGGTGATGTAACACAGCGGTAAAGATGCCTCTGTCCCAAGTTTTTTTGAGTGTGTTGAAGGCATCAAATTCTAAATTTGTTTATATTTACAAAATACAATGAAGTTGGTCAGTGAAAACATTGAATATCTTTTCTTTGTACTTTTGTCATTTAATTAAAGTTTCAAGACAAATCACAGATTTTTGTTTTTATTGCATTTTAGAAAAAAATCCCAACTTTTCTTGAAATGGGGTTGTACATTTACCCCCTTAAATACTGTTGATTTGTTGGAGGTGAGTGTAAAGAAATGCTCCTCCTTTCAGTCTGTTAGTTAGCTGATTTCCTGAAGTTAATATCACCTTATGTGAGTTAACTAATAAATAAAACTAATAAGTTTTGAAAAGTCAGTGTACTAGATTTTCTAAATGTATACGTAGGTATGACTTTTAGAGTAAAAAAATACTTGAGACTCTGAAGAGCATTGCAAAAAAATAGAACCATTTATACATATAAATACTAATATAGGAACAATATATCGTTTTCAATTTTCTGTTTTGTGTAATGATATGCTTCCATAATTACTAAATACAATAGACATGACTATGAATGTGCAGTCACTCTGAGTGTATAGGAGTGTTTCTAGGTGTGTCTGTCTCCGTGTACACCCACAGAGCTGTTCAAATGGTGATGCGTATCGTATGCGTAGAACTCGGCCTAATTTACCTGAAACACTCCCTTAAAAATGGAATGTATGCAGAAGCTAGAGGGCAAAATGGAAACATGTATTTCATTCATTCATTTTCAGTAAGCTTTTTATCCTATTCAGGGTTGTGGTGGAATCTCAGTTTACACTTGCTGCAAGGTGGGAGAATTCACCCTGAATGACGGAACCATTCTCGCACACACTCAACCACACATTTGCATCTTGGGGTGATTTATTATAATCTGAAATAATGCACTGATCCGATTGAAGCTTATGGTGGATCTGTGGTACAGTGTTGCCACCTCACAGGGTCCTGCGTTCGATTCTGATCTCGGGTTACTGTCCGTAGAGTTTCACATGTTCTGTGTTCTGTTCTTGTTTGTGTGAGTTTCCTCTGGGTTCCCCTGTTTCCTCCCTATCCAAAAAAAAACATTCCAGTAGGTGAACTGGTGACTCTAAATTGCACCTCTATTATGTGTGATGTCCCATCCAGTGTTTATTCCCACCTCATGCCCAGTGTTCCCAGGATAGGCGCTGGATCTACCACGACCCTGAGCAGGAATTTCAGGAACTGAAAATGAATGAATGATATGCTAATAATCACATTCCTGACAGGTGTGCTACAAAGTTGTATCCGGAGCAGCTCCCGTCGCTCAGTGTGGTTCTGATCTACCTGAACGAGGCCCTGTCAGTCTTGAAGAGAGCCATACACAGCATCATCGACAGAACGCCTGCTCACCTGCTCAAGGAGATCATACTGGTGGACGATCACAGCACTAATGGTTTGTAATTACAATGGTGTGCAAATGTTTTGGGGTTTTTTCATTATCATTTAATGCAAGTGAGGTTTTTCAAGTGTTCCTTTATTATCACAAGAAAGAATCACTTTAACTTTAATGATACTTTCAGGTCTCCTGCAGGTCGTTTCATTCGTTTTCATTCATTTACATTTATTAATAAGAGTTTGTACTGAAGAAAAAGATTTACTCTCTATACCTTTCTCCAGCTCTGTGAAAAGTTAATATCCCGTTTCAGGCATTGCTGTAGCTGCTTTGCTAATTTCTACTGAATCTTAACATGACTGCTTGATGTTTTGAGAAAACCTTAAATACCTTAAATAAGACAAATTGAAAGTGGTGTATTTTGAGTATTTTGAGTCATTAGAAACTTTAATAAATTGTCTAAAGTTTAATAATTGAATTGGATCTCATATATATATATATATATAAGGTGTAAATGTACATGTTTTGTAGATACTGTAAATAACAGGAACTTTTTATTTATTTATTTATTTTTACCTGGGGATGCATATTTTTATATTCAAATGGTTTTTTTTTTTATTCCATTGAAAGTGTATTAGTGTGAACAGTGATCCTGTAATCGCAGCCTGACTCATGGGTCTGAAATGTTTACATCTTTTCAGTTTGCCTTTCTAAATTTAATGATCTTTTTAATCACTGTAGATGATCTGAAGGAAGAACTTGGTGAATTTATTGACCGAGTTCATCAACAGAGGCCGGGCTTACTTAAGAAAGTGAGCCACAGACAGCGACTGGGGCTGTCACAAGCTCGTATTTCAGGATGGCAAGCAGCTGTCGGCGATGTGGTGGCCATTTTGGATGCCCACATTGAGGTGCATAAGCAATGGTATAAACAAATCTTACATGTATAACCATGTTCGTACACTTTACACAAGCACCTTGGAATTCTTACTTTACATATACAGGAAGTAAGGAATAAAACACTTGGGGTTGTGATGTTCTAGGGAAAAAACTACGACAGGGTGGTGTGATGTGGCTCAGTGTGGGGCGGAGTCACTGTTACCACCCTGAAGATGATTATTTTCCTATAACAGCATGTCTTGAAGTGTTTTAGAGATGACCGATATTGATTTTTTTTTATAACCGGTACAGATTATTTGCATGTTTATGTGCCCGATAACCGATATGCAGAACCGATATTTATTTATTTATTTATTTATTTATTTATTTATTGTTTTACTTCTGTTTTTGACACAATGATAACATCACCACTGAACTGAACAAACCGTTTTATTTATAACAATTTTGTCAATTTCACTTCCTTCTTGCATACAAAAAGCAACTCTTATTTATACACCAATAAATAGAGGGGTCTGAAAGAGTGCAAAAAAATAAAGTGCACTGTTACTAAAGTGTCTTATTTAAAAAAAAAAAAAAAAAACTTTGATAGGGTAAACAAATAGGTAAAACAAATAAAGCACATAAAAATAATTAAACAAATAAACAGAAAAGAGATGGAAAAAAACAGATGCGCAATTCTCAAAATGCCCACAAGATGGCGTGGATCCATTTATCAGTGGATCCGATATTACAAAACCGATATCCGATTATGGAAAAATGCTTAAATATCGGTAAAACCGATTATCGGTCGATCTCTACTTTTTATTCACAATTTCGAATAAAAGCATTTCTCTCTATGAAGCAGTGTAAAACTCATGACATCATTATTATCACCTTTATTCTATGCTATTACATTTGCATTAAGTATATAGTACCAGAGCTCAGGTAACATGCCTTAATTTAACCTTTGTACTTAAACATAAACATACAGAGTGAAGTATTATTCGGTATACACTAGTATTTAAGTGTCTTGATTCATTTAAGTTTCCTTTGAGTTTAGGGCAGAACCACTGCTGGCCAGAATCAAAGAAGACAGGACGGTGGTGCTGTCTCCGGTGTTCGACCGGGTGGAGTTCGACACACTTGAAGTGAGTACGTACCCTGCGAATGCCCATGCCTTCGACTGGCAGCTGTGGTGCATGTACGAGTCCTTCAGGTCAGATTGGTATCAACTTGAGGACCCGTCCAAACCTGGGAAGTGAGTGACACTTATTTCATTTACGATAAAATAAAATCTATTTACTCTGTACAAGGCTGCATTTATTTATACACTATTTATTATCCAAAATGCAATGGAGAGCATTTCATTCACATATGCAGGAAGTAAGTACTAGAACACTTGTGGGCATGTTGATATAGGGAATTCGGGGGGGGTGGCATGATGAACAAGTGGGAGAGTATTATTTTCCTATAACTGCACATCCTAATGTGGTTTATTCCTCTTACACCGCAGCAATTTGCCAATGATTACAATGTTTTATTCATTAAAGAATGACAGATTGTACTTTTTATGCATTTAAATTTACATTTATTGTTGTGGAACATCCACGAAACAAGTTAGTTCCTGTTCTCACTCTGATATAAAGGTGTGGTTGTCCTTACAGCTGGCAATACTGTTCAACGTACTGTTATAGAAAATTAATCAACACCTTCTGACAAATCAGATTTTAGACTTCATCAGTGCTATAATATAGGCCTTAAACATCACTGTATAAATGTTGTGTAAACATATTTCCTAATGGCTCTGCGATTATCGACAGGAGCCCTTCCCTCATGGGAATCCTTGTGGCTGATCGGAACTTCTTGGGAGAAATTGGAGGTTTGGACAAAGGAATGGAAATTTATGGAGGCGAGAACGTCGAGCTTGGAATACGAGTAGGTTGTTACATGTGTGCTTGCTATTGTAGCATTTGAAGAGTACTTAAAATATGGTGTGGTTCTTTTTTTTTTTTTAAACTAGGTTTGGCTTTGTGGAGGAAGCATTGAAATCATCCCGTGCTCAAAGATCGCTCATATAGAGAGAGCACACAAGCCCTACGCCCTAGATCTAGGCGAGCCCATGAGAAGAAATGCGCTAAGGGTGGCTGAAATCTGGATGGATGAATATAAGAGAAATGTTTATGTAAGCTGGAATCTCCCTCTGAAGGTTGGTTGTAGTAAGCTCTGATTGTTCTTTGGACATGATGTAAACATGGTTTTAACATCTACGCTATTGAGGAACTGCTCGGAATTACAGTAGGGGGAAAAAAGTATTTGATCCCCTACTGATTTTGTACGTTTGCCCACTGACAAAGAAATGATCAGTCTATAATTTTAATGGTAGGTGTATTTTAACAGTGAGAGACAGAATAAAAACAAAAAAATCCAGAAAAACGCATTTCAAAAAAGTTATAAATTGATTTGCATTTTAATGAGTGAAATAAGTATTTGATCCCCTATCAATCAGCAAGATTTCTGGCTCCCAGGTGTCTTTTACACAGGTAATGAGCTGAGATTAGGGGCACTCTCTTAAAGGGAGTGCTCCTAATCTCAGTTTGTTACCTGTATAAAAGACACCTGTCCACAGAAGCAATCAATCAATCAGATTCCAAACTCTCCACCATGGCCAAGACCAAAGAGCTGTCCAAGGATGTCAGGGACAAGATTGTAGACCTACACAAGGCTGGAATGGGCTACAAGACCATCGCCAAGCAGCTTGGTGAGAAGGTGACAACAGTTGGTGCGATTATTCGCAAATGGAAGAAACACAAAATAACTGTCAGTCTCCCTCAGTCTGGGGCTCCATGCAAGATCTCACCTCGTGGAGTTTCAATGATCATGAGAACGGTGAGGAATCAGCCCAGAACTACACGGGAGGATCTTGTTAATGATCTCAAGGCAGCTGGGACCATAGACACCAAGAAAACAATTGGTAACACACTACGCTGTGAAGGACTGAAATCCTGCAGCGCCCGCAAGGTCCCCCTGCTCAAGAAAGCACATGTACAGGCCCGTCTGAAGTTTGCCTGAATGATTCAGAGGAGAACTGGGTGAAAGTGTTGTGGTCAAATGAGACCAAAATCGAGCTCTTTGGCAACAACTCAACTCGCCTTGTTTGGAGGAGGAGGAATGCTGCCTATGACCCCAAGAATACCATCCCCACCGTCAAACATGGAGGTGGGAACATTATGCTTTGGGGGTGTTTTTCTGCTAAGGGGACAGGACAACTGCACCGCATCAAAGGGACGATGGACGGAGCCATGTACCGTCAAATCTTGGGTGAGAACCTCCTTCCCTCATTCAGGGCATTGAAAATGGGTTGTGGATGGGTATTCCAGCATGACAGTGACCCAAAACACACAGCCAAGGCAACAAAGGAGTGGCTCAAGAAGAAGCACATTAAGGTCCTGGAGTGGCCTAGCCAGTCTCCAGACCTTAAACCCATAGAAAATCTGTGGAGGGAGCTGAAGATTCGAGTTGCCAAACGTCAGCCTCGAGAGCTTAATGACTTGGAGAGGATCTGCAAAGAGGAGTGGGACAAAATCCCTCCTGAGATGTGTGCAAACCCGGTGGCCAACTACAAGAAACGTCTGACCTCTGTGATTGCCAACAAGGGTTTTGCCACCAAGCACTAAGTCGAAGGGGTCAAATACTTATTTCACTCATTAAAATGCAAATCAATTTATAACTTTTTTGAAATGCGTTTTTCTGGATTTTTTTGTTGTTATTCTGTCTCTCACTGTTAAAATACACCTACCTTTAAAATTATAGACTGATCATTTCTTTGTCAGTGGGCAAACGTACAAAATCAGCAGGGGATCAAATACTTTCCCCCCACTGTAGGTTGCCGAAGAAAAGCATGTGTATTGAGCTGACTGAATTCATTTTTCAGGTGTGACTTTGGACTGTGTGTTAGTTACGACTGGCTGCTTCTCTGCCTAGACTTTTGGTGCTGTTAGTAAATGCAGGACGCAAGTGCATAAACTCAGCTTTTGCTTTATTAGGGCAAATCTTAAAAAATAATTTCCAAAAATTGCAACGCTGGGGTTAGAACACAGGTGGGCAGCATCACACAAGTATAATCCGTGATCAGAAGTCAACACAGGAGCAAGAGTTAAAAATATATATATGAAGAAACGAGAAACCAAGGCTCAGAATTATAGTTACAAAAACTTTTTAAAAAATAGTTTAAAAATCTACAAGTCTTAATGAAGATACTAAGAGCAGGGTATAAATAGCCAAACTAATCCTGGTCTTGACACAGAACCGGTGAACACAATAGGGCAACCAACCAATTAGTGTACAGGGCTGAGAAGCAAAACAAAGGCACATGGGCAGAAATAAACAAAAGCATAATAATGGATTTAATGATGCTTTGAAGGGTGCTCAAAGTTTGGGATTTTTTCTAACCAAACCCTGGATTGACAAAAAATACTGTTTGTTTAGGTTTGTTGTCTGATAATATCTGGGTCCTTCGAGTGACGCCTGTATTTATATTGAGATCATGTGATGCTTGCTCACAGGTCAACGCCACTCAGCCGTTTATTTGACTTCTGTTGGAAACTGGTTGCACCAGAACTAATATAGAATTAGCAGGAAACCAGAATCAAAAATGAAGTAAATGGTAGTTCACTGCAGTAGAAACAATTGAATAGAAAAAGAATAGAAGAAGAAAACAATTAAATTGTTTATACCTCACTTGTGGCAATATTGCACTGAAATGTAACGTTCTTTTCTCTATCTAAATCTATTGTCGTCCATATTTCCATGCACATCTGCAGATCTTCACTTACACTTGTCTCTTTTTTCCTTTTTTTCCCCAAAACTTCATGTTGAATAAATTGTATAAATTATATGGTATGATGTCACACCTCAAACTGATAAATGTTGCTTTTTCAGTAGTTCTGATTTTGGTAGACAATTCAGTGTTTGAATGATGTAAATAAACTAAGATGAATATAAAGTGAAGCTTTAGAGTGAAATATAAAACTGGTTAATCAAATCTGCTTCAAACTCTTCCCATTCAGGATCATGGAATTGATATCGGGAACGTGACTGAAAGAAAGAAGCTGAGAAACCAACTTAAATGTAAGCCCTTTAGCTGGTATCTGAAGAACGTGTATCCTGAGTTAGACACCTGGGATGATCTGCTTGGCTACGGCACAGTAAATATCATTTATTTCCTTTCCCATCACGAGTATAAAATCGTGATACACAAGGAAATTAAATACTCAACACTTTGATTTTATTTGATTTTATTTTAAAAAGTCAGTGATCTTGAATGGTTTGCTTTTCTTGCCTTTGACAGATACAGAGTGGCCTCTTAGAAAAGTACTGCATTGATCAGGGTCCTGTTCCTGGCAGTGTCCCTGTCCTTTATGAGTGTCATTTCTTAAGCCCACAGGTATGTGTTCGGACACTGTAACTACTTAGAAAACGTTTAAAGGCTGTAGCACACCAAGCCAACTTCAAACTTTAACTAGTGCCAACCAACAGCAACTAATGGTGGCGTCACGTCGTCTGTGGAAAGTTGCATTTGGATAAACCGGAAAGGTGAAGAAATGGTAGCCTGTGTGTCAACAAAATGGAAGAAAACTACTATACTATCTGAATAAAAATATGCTCGACCCAGCAATGTCATATCGTACAGTGTCTATAGGTTGTGCACACGGACGAATATAACTTCCAAAAAGTGGACGGTCAGATGGGTCGGACCCTGGCGTTGCCTTTAGTGATTCGTGTCCTGGCAGAACACAATACTGACACTCCTATGGTCCAGGATGATGACTTTAGGCTGCTTAGGTCCAAATCTGTGTGTGACTTGTTCAATGAGCCTGACTCCAGACTAAATTAACCAGACCTCGGTTGTATAGAAAACGTATGGGCTTGCCTATTGTCAGGAGATGTTCGAATCACAAAGATAACACAGTTAGCTATTGGGTGGGAAATGGACAGACCAAACTGTGGGGGGGGGGAGGAATCTTATGGAATTGTTTGGGACAGCAGGTGAAACACCAAAATAGTTTCCAACGAACTCTAGGTGAGTTGGAAGAGTGACAGGAATTAGCACAGTTATTATGGCATGGGAACTTGTCCATGGAGCTCATTTTGACATACTATTCAGTGTAGTAAGATGCAATATGTGATGTATCCAAACAAACTAGACTGGGTACCATTTTGATGCCACTTAAAATCTAACAAGCTGTTATTTCTAGAAGATGATCATAAATTAAAAGATGTTAAACGGATTAACAGACGTTGGAAAATTAGATACTGTAACAATACAGGGACATTGAAAAATGGCTGCCCACTGCCCATCGGGTGTGTTCACAGTTTGTAGTGTGTGTTCACTACTCACAACTCATAATGTGTGTGCACTAACTTGGATGGGTTAAATGCAGAGGACGAATTCCGAGTATGGGTTACCGTACATTGGCCTCCACATGTCACTTTCACTTTATTTTTGTGCTAGCTTTAATGCCTACGGTTATTGTGTTGTTAAATGTTTTGGAATATCACATATTTCTGTAAAGTTACTTAGTTTACCCTGTTTGAGTTTGTCAGTTAGTTGGATGGGCTGTGTGTGCATGGATTAGATAGTCTTGTTGGGATCTTCCAGCTCAGCAGTCTTTATATACAAGTCTTCCAGTACGAGTACACTACTTTACAATACTCTTCAGAGCATCATTTCGTTGCTTTGCTCACTTTAGTTTCTGCACTGATTAGCTCAGCCTAACAGCCAGTCAGAGAATTCCTTCTCATGCTATCCGCTTATACCGATTCAACTGCAGCTGACAGGAACAGACAAGAACCAAAACGCAAGACCGTGTAAACTATGAGTGAGAGTCGGCTTGGTGTGTCCAGGCCCAGACCCTATAAAGAAGGATCTGATAGTTATACAGGACTATCACTATTCATGGTAAGAGATCATCTACCAACCCATCTGTTGTGTATATAGCACTGTTACTATAAGAGTAATGGGGAACTCTACATCGGAGGCATCAAATCTCACACGTACAATAATAACCGCTGCCTGGTGGATCCTGGTGAGGGAAACTCACCTGCGCTGCATGACTGTAAAATGGCCAAGGAGAAAGGATTCCATATGCACTGGGACTTTAAACAGGTAATTATTCTCAAATTATCGTTTGGCTTTGCACTGCACTGCTAAATGTCATTTAATACATTTATTTAATAATTATTGAAGGAGTCTCCAGTGTCAGCGCTTTGGCGAGGTCAGTTAGTATTGCGTAAATGTTCAGAACATAGGACTTTCTGGTTTCGCAGTAATATGACAAGCTGTTTTTTTGCCTTATTAACTTCAACATGAGAAAAAAATTATTAAATTAATCAGGCTGTATCACACCACCCCATTGTGGAATATTGTCAAGTCAGGAATCAGTTAAGTAACAAAACTCTGTTACTGTTGTATAATGCTGTATCTTTACCCACAGGGTCATGCAATAAGAAACAAAGACACACGCAGATGTCTTGAGATTGCCCAAGGAGCGGATTCATATTACCAACTTGTCCTTCAGGCCTGCAGTGGGCAAAAGTGGAGAGTACAACATGTCGTTAAAGAATTTTAACTACCTCATGACAGCCATATTGATCAAATGACAGCCAGAGGAAATGAGACTTGGGGAATGTTGGCCATCATTGAGACTTCTCAGTGAAATCTAGAGTAATGGAGCAATTGTTGACTTCCAGATGTGACGCAAGGGCACGTACAAATGGCACTTTCATACTGGAAAGCCGAACACAAAAGTCGTTAGAACATTGTTACCAGGTAACTGGAACATGCATATGCCTAACAAACTAGCTGATGACTGAGATTGATTTAGCTAGATCCCATGTAGGTGTTAAGCCTATTTTTTCTTTTTTTTTTGCTTTTTTTTTTTCCTTTTTTTATTTATTTATTTTTATACATAAGATGTAAACACAGGGTGACTGTGGAAACACGTCAGGAAGATCAACACTTTCCTCAGTTGTGGTGTTAAATTACTAAGAAAAGACTCTGTACAACTAAATTTGCACTAATACACATAGCATCAACCAAAGACAACTTTCAAGGGCTCACCTTTATTAAGAAACATGAACAAGGCATCACAACTGGTGAATTCAGGGTGGTCAGAAAATTGCAACGTTCAAAATTGAATATGACAAGAGTGGGCTATTCATGTGGAACCTCCATATAAACATGGTGAACACATGGCTCTTTTGGAGCTGAATATAATACCATTGCCAGATCTGGTTACATTTTCTGTCTACAGTTGTTATTATTTTTGCATTTATTTTAAAAATCCTTTTCCTGCTTTAAGTTGTTTGTATATTTGAATTTCAGTCAGGTCCATAAGTATTTGGACAGTAACACAATTGTTTGTAAATTTGCCTTTGTACACCACCACAATGGATTTGAAATGAAGCAATCAAGATGTTACTGAAGTGTAGACTTTCAGCTTTAATTCAAGGTTTAAGAAAAATATTGCATTAACCATTTAGGAATTACAACCATTATATATAGTACCTCCATTTTCACAGGCTCAAAAGTAATTGGTGTTATGACCCAGCTAGTGCTTTGTCTGACAATTGAGTGATAAACAGTTTCATGGCCAGGAGTGGTCTGTTTCCTGACCGATTAAGGAGATAAATGGTCTGGAGTTGATTCCAAGTGTTGAATTTGCATTTGGTAGCTATTCATGGGAACTGTCAACACGCGGTCCAAAGAGGTGTCAGTACAAGTGAAGGAGGCCATCACCTATCAGAGTGATAGCAGAAACTTTACGAGTGGCCAAATCAACAATTTTGTGCATTCTTAAAAAGAAGGAATGCACTGGTGAGCTCAGCAACACCAAAAGGCCTGGAAGATCATGGAAGGCAACTAAAGTGGATGAATACAGAATTCTTTCCTTGGTGAAGAAAAACACTTCACAACATCTAGCCAAGTCAAGAACACCCTTGAGGAGGTAGACTTATTTTTGCCAAAATTTACAATCAAATGACACCTTCATGAATGTAAATACAGAGGGTTTACCTCAAGATGCAAACCACCGATAACACTCAAGAACAGAAAGGCCAGATTAGACTTTGCTAAAAAATGTCTAAAAAAGCCTGACCAGTTCTGGAACAAGATTCTTTGGACAGATGAAACCAAGATTAACTTGTACCAGAATGATGGGAAGAGAAGAGTGTAGAGGAAGGAAAGGAAGGGCTTATGATCTAAAGCATACCATATCATGTGTCATATGGTGGAGGGAGTATTATGGCATGGGCATGTATGGCTGCCAATGGAACTGGGTCACTGGTGTTTATTGATGATGTGACTGCTGATAGAAGTAGCAGGATGAATTCTGAAGCGTACAGGGATATACTTTCTGCTCAGATTCAGTCAAATGCTACAAAACTGATAGGACGGCACTTCACAGTACAGATGGATAATGACCCAAAATGTACCGCAAAAGCAACCCAATGGCTTCTTAAGTCAAAGAAATGGAATGTTCTTTAATGGCTGAGTCAGTCATCTAACCTCAACCCAATTGAGCATGCTCTGTAAAAAAAAAAAATGGCTGCAATTCCTAAACAGTTAATGCAATATTTTTGTTAAACCCCTTGAATTACACTTTAATCACATCTTGATTGCTTCATTTTAAATTCATTGTACAGAGGCAAAATTACAAAAATGTGTCACTTGTCACTTTCCAAATACTTATGGATCCAACAGTATACACACACTGGAGTTGGAGTACATCTGATCCCATAGTGCCACCTGCAGTTCCAGGAGGATTCACCTTCACAATGGAAACGTTTCCCTGTAAGAAGAAAAGGAAGAGGTGTTCGCCAAAATCCCACAGTTGACTCTTCCTGTTACAGTACACATTTCTAGTTTAATAACGACTACTTATCCCTCTCGGTTTGCCAAGCAGATCCTGTAACCACGTTGGCTAATTCATAATGCTGGTTAACATTAGACAATTTAAAATCCAAGCTCAAAAACTGAGGTTTGTTTTCCTATTAATACATGCAGCATGTGTAGATCAAATCTTTAAATCCAATGTTAAGTAGTCACCCAATTTAAGTAAACCCTTAAACACATACACAAGGGACCATCTAAGAGGAAAAACTGAACACTTTTTGTAATTGGTTAAATTATTTTAGATCAGATCATCATCACTGAGAGTCTTTCTTGATTGTTAGTACATATAAATAAATTGCATCATAAAAGCAATTTGATTCCGAAAAGGGTCTTGCACTCCAAAAAATGACAGCAAGTTAAAATATCTATAGTCAAATGTATCTAGTATTTCCTATTATAAGATTATGATAAACGAAATATATGATAATTAATCATATTTCTAGACGTCTTGCCATCATCAACGATGGCAAGCCGTCCTGGCCCAGATGCAGCAAAATAGGCCCAAACCATGATACTACCACCACCATGTTTTACAGATGGGATAAGTGTCTTATGCTGGAATGCAGTGTTTTCCTTTCTCCAAACAGAACACTTCTCATTTAACCCAAAATGTTCTATTTTGATCTCATCTGTCCACAACACATTTTTTCATTAGCCTTCTGGAGTGTCCATGTAATCTCTAGCAAATGCAGACAGACAGCAATGTTCTTTTTGGAGAGCAGTGGCTTTCTCCTTGCAACCCTGCCATGCACACCATATTTGTTTAATGTTCTCCTGATGGTGGACTCATGAACATTAACATTAGCCAATGTGAGAGAGGCCTTTAGTTGCTTAGAAGTTACCCTGGGTTCATTTGTAACCTCGCAGACTATTACACGTCTTTCTCTTGGAGTGATCTTTGTTGATCGACCACTCCTGGGGAGGGATTGGTGGAGTCCAAACTCTTTAGAGACGGTTTTGTAACCTTTTCCAGTCTGATGAGCATCAACAACTCTTTTTATGAGGTCCTCAGTAATCTCCTTTGTTCGTGCAATGATACACTTCCACAAACATGTGTTGTGAAGATCAGACTCTGATAGATCCCTGTTCTTTAAATAAAATGGGGTACTCACGCACACCTGATTATCATCCCATTGATTGAAAACACCTGACTCTAATTTCACCTTCACATTAACTGCTAATCCTAGAGGTTCACATACTTTTGCCTCTCACAGATATGTAATATTGGAATATTTTTTGTCTAATTTGTTTCATTGGGTTCTCTTTGTCTACTTTTAGGACTTGTGTGAAAATCTAAAAGAAAAATAAAGAAAGTAATATATTAGGTAATAGACCACTTTTCAAACAAAGCATGAATGCTGGCTGTCATTTGTTACCTTGTTAGTCTCCGGAGTCTCCAGAATAATTGTGGCACGAATGATGCATTTGTAAAGAGTGTTTGTGTATATTTAAAAGCATTGTCACACCAAATGCTGACTTTGTTGCTAACTTTATGTGGTTAACAGCTCTACAGTGACTCTTCTGTTTACATTACATACTGTAAATACTAAAAAAAAAAAAAGTACCTGTTAGTGCACATAGGCGTTAGGCCTACCTGGA